>JBBPCX010000023.1:995639-1007203 GCA_037974365.1 Hydrocynus forskahlii | reverse complement strand
GGCATGAGAGTGCCCTGAGACACAGGCGTATCTCCCCTCCACCATCACAAACCTGAGTGAGCATGAGGAGTGGCAGGACGACAGCACCAGTGTCCCAGTTTACTTGAATTCTCTGTGCCAACCGCCTCTTAGCTCTACACCTTTCATCTGGCAGGAAAAATTGCAGAAGGCCTGAAAAATTGATTACGCTAGGTTTTCAGCCTGGACTTAAAAACTGAGACTGTGTCTGAGTCCCCAGTGTTAATCAGAACAGCATTCCAGAGCTTGAGGGCTATATATGAGAATGCTCTTCCACCTTCTGAAGTTTTCATAACTCTAGGGACAAGTAAGTAGTCAGTAGCTTGACATCTGAGTGACCATGGCGGTTCATAATAAGAGATAAGTTCATGGAGGTATTCGGGTGCAAGGCTTTATATGTCATTAATAGAATTTTGTAATCAATACGAAATTTGATTGGAAGCCAATGAAGTCTTGATAGTATTGGGCTAATGTGGTCAAATTTCCTGGTTCTAGTAAGTACTCTAGCTGCTGCATTCTGAACTAGTTGAAGCTTATTTAAATTTTTGTTGGAGCAGCCTGACAAGAGGCCGTTACAATATTCAAGTCTAGAAGTAATAAAGGCATCATGGAGAGATAGTGCACTTCTTAATTTAACAATATTTCATAGATGAAGAAAAGCTACTTTTAGTAACAGTACTTATATGTGTGTCGAATGAAAAGTTGTGTATCATCTGCGTAGCAGTAGAAGCTGATCTCATGTTTATGGATAATCATCCCTAATGGCAGCATGTACAAAGTAAATAAAATGATTCCCTTAACTCTTACAAACTGATAGCGATTAGTCAGGTATTATCTAAACCAGGATAAGGCGGTTCCAGTAGCTCCGACAAGGTTTTCTTGTCCAGTAAAATAGTGTGGTCAATCATGTCAAATGCCACACTAAGGTCAAGCAGAACCAGCAGAGAGACAAATCCTTTGTCAGCGGACAGTAAAAGATCATTTACTATTGTTACTAAGGCTGCCTCTGTGCTATGGTGAAGTCGGAACCCAGATTGAAATTTTACATATTTACGGTTTTTGTGTAGTAACGAACATAACTGGTGGGCCATGGCTTTCTTTAAAATCCTAGAAAGAAATGGAAGATTAGAGATAGGTCAATAATTTGAGAGCTCGCATGGATTAAGAATTGTTTTTTAAACAAAAGTTTAAGAACTGTTAATTTAAAGGATTTCGGTAGATAACAAATACTAAGTGAGGAATTTAATACTGATAGTAGAGGTCCAATGATTACTGGTAGGACCTCTTTAAGCAAGCTTGTAGGAATAGAGTCTAGTGTACAGGAAGAAGATTTCAAAGAGAGAATAATTGCAGAAAGTTCTGTTTGTAAGACTGGATTAAAAGATGTCAGTTTCTCGACTATGGCTGAGTTTTGAACAGTATCTGTGTTTGCCGAGTCGCGCGGTAAATGTGGTGAAACTGAATATCTAGATTGAATTTCTTGTATAATTATTTCTACTTTATTGTTGAAAAAGTCCAAAAAACATCACTACTATAGTTTGCAGGTAGCTGTGGTTCTGCACCTCCCTGGTTCATAGTTTAGAAATTGTACTAAACAGAAACCTGGGATTATTTTTGTTAGATTCAATGAGGGATGATAGATAGGCTGAGCATGCTGTGGGAAGTGCTCTGTTGTAGTCTCTAAGGCTCTCTTTCCAGGCGGAGTGGAAGGATTCCAAATTGGTAGTAAGCCAGTTTGTCTGCCTCCTGGCCTCAGCACTGGTTTGTCAGGAGCGACTACCTGAGCTATAATTATAATTAAATTATAATTATAATTATAGTTCGGGTAGTCGCTGCTGTTATAACTAAATTATAACGATAGGCATATTCATGCATACACACAAAACTACCCAGAACCATAGCTTTCTGTGTGCTCTTACAGCATTGACCATAGGCATGTATGTTGCTTCTGTGCTGTTACAGTGTTGCCATAGATGCAGCATTTGGAGCGATGACACAGAGGCAGCAGTTTTTATTTGGATCTCTTCTTTGTTTTTCTCCGTTTTCTCTCTCTCCCTCTCTCTCTCTCTCTCTCTCTCTCTCTCTCTCTCTCTCTCTCTCTATTGACTCCTTTCCTTTTCTCTTTGTCTTCACCTGTATCTTTTTCTTTCTCTGTTTTATCTAGCCCTGTCTGATCTGGCTTAATTATAAATCAAATGAATGAATACATAAATAAATAAAAATTTCAGATAACAAGAGGGGCTTATACCGTTAAAGCCCCACTTGGCAAAGCAAAGGTGTCTGGCGCATCGTGGTATCCTGCTTCACATTCTGCTTGCTAAGCTGCCGGACAGGACAGGGGAAAAAAGAAAAAAATATATTATTATAATCAAATTAAATAAAACAATCACATGTATTTGTGTTAACCCTTTCAGGACCCTTTAAAATAACATCTGTGTGCCTAGTATCAACACATTTTGTGTTACTGACCATAGGTTAAATACAACACTGCTAAAAGTAAAACAAAATGTGGTAAAACAGGATTTTTTGGTAAAATAGTTATTTAACCCATGATTTTGAAAGTCCAGTAGTTAATAGCCACTATCAACAGTATATTGACTCCAACATTATGCACATGCATCTTTGTATAGTCTTTACTTTGTATAATCATTACCCCTTGTGTGTTTTAGGGCTTGTATTATGCATTCATCATATTGGTCAGCTTTAATTCTATCTGGGTTCATCATCACTCAAGGCCAGTGTGTATGCAAAAGGAAAAGCACCTCACACTATCAACATTCAAATGAGTCTGATAAGGTGTCAGAGTTGGTCGTAAGCAAATTTCACTCTCTTGCCAAGCAACATCAAAGACAATGCTAGTAAACATGCACACGCATGCACAAAAAGGCCCCACCCACCAGTTGGGTGATGGGTAGTGACAAGTGCTGCGACTTCCTGTACACCGCAAACTTTCCCTCTTTTGGACGGCAGGGTCATATATGATTCACCAGAATTTTTATGCAAATAAATGGCCTAAGGGAAGAATACTCAGCTATGCAAGCATGACATCACCAGTGAACCTACATAAGGTCATCCATTAGAACATGCAATGATGTAATATTCTCATGCAGGGAATGTACTTTGATGTTCTTTCATGTTTGATGCAAGAGTACTTTTCACCAACCATCAAAATTGGGCTCTAATGTTCACCTTTGGAATGAGATGGTTACACTATTTTTTCATGAATAAAGCTAATCAATCAATTGTGCGCCTATATAGAGCACAATTTGCCCATTATGAAACATGGATGAGTCAACAATGGCTCTTTGTTAGACATATTATACAATATTCAGGGGCAGGAGCCTGTGTTTTAATTACTACATTTGTGTATCTGTCATGTTGCTCAAAGTTTAGTTAAGCATTTATGTCATACTTTAGGCTTTTTACAGTTCTGAGACTGAGTATTGAATCAGCACACCCCTACTAAATTTTTGAATGTTTCTCTACAAAAAACACTCCCAACGTCTCGGAGATCTGACAGAATCACCCAGTTACAAGTTACAGATCCTCATGTTAAAGTAGGCCAGCAATAGACCATGGGTATTGTTCTTTGCTGACTTACACAATAATTCCGTGGTGCAGTGCAGAAAGACAACTTTTATGCTTTTATTTTCATTAATTCTTAAAGGGGGCATGGTTAAAAAATAAATTTGTCATTTAAAAAAACACACAACATATAGAATATAAGATGGCATTTCAAAAAAGATTAGCAAAGGTGGAATGAATTCAGTTTGTACATATGCTGTTCTTCATTTGTAATGGAGGAAATGCAAACACAAGAACAGAAAAAGTGGGAACATGATTCTCAGCTCAAGAGAAAGTGTTTCATTTCCCTGTATTTTGAGCAATTTCCCTAGAGGATACACTAAACATGAATCAGTAATATGATTTTTTATATGTTTAAGAAAGGGGAAATAAGTGAATTACTAATGAAAGTTAGAAATAATAAAAATGTAAATTCACCTCATCATCAAAGTAAGGGAAACCTAAAGAGAAGCATTGTTTTAGTTGATCTCATTCTCTTTATTCCTAAGTCTAAAAAATGCACCACAACACATGCTAGTACAATACATTACCACTCATAATTCTGGTTCTATCAAACACAAAGTTAATTCATTTGCAACAAGATGCTCTTGGGCAAGTTCATTCAGCTCAGCTGCATGATCAGAGCTTCATGCTGTGCTGGAGGGACTGTCCCCAAACAAGGTGACTAACACACATAATTCCCAAACAGGTGAGGGGAGAGACCCAGGGGAAATTCATAAAAGGCAGATGATAAAATCGTACCCTGCAGCTTTGCCCTCACACACTCTTCATGAAGAAATACTTGGGAGCCTGAAGTTCTGCCATAGCGACAGCAGCACTTTTCACTGAGGCTTTTTCTGTGACCGAGGAAGTTGCTTTTTTTCATCGGATTCTTAGAATTCAGGGTCGAGTAAAGTGGGAGGAAGGATGTGGAGCAATAGGCAGTTTGCGTGAAACACAGAGCGAGGTGTTCAGTGGAAATAAGTATGGTCTGCATGGTGGGTAGGTTTCTGAAGGCAATATGCTTTCTTCGTGCATGAATGGGTTGGTTGCAGGGCTCAGAAGACATTGCACTGTATTTGGACCCGAACCTACTCCAGGAGCACTCAGCAAAACTAAAGGTCTGAGGACCTGTGGTAAGTACACAGTAAGTATCTGCTGAACTTTAGCAGGTCTTCTACTACCATTAAACAATGTCTAATGGTTGGCAAAAATGAATAAGCCATTGAGGAATGTAAGGTAAAAACCTGTCTGATGATGTCTGATGATATCACCAAGCAGATCTTTTCACAGTATCTCCAATTTAGGTGACAATTTCAACAATTTGTAACAGCACTTTGAGGAGAACCATATGTCTTATGGAAAAAAGGCACAGAAGTACATGTTTCCTGAAAGCTGTTCTATGTAGAACACATGTCCTCAGCCGCATTTTTTTCATTTTGCACAACAAAGACTAAGACCTCTGAGACATGGATGCATTTTATGTTCAGGACAGTCCGTATTTTGGCAAGTGTGGACGTTTTTGGGAAATAACCTTTCAAAGCACATGCATAATAAAGCTGTGGTATTCCCCCTAACAAGCAGTTTCACTTTTATTAGTACTCTTTCAGATCAAGAGTGCACAAGATTGGCATCGACCACCGAGGAGCCTATGACAGCTTTTTTGTCACTGGTCTTATGTCTGTTCAGCTTTTTTTGGTCACTGGTCTTTTCATCGTTCTCCAATCGACTTCAGATTTAAATTAGCATTCAGACACAAGTAAAGACAGTAAACATGCTTTATAAAAATATATCACAGTGATTTGACCTGAGAACTGTGTACGCTTCATGTTTAAGCCTGCAGAAGGAGAAGAATCTTCTGGACACTGGAGATGCAAGAAGTGGCTTTGATATGTGATTCTAATGTCTTTCATTTACCCTGTACTCAGTGTAGGGTCTGTGTGCTATAAAATACAGCTACATCTGATTACTGGGTCAGTGAAGACATCTTATTCATCATTTTTAAGTTCTACTCAATGTGAACTCCAATTTGGCGAAATAAAGTGAAATGAAACAATACAAACCTGTGTTTTCTGACTTATTTTAACACTGTAATGAACTGTTTACTATTTCTTTTTCAAATAACAATTTACTAATCAATTAAAAGGGAATTTAAATACATGACATACCTGGTAAAAAAATTGTGAATGAGAGTAAGTTGGTTCTTTTTCTTAGAGGAGGGTTTCTTAGATGCTGTTTGGCAAATTTAGAAAAAAGCAGTTATCATGCCTTCTTATTCCTATTACTGATCCATCTGCTCCTGGGTTGATGAGTTCATCCCTGTATTTTCATCTCTGCAAGCACTATTAACATTACTGTTTTACTCCAGTATTCCCGAACCAAGCACATTTTAGTGCAGGGTTCACCAAAACCTTCTCCTGAATATATCAGCTTTTCTACCAAGCTCTACAGAGCTTTTCAGTCTGTATTAAACGTGCTCCCTCCCTGAGCTAACAATAATGTCAGCTAATAAAGGACTAGATTATCCAGCCAGTCAATTACTGAAGAAGTGAAACAGCTGGAGCAGGTGTGGCCCAGTGTGTTTGGTACTAGAATTTACAGGGTTGTAGATCTTCAGGTGTACGCTTGGTGACCAGGATTGGTGCTTACCTGCCTTCAATAAACCCACTTCAGCTCAGGCTGTTTTAGGTGGATCAGATTTTTTGTGAGCAGAGAAAGCATGCATATGTGTAATGCAGTGAGCCTCCAGGGTTGGGAAACACAGATTTAGAAAATTGAAAAATATTGCAAAATATATGTAACAACTCACAGAACATAAAATTTCCTCATGAACATTACACAAAAGGCAGCACAGAATTATTATTATTATTGTTGTAATTATAGTAATAATAATAATAATAATAATAATAATAATAATAAATTATTATTATTATTATTAGTAGTAGTAGTAGTAGTACTAATATTGTTATTATTATTTTATTAGTAGTATTACTATTATGATTAAGATGATGATGATGATTATTATTATTAGTAGTAGTAGTATTAGTAGTAGTAGTAATTGTAGTAGTATTAGAAGTAGTATAAAGCCAGAACTTAATTTTGTTGGTAACAAAGTCTTTCTAACCCCTATGTAGAGCCCACACTATAGGACATTGAGAGGCACTGGCAAAGGGCTTGTACAGACTTCTTCGTATTAGATAAAACCACCCCTAATCTTAAAGTATCTAACAAAAAGCTATTTTTTATCGTAGTGGGACTTTTATTTTGGCTCGAAAGAAAAAAGAACACACACACACACACACACACACACACACACTCTGAATGTGTCATGTGGTTCATAGGCTGTGCTCTGGATTAACGTCCGGCTAGGAAACACAAATAAAGATGGCTGAGAAGAAGAAGAACGGTAAGGTCTCATGGGCTGTGATGCCACTGTCATACCAGATTGTGACTGACAGAGCCGTCAAACATTTTCAAATGTGTTTGGCTTTAGAAACTGCATTATTTTAAATTAGACCATGTGTAAACACGTTTTTGGGGTCCAGCACTCAGCGTTGTCCTTCAGAGTGGACAGAAAGGCAACAAAGTCGGTTAATTTAACATAGACCTTACTGCCAAGGATCATTAAACAGCATAAAGCAAGAAAACGGCACTTTTTATGACCCACATGACATCTAGCGTTAGACATATGACCGCAAAACACCCTGTAAAGGCTGCTGGCTAGGTTATTATTACCAATGTAACGAAGTTTGTTGTCCTCGTTCCATATATAACGTGCCAGGCTGCGTACTACACACTAAAAGTGATTGACCATGCATTAGAAGTGCATTTAGTAGTGCACAGTGTGGGGTATGTTGTTTGGGACATAGTCCTAGTTGATGCGCAGCAAGATCTTTTTGTTTAGTGAGGAAAAGATGTAAATGCTGGACAATGAGGGTGTATTCTGACCCAGTTTCGATGGTAAACTGTTTTTAATCTAGTGTATGGTGTGGCAGGAGTAATCCCCTGAACTTCATTTTCGTCACTTTAGAGTAAAGCTGAATTCTGAAAATGTTCCTTTCTGTCTTAAATGGTACAGCCGTTTTCTTGTCCTTGTGTAACTATTTAATTTGGTACGGATAATCTGAATAGGCAGCTAATTTCAGGCTGGCTGGGGTAGATTAGTTTAGGCCAGATACGCAGTCACTGTTTGATTTGCATGTGATCGAGAATAGGCACTTTCGAAGTCTTGAATAAAGTACAGATCGTCATGCATGACTGATCGTCCGCGAAATGTGGTTGCAGGGGCAAGAAAACGCACGCCCGTACAGGGGGACCACGGACACGCCCTTTGGTTCGTACTGGTGAACATGGCTACGCGGCCCACGCTGATCTGAGCTCCTGAGACGGTTTTAATTACAAATCCGTCCGATGGAAACTCACCCAGACATTCTCCTGGCTGCTGCGCGACTGCTATTTTGGTTGTGTGTCATGGAGGTGGTGGCCTTTGTCCAAGTGTTGCTGCAGCCAAGGTCACTTCCAAGAGATGAGCTAAACATTGCAGCACTTCTTAACTTGCTTTGTGCTCTTCAGTACTGTACAATAATTTGGCTGACGTTTTTATCCACTAATAATATGAGGATACTTCCAAGTTTCAGGACATTGTGAGAACCAGAGGAAAGTATTAAGTGCTAAATCTTTGTGTAAGAGTACTGGAATAATGAGAGGAGACACACTCTGAACAGTCTTCATGAGGTTTTTGAAGGTAAAGAGGGATTCTGCGGCTCTTGTCTGCTCAGGCAGCTCATTTCACCAACGAGGAACCATAAAAGAGTCTGGACTGGGTTTACCTAACGCATATTATGTATAATAATAATCGAGATAAGTCATTATTTAAAGCCTTTTTGGAAAAAAATCTGTTCAAAAACAGTTTTTCATTTCCTCAGCAGTGCTGTCATTAATAGCATAATCAAATCCAGCCTCTGGATTTGGTCACCTCCTGAGCTTTAGGTGAATTGATTTCCTCTGTGTCCTCTGTTTTACCTTGAAAATACAGAATTTGGGGTTAATATGTTAATTAGTAACTTAAACATTCAGCTTGCAGCATTTCAGACTGAACTGAGGCCAAAAATCAGCCACATGCATCATCGGTTTGTTATTCCTTGTCTTAACAGATGGTGAAGCCTTCGTTATGGACTTGGCAGAACATGTCAAGAAACAGAGATGGTGGAATAAAGTGTTCGGCAACAACTCCGGTCCAGCTGCCGAGAAATACTCTGTAGCAACGCAGCTTGCTATCGGGGGAGTGACTGGCTGGTGAGTAGTAAAATCTGAATTTGAAGACAATGCATGAATAGCCTTTACAGCTACAGTATTAAAGCTTTTAAGATGCCATGTTTTCATCTTCCAGGTGTGCAGGCTACCTGTTTCAGAAAGTTGGGAAACTGGCAGCATCGGCAGTAGGTGGTGGCTTCTTTTTACTCCAGGTAATTCAGCATAAACTCTTACTAGAACTTCACTAATCAGAACTAGAACCAAATGATGTAAATGTGTTGGTCTCTAATCACATGCACTTATTTTGCCCACGTAGATTGCTAATCACACAGGCTACATTAAAGTTGACTGGAAGAGGGTGGAACGCGATGTGAACAAAGCCAAGAAGCAGCTAAAGCTAAATGCTGAGAAGCCAACTAAAGAAGTGAGGACAAAAGTGGATGAGGTATGAGAAGTTGGTTATGTATTTCAGAAAGATATTTCTTTTAGCAGAAAAAATTAAGAAAGGGTGTTTTCACACTTCAAGTGGTTCACTTTGCATTTGTGAGCACGTCAAACAAACTCGGACCTCTTTAAACTCCCAAAAATGAACCGAATTCAAACACTTCTCAAGGTGGTGTCAGTACAGTTCGTTTTGTGCTCAGATCAATTTGGGGTATTGTACAGCCTTCTATGGTGTGATCTTTTGAAGAGACCACATAACAAGCAAATAGGAGCAGTAAGTCATTAGTATTTTCTACTATGTTGAAGTGGTGATTCTAATTACATATTATTCTAATTACATGTTAAACCTTATACAACTGAAATCTCTGTAATGCAGACAGGATGAATTATTATTACTATTATTGCTTTCATAAAATGGTAATATTTACAGCTGTGTGCAAAACACTGTTTAATACAATCATTTAAATTTGGAGTACTTTTCCTCAGACACATTGTGTGTTATATGATAACTAGAACCGCATGACCCATAGTCCAGCTGGGCTTTACCCAGGTATGGTCTGGGTTTAAAGAAGTTGTGGTGTGAACAAGTGGTCTGTGATTGCATCAGAGCTGAAGAGGACCACAAAGAGAACAGGGTCCCCTTTAGGATGTGCTTATACTGTGAATACAAAAAGCACAGAGTTCCTTTACAGAATAACTGTAACAGAACTGAGTTTGGTTCATTTAAAAAGAAGTCTTTATCAGGTGGTGAATTTACCTGGTCTTAACACACCAACTAAACTGGTAAATTACTGATTAATTGAAACAAGTGTGTTTGATTAGGAAAATCAACAAAGTTTGCTGGACTCTGGCTGGAGTTTGCTACACCCAGTCAATGTTCTCTCAAGCACTGAAGCATAGAAGCAGGCCAAGCTCTGAGCAAACAACTAGAGAAGTTCACTCTTGTCTGTTTTATTTATCATACATCATATTGTACTCCATATTATATGGTCTATTTTTTGTGAAACTAAAACAACAGTAGTGCATAAGTCCATGATTCAGTCATTTTATTCCTAATCACTTCATTTTCTTTTTTCTGTTGAAGGTGCAGACATTTGTGAAGAAAAACATTGTCCTCACAGGGGGATTTGCTGGAGGATTCCTGCTCGGTTTGGCATCATAAGCCTGTTTTTCATTTTATATGTATTCTCAATATAGAATAAGAATGTCAGCTTACTGCATGTTACAGGTTTTTGGCATCCATAAAGGTGTGTGCCGTAGCTTAAACTGAATGCTCACTACTCTGTTGATTTATTTATATACTGTAGCTGTTTAAACATATCTTTCCTAGTGAAACAGCCAACTATGCTAAAGTATTTGTACTAAGCTTATTTCTTGGCTTTTTTTAGCATGTACATTTTCAGATTTTAAGTTTCTTTGATTTTTATTAGCATTTATTTGAAGCATTTTGGAATATAATTTATGGTATGAATTAAAGACACATACTTCAAGAATGTCTAAAGATATGTATAGTAAATATACGGCGCTCTTTAAACTCAATGCGTGAACTTTAACAGAAATGTTGTATGTCTTCAAATTTTCCCCTCATGCCAAAGTTCAGCAGAATTATGGAACTCATTAGTTTCAAAGAAAGAGGGGCCACTAAATAGGATTCAACCAAAGGTTGTATTTTCTTAAAATAAAAACTAAATGAACAAATGTCTTCAACTGTTTCACTTTTGTTTATCCACTGTTAAGTATAGACTGGCTGGATTGGTTTTTCTAGTTCTAAGCCTTTGTTTGAAAGGTGTTTTCAGTGATGTGCTCTACAGACAGAGCAGAAAAGTTGGGTAAGAATTCTTTACAGAGAACACTTTGTCTATGTTTACTAGGTTTCTAAGGTTTCCTGGAGAAAGATGTTAGAGAAATGGCTGAGGTTCAAACAATATATCCAGACTTGCTTGCCAATTTATTAAGTACATGGTTTCAGCCCTATCTCTTTAATTAGGCTGACTCACCATATACACTACTCACAAGAAGTTAGGGATATTGTGAGAGACTTAGTGGATGTCATACATACAGTGTTCGTTTCACTTCAGACATTTTTGGGATAGGGAGGCAATTGTATTGGGGTGATAGACACACCATTTTGTGTTTTCCATGTAATGGTCTCATTGTGTACAGGTGTGCCTTATATTGGGGCCAATACCAAAAGATCCTTTTTCAATTTGGCATCAATTTCAACATTCTGTGGGTATAAAAAGCTGGTATTGTCAGTAAGTCATTCCAAGTTCATCATTCAAACA
>JBBPCX010000023.1:961830-986934 GCA_037974365.1 Hydrocynus forskahlii | reverse complement strand
GGCGGGGCACGCAGTGACAGCAGCGCTGAGATCAGAGCTGATCTGACTGAATTTTGATTGGTGCAGAAGCGAGGCTCTGCGGAACCCTCTCACGGACCAGCACTGGTCCGCGGCCCATAGTTTGGGAAATGCTGGCCTATTAGACTCTTTTATCCAATTTTTTAAATCCAGTTTCCTATTTTTTGTGGAAACCCTAAATATGCCCCCAGATATGCTCCAAAAACCCTTTCATTTAAACTCAGCTTTATACATTACCCTTAAATAAAGGTAAAGGAAAACCCAGATATGTACTGTACAGTGTACAATGAACCGCTGCCTCCCACAGTGCTAGAATGAAAATACAGTTACCCCTATATATATGTAGGTGGATAAAGATCACCTGTGGTGGCTTTAGGGTCCAGGTGAGTTAATTAATCACCACTGAAGGGTGTAATATAAATCCTTAGGCTCACTCCTTTCTGTTAGGCTCACCCCTTCCTGTTGAGTGGGCCCTGTTTTTGGTGCACCTTGCTCCTGCAGCTGGTACAGGTAAGCCAGAAGGGCCATACTTGATTGCAGTTGGCGTGATTTGGGTTGAGCTGCTCGGACTGTCGTGGCCTGTTGTTTCATGGGTGCCTCTTGTTTCTGCTGTGGCTTCCCCATTCTACAGTGGTGGGTCCTGTTTTATTTCGTTGCTATGCACTCTTTGCTGACTGAGTTGTATAATAGAACTTTGCTACAGGGAATCGTTGAAGTGAATTAGAGACCACAATTCCTCGTCCTCCATGATGCTGGCATTACTGTCTGATGGTATGTAGCGTATTTTGTTTATTTATTCTTATCTATTTTTTTTTCTTTTCTATTAGTTAATGTTTGGTGTTCCACAGGAATCAGCTCGTAGTCATTGCCACCGTGTGCTTTGCTGCTGCTGGTGTCACTGACTGCTTTGTCTCTACTGCTTTGCCAAGAGCTTTGTCTCTGCTGGCGTCACTGAGTGCTTTTAAACTTGGACCTGTTTTAAGTGTGAGTGATCTCTGTGCGTGCATGTGTGTGTGAGGTGTGCAGGGCGTTAAGGTATGTTGGTATGTGAGTTTAGCTACTTAATTTCTTTCTTTGGTTTGTTTTCTTTGCTCATTATTATCGTAGTTATTTTATTTGATTGTAAAATATTCATTAGTGAGATTTATGTTGCTGATATAGTTTTGTATTCGATTTGCCACTTGCATTTGTTAGTTATTTCTTCTCTGAAATTGTTGTGTATTTACTTTATTCTTCTCCTATTGTTATTTCATTTTCTATATATGTTTTATGTTCCAAATGTTAATTGAGCGGCCCACTTAGACATTAGTTTCTTTTGATTAATAGTTCTTTTTCTTTTTTTTTTCCCTCTGGATTAGATTATTGGCAGGAGGCAATTTTTGACACATGCATGAGTCAGGTGACGCGCAAAGGTCATAGGAAATGAATGCGTCACTGAGTATATACACAGGAAACGGGATTTCCTCCATGCTCATTCACTGAGTTCACCCTCGCCCTGCCATCTCATCTCTCTTCATCTCACGTGAGTACTTGCTTTTCTTGTGCATGAGTGTGAACATAGATTCCGGTGGGAATCTTACTCTAGCTGAGAGCGTTCATAGAACAAGGTGCGTGACGAAACCAGCCCTCACGCTTCTGTCCATGTCTGGGCTCTTCCACCACGCTACACGGGCGAACTCCAACAAGCCAAGTATGTTCTTGATCACTTCCCATCTGTGACAATTTTGGGAGAGCTGCTGATCACTAGATTTAGTTTTCAGCTAGTTTTGTGTTATTGTGTTGGCGTGTTTGGTTTTTTTTTTCAGATTTTTTCTTGTTTCTTATAGGAGCTGGGCTCTGGTAGTGGTGTGATGGCTGTCCCGTGAAGGTGGTGGAACTTTCCCCTGGGTGCTGTGTTCCAATCTTGTAGGCTTGACTTCACATGTGTGTGGGTGTGTGTGTGTGCACGAGTGTATGTGGGTGTCTTTTGCTGTGATCTGGCCTTTGTGGGCCCACCCCACCAACAATAAGTCTCAGCTCCAAGGCTTCTGTTTTTCCCTGCCATCTTTGATGGTTTTATGGTCCTTTTTAATGATATACATGAATAAAAAGTAAGCTTTTGATGAATGGAATCACATCTGCTGCCTCTTGAGTGATGAACTTGCATGCCTTTGCACTATTGGTTTGTAGTCAGAGGTTTTATAGGTCCCTGAATGAAATTCCCAAGGTGGTGTAGTCGGTTTAGTTTAATCAGAATAGTTATTAGTATACATTCAAATGTACACTACTTTAATGTCCCTCTATTGCACCACATATACACTGTACTGTAATTCATGTGCCTGTGTTTTCTTTGGTATGCACTGTTTTCTTTGATATAAGAAGTGTAAATACAATTTTAAAACAATTAATTTACAGTAATAAAAGTACAGGGCTTTAAGAAGAACAAAACGAAAACCACAAGATCACTCAGCAAAACACTCGAGATCCATGTGGGAAACTGTTATGATGTGGAAATGCTAGACTGCAGCTGCCAAAGATGCATCACAGGCCAGCAGCCAATCAGCAGCAAGGAGAAACTAATTAATGCTCTCGGATTGGCTACTTTCAAACCTCCCGACTCTGAGTACAGGGGTATTTCACCATCCCAAGACGCGCTTTCTTTGTGTTCCCTCTCACACTCTAAATGTGAAACTTCACAGTTAAACAGGGCTCGGTGACACCTTTCCGGAGTTATTAGCCGAAAACCGTGCACCTTGGACAAAAGTAATGGGACACCCATTAGCTGAATGGTTTTTGGCTAATAACTCCAGAATGCTGGGGGCTATTATGGCAAACGAGGGGTAATTGAAAAGGTGTCACCAAGCCCTATCTAACTGTGAAGTTTTTAAGATAATTTAAGGCAAATCCTCCATGTTGGTGAGGGGATATCACAGCATGCAGTTGAGCCGCCTTCTAAGTAACAGCCAATTGTAATCACTGGGCGTGACCAATTAGCATATCTTCTAAACATTTAGAGCTCAAAAATCCCACATTTATAGTCGCCGTTTGTAAAAGTACTAGATTTAAATCCCACATTTAGAGCGCAACATTTAGATTTAAGATTAACATTTAGATATATATTTAACATTTAGATATATATTTAACATATAAATTTAACATTTAACATTTATGCAGCAAGAAAATGTACCAAAACGTGACGCTGTTTTTTTTTAAACACATTTAGCTCCAAATGTGTCAACATTGCGCTAAATGATGAAAAAATGACACCTCTAAATTTGTTAACCTGTTTTTACAAACGGCACCCCATAGACTGGAGCCATAGACTCTAAACCGCAAATTTGTGGGGGTTTACTGTATATGCATTTTGTAGTGCTTCAAGTTGTTTGTGTTTTTGCATTCATTGTACTTTTTGTGAGTCTTCTTATTAGAGAGTGCATGTTCTATAGCTATAATAGCTTGAGTCACTTTTGGGTGTAAGAAGTGTTTTGGTGGATTTAGTGCATTTTGCACCAAAAGTTAACTGAAATGCTCAGGTGCATGTTTGTAAAGTTCACTGTATGACGTGAAAAAGTGGACATAGTATTGAGACAAGTTTGAAAATGATTGCAACAAATTGCATAATGTAAGGGCTGAAAAAAAATTCTGTTTTGAATACAGATAAATTTACCTACCAGTGGAAGAAGATGTGTATCACCACAGCTAACTGAAGTATTCACTAGTGAGAGAAAAGCTTTAAGATTTGCCTCTCTTTCCCGTGTTTCATGTTAATTTTTCAATTTTTAAAAAAATTAAATCAGCCAGTTTCCTGCCCTCCCCAACCAAGCAATGGGCTGCTTGCAACATATACTGTATATGGAGATATGAAATAAGTGAAGTTAAGGGAAGAAGACCATGGCAGAAGCCACTCCTCATCCAGTCTAATCTCCGAAATCTGTACCTCCATCTCCGTGACATTTTCACACTCTACCGCCACCGACAAATCTTCTCCATGCTCTGCAATCCCCTCTCTTCTTTCTCTGTTCACTAAAGGGGGTTTCAGTTCTCTGCAGTCCTTAGTCATACAGTATCTTCATATACCTATCCTAAAGAACTGGTCCTACCAAGATAATCCACAGGATTTTGAACAAAGATTTTGTGCAACATACTAGACAATGGCAATACCTGGGCAGGGGAGGAGACAAGAACAAAACACAGGTAAACAAGATAACAAAGGAACAGGACTAAACCAGAGACTAAAATCACAGCAACAAAAAACTCCCACAGACACATGTCAAAGGTAAACAAAGACATTAACAGTCAAGAATCGGGGACATGGATGAACAAATATCTGAAATGGGAGTCAGCCTAGAGGAACGACTAGTTTCCACTATGTGATAAAATCACAGGGAAGCATCACACTGCTCTTCACTTTCATACCAGTGTATCCTGCTTGAACCTTATGGAAGACCTCTGTTGATGCAATGCATCCACAATGACTAGGCTGGTTTCACTCTTTACATGTCAGGTCATGTTAAATTGCATACTAGAACACAGATTATCAGGGGCTCTGTCATATGAAGTGTATTTACTGCCTGTGCTTGTGATATCTATGAGTCAAGCGGATGTCATATTGCATTACAAATGCAAGGCCTTGGATTTTTCCCACATGAAGCTATGCTAAATTATAGTCTAGTTAGTGTGATAAACTACCTTAATGAAACTGACAGTAATTCATTTTTTCCAGAAAAGTCACATTTCCTTTTCCGTTGAGACACCAGCATCTTTAAAGCCTAAATGACTAAACAACTTTCATGTGACAGAGAACTAAACAGAACAAAATTGATATATTTCAGTGGACAAAGGCACAGAATAATGTCATAAATGAAAAACTGGTCTAAAACTGGTCTTTCTCTCCTGCAAAAAGCTATTTTGAAAAGTGCAGTAGCAGAGTTGAGCAGCATTACCTGCAGTTCTTTGTCAGGTCAGAAAGTATTTGAGATGGAACTAAATAAAGGTTGGCTTGCAGAACCGATGCTCCACGCCTACTGATATTGAATAGTGACTAGATACAGCCAACCTTGACATCTCAAACTCTGCATTAATTTATTGTATCTTCAGTCCCAGGAATTGAAATTTTAATATAAACTACAACAAAATATATAATATGTTACAATCTTAGTGCTGGGTACATTTTCTCATAACCCAACCCAACTGATTCAGCTCAACAGCAAGCCCTTCATTAACCAAGACAAATATATTATAATGCATAATGCAAAACTACATGCATAATGCAAAAAAATATCAAAAGTCTTGGTTAGACGTTCTGCAGTGATAATCCCACAAAACAACTCCTCTCACTGCATTTAAGAGCAGTGTTCGATTGGGGACATATGCTGCCTTAGAAAATACAAATATTTCATAACATTTAATAATTTATTCTTTACGTACTAACTACACAACCTTGAGTGACTTATGCCTTATGAAGCAGCAAGAACCTCCAAAAAAATCCACCAAAAAATAATAATTATAAATAATAAAAAAATAAAAAATCTTTTTTTTAGTATAGAAATAATAATATAATAATAATAGACAGTGAACATTTACATAATAGTACAAGATTAATCTATATACAGCATAATGTGTTTATAAAAGACTGACACATGTGTTAGGTCATGTGTTTATCAAGCATTTTACAGTGACTCTGAACATGGAATTTAGATCGATCTTCAGACTCTAGGAAAAATGGGATATTCCATGCCTAAAATAAGAAAGATAAGAAAGAAAGATGATGCTAATGATTCTCTGACTCTCTGATTTACATTTACCACTGACTTGTTCTTTTGTTACAGATAAATGAATTCAGTGAGTTATGGTTTTGGTGGCCTAGTAGGTAGGATACTCGCCTCTGGACCAAGAGGTCATGGGTTAGAATCCTACCTTCAGTATACCACCACTGGGATCCTGAGCAAGACCCTTAACCCCAGGTTGCTCCAGGGAGACTGTCCCCTGTAGTTAGGGAATGGAAGTTGCTTTGGATAAAAGAGTCTGATAAATATTGTAAATGTAAAATGTAAATGTGCTAATTGATAGTCAGCTACAGTGCTAGCACTGGAAGGGCTAGGGTTGGTCATGGCCTTAACACGTGTGAAGCTTTGCTCTCCTGCTGAGCAAGCATTGACTGCACATGGGGGTCCAGACCTCCGAAGACTTGGTGAAGGGTCACTGCATCAGTGGACATCCCATGTGGACAGCAAATACTAGTGCTAAAATCCCCACAGCCACAGCCATAAAGTTAAGAAAGCTCCTGAAACATAGTGGATCAACTACAATTTAAATAAAGGCTTTAAAGCTTCCATTGTCCTTCCACTGGCCTTTTTTGTGTTTGGTTTCAGAAAATACTTTTTACGAGTGGAACATCCAAGAGAGATTTCAACCATCTAGTCGCTACTCACATGTCCACTTTTGATTACTGTATTTTTAAGCAGTCACATCTAAATTGATTGAAACATGCCACATTCATTTTGGTAAAATACAAGGCATTCTGCTTGATGTGACAAAATTGGCAAAATAGATACAACAGAGAATGCACCTACAGAATATTACAGTGGTTGACCCAGTCCTGGTGACCTTATTGTCTAATGTTTGAAGACAATTTCTCTAGTGTTTGACTATTTAGGAGTGTCTAGCACTGGCCAGTGTATAATTGATACACATTAGAGCAGGGCCTGAAGGCCTAGTGTGACCAAGGGATGTCATTCCAATCAAACAGGAGCACACATTATTCCACTTGTTTAATCAGTTAGTCTCAGTCTTTAGACAGCTGATTACTTATTGATGGTGATTCAGGCTCTAATTTCATTTTCAGTTTGATAAGCAATACCTGTGTTTTGCTAATTTGAACACAAACACACTTTTGTTACTTTTGCTTTTTTGGCAGCCAGCAATTGTGATGGCTGAGCTGGTGTACGTAGGTGGTAGGGAGTATGTGACATTTAACATCTGCTGTGCAATGATATTTCAAACCTGCTTTGGTACAAAATTGCACTTGCATCACCACCTCACCAGACACACTCAACACTAACTTCGAGTTTACAGTGACGTTCTGTGCACTACTGAGATCACCCCACATCATTATTTACATTTAGGGCATTTAGAAGACGGTTTTATCCAAAGCAACTTCCATTCCCCAACTACGGGTACAGTTTCCTTGGAGCAACTTGGGGTTGGGGGTCTTGGTCAGGAACTCAGTGGTGTATGCTGAAGGTAGGATTCGAACCCGTGACCTGTTGGTCCTGCAAGTGTCCTACCCACTAGGCCACCACCACCCAGTGGTATCACCTACAGTGTTAGCACTGTATTCTCTGTTGTATCAATTTAGCAATTTTGTCACATCAAGCAGAATGCCTTGTATTTTATCAAAATGAATGTGGCATGTTTCAATCAATATAGATGTGATTGCTTAAAAACACTGTAATCACAAGTGGACATGTGAGTAGCGACTAGATGGTTGAAATCTCTCTTGGATGTTCCGCTCGTAAAAAGTCTTTTCTGAAACCAAACACAAAAAAGGCCAGTGGAGGGACAATGGAAGCTTTAAAGCCTTTATTTAAATTGTGGTTGATCCACTGATATGTTTCAGGAGCTTTCTTAACTTTATGACTGTGGCTGTGGGGCTTTTAGCACTAGTATTTGCTCTTAGTCACACTTTGCAAGAGCTTCACTCTGCTCTGAACCAGGCCCTTGGGGGGATGTCCACTGATGCAGTGACCCTTCACCAAGTCGTAGGAGGTCTGGATCCCCGTGTCCAGTCAATGCTTGCTCAGCAGGAAAGCAAAGCTTGACACGTGTTCAGGCCATGACCAACCCTAGCCCTTAGAGTGCTAGCACTGTAGCTGACTAGCAAGAATCAACCAATGTGGGAAACACCACATGCTTCAGTGTTAATGACGTTAAAAACATAATTTTATGCTGCTGGGTGATTGTATGTTTCTACTGCAAGACATAAGAACTATTAGACCTATTCAGATACCATTTTGGTTATTAATGTACTTCCAACTCATATTTCTACTGGATAAAATAGTATGTATTGACAAAATTGTTTGGAAAGCAAAATTGAATAAAATGATTCGGACAATTTATTTTTAAGTATACATGTATGTAAATAAATCACTACATGCTAATGCTGCAAAAGTAAAAACACTGACATGCCTGTAGAGTCATTATGAAAGGAAACTCCTTCACCTTCACTTTTTGACCTGTATTCACAGTAAAGGTGAAAGAGCTTCCTAAAGTTCTAATGGACAATATTTCTAAATAGTTCTCAAATGGAATTTGTACAGAAAAAGCCTTACACATTAGTACAACATCAAATGGTGTGGCATTACATGTTTTTGATGGAAACATAAATGGAGTGATGTACTGGGGGATAATAAAATCTAGAAAGAAGAATGAATGGTTCAACAAGACGACCTTGTGATTTTTTCCTAATAATTTTAGTGGTTAATCTAATATGTAAGGACTTTTATGTACAGTTTTACCCTTTCATTTCTTGCTAATAAGTATAAAACCAATACTGGCAGAGTTTAAAATGAGAAATGTTTGCTTTATTTTAATTACATTAAGCTTTCATTAAGGATTCTCAGAAGGTCTATGATGCACTGACAGTTCCCCACTAGTTGACTGCAACAGACTTTCTAATTGCCCAGCCCTACAAACCGGAATAGATAAGGGCTATGGTTAGTCTATAGGGCCACATGTGATCTTTGTAATGAGAAATATGGGGACAACCACGAAAAATTTGTGGGTGGAACATCCTATATTTGACAAACAGCAAGCCTGTGGATGTAATGTAAGTTTCCTGGTCCCAGGGAAGTTGAGCAGATATATTCTTCCTCAACTTGCTATAATTTTTTAAAATTTATTCGTTCCACTACTGCTACTTTACTTCTACAGTTTTTCATAACATTTTTGGAGGATGGTAAAATATTAGTAGTAATAGCATATAATGATAACGTATTGCCTTGTTTTCAAGGCCTAGAAGCTAGCATGGGTCCTAAATGAGGAATAAGGACAAAAACACAAGTCAAATAGTTACTGCACTCCAGCAATGACCTGCATAAGAACATTAAGTAGGGAACTTGCTTTCAAAGCGCAAGACTTCAGTACCGTAATTACATATTGATTGGTAAACACCACTGCTGTTTGCAAAAGGCCAGCAGATAATTTAACTGTCCACATTCTACTAACAGCAGACCTCCCCTGGAGAGGAGGTCACTCCAGTAAATTCAGTGCATTGTTGCTTTGCCTATTTACAAGCTTTACATTGGAGATAGCACTCAGCAGCTTCAGAAAGCTCACAAGTTGCCTGTGTTTGTCAAATGGTAAGCATGGTAAACACACGAATTAAAAGAAAGGCAGAAAAGGGAAAGCATTTTCACTTGCATGGCCATGACTACTGGCCCTAAACATGCTGAAATTATGTTATTTACTTATTACTTGTTATTTACATATTATGTTATTTATTTATTAAGACCTATTATTTGGTACATGGTCAAAGTAAACAAACATCAGTAGCACAAACAATGGAACAAACGCATCAGAATACTGTACTGGATGTAATGTGTTGTAAAATACCGCTGTGTCTCGAGATCATCCTAAGCTGTGGCAATCACATGGTTCTAGGAGTGTGTGCTGGGAATGTTAATGCTTAGCTCTCTGGCTACTGCACCGCCCCCCAACCCCCCACAACAACATATTTCAGCAACCTCAAGTAATATTACATCAAATGCTCCCGCAGCTGGCATGGTTTGATTTATGATTGGTGTGAACAAATTAGGATTTTGGAATTTGCGTAGGATTCCCATAGGTGGTCCTTTCAGTGTACTCTTTCCAGAGGGTGCTTCACATATCACCAGGAGATGTTGCTGTTGCTCTATGTTGCTTTTTTTTTTTGCAGTGTGCAAGCTTCAGCCTCTCTCTCTTTTTGTTTTTCTTCCTTTCTTTCTCACTTTCTCTAGGTATGTGTATTTTCCCCCTTGTGATGAAACAGGGAAGAAAATGAAAGTATGAAGCTGTGGTGCAATGAGAGTTCCCCCATTACTTTTCCTGGAGGTTTGCTGACTGTTTGTTTTATTTGCCTGAACGGCAGGACTGTAAGATTGCAGAGATGTGAGAATTGGTGCTTGGAAATGTCTCAGGAGATTTGACATCAACTCAGGTGAAGCAGATTTTTCTCTAATATGGAGTAAAGAGACTGCTCTCATCCTTCAGAGAAGGGAATTCACTGAGTGTGGTTACACCACTTGTGTTGCATGTTAGTGTGACTATCATAAAAGCAGTGACATGACAAACTGATTTACACATATGAGACCTTCAAACGAAGGATAAGAGATCAGTGTGATCTAGTCAAGACTTTTTATTCCAAAAGGTTATATCTCTGTCATGAGCAACTGGTAGACTGGTAGCCCCATGCCCCTAAGATATGTCTAAATACATTCTGAGTAGTACTTTTTTAATATTTAAGACCTGCATACTCATAAGTATTGGTCCTGAATGGTTCATGGGTTTTTAATTGATGTCATAGAACAGGGATGGTGTCCTGGAGGGCCAGTGTCCAGCACAGTTTGATTGTTTTCCTGCTTGTTTTCACACCTCATTCAAATCATCAATTAATTGTCAGGTTTAGTAGGTGTTTGAGGAGTAGAATTACTGAACTGGGCTGGAGACAGACAATCCAAGACAGAACCTCTGCCATAGTTTTCAAGTTCTATACAATTTAAGCGTATTTCTCATGTGATGGCTCTTCACACTTTAAACTCCTTCTTACTCTCAGAGAAATGAACAAACTTCTATTAGATCATCTATGGTATCATGCAAAGAACCTTTTTCACACCTACATGTGAATAATGTATTAAAGTAGGTTATGTTTTAAACATGTTCTTCATGCTAGCATCCATTGTAAGGTTCTTAAGGGCTCAGTACTGGTCCATGTTCTCAGTCCTGGTCCTGGAGACACTCTGCCCTGCGAACTTTCTTTAAAGAAAAATCTGATTATTAGTTAATTAGCAAGACCTTCTGTGGTTGAAACAGTTTTGAACAGGGAAACAAAAATGATGGAGATGCAATAAGTGTACTCAAGGGGCAGGGTTCGAAACCATGCTTGAGAGAACCAAAAGTAGCATCATTCCACTTGTTGGCTCCTTTATTTTTAAGAGCAGTCATCAAGAACATAACATCTCTACCACTGAAAATATGCTAATAAGTAAAAACGATACAAGGTCATGGGTATTTCATTTAATCAATAATTTGAAGTGTTCAAGTTTCAGCCTTTTCAGCAGTTATAAACAACAAAAAACATTCTGTGATCAAGTCTTACAATTTCTTAAGCTAGCATCTCAAAGAAAGTATCAAAAAGCCTTAAAGACACAGAGAGTAAATAGTTAATTAAAGAGAAAAAACGGATGTGGAAATATTTTCTGCTAAATCTCTCTCTCTCTCTCTCTCTCTCTCTCTCTCTCTCTCTCTTTCTTTGTCTCTCTCTCTCATGCACACACACGCACACAGACGTCTTCAAAACCTAATTTAAAAAAGCTGTTAAGTACAAAAAAGGGAACATTGCAGTTTACTCTTTTTAAAATGCAGATAAAGTGTCATTTGCTCACTTTAAGATCAAAATATTCACAGACACTTTGCCTGCTAAGCAGTAACACAGACCCCACTTAGATCTGTGCAGATTCGCTGAAGTTGAAGCCATTATCCCTCCCTCCCCAACAAAAAGGAAAAAAACGCTTAGGCATCGTACTCTGTGCCACATGGGATCTTAACAAAAGTGTTGTTACATCACACTCTTGCTTTTACATGCTTAGTGTTCTTTTATACAAATAAACGTGGCGTGTGCCTCGTTTATTTGCAGGACAGCTGAGGACAGGTGTCGCGCACTCATGCACACTTGAGGCATGCCTTGGCAAAGTAGCGAGGAGGGTCCGAAGGCACTCGGCGGGTGTTTTTCGAAGCGAGAATCAGTTTGGAATACTCAGCTGAGCATCAGTCATGCATGTGAAGCAGTCAGCGAAGAGAATGCGGCCCACTCATGCATGCTGCTCCTGAGGGAGTTGAGGAGCAGGAAGCGATGGTGTGTGTGTGAGTGTGTGTGTCGGGGGGAGTTGGTACAAACACAGATAAGCTGGAGGAACTCCAACAATGCAATCTCCACCCAGGAGAGCAGTGTCATTAGGAGCATTCTCTTCCCTTCTGAGCCGCTCTGCCTAAGTGTAATCTGCATTACCCAAAGCCCCAACAACACCCTAATGATCCGATAAGAATTTAGTAATGAGCCCCGACAGTAGTGACTTCTGTCTTTTTTGACTGCTGTTAGCTGGTCTACCGGAGGCCATGTGTAGTTTTGGGGAATTTTGCTGAGAATTACACTTGGTGGGTGGAATAAGGCCCTGTATTATGATTGGGCAATTGTTTGATTTGATTGATTGATGGCCTCAGATTGATGTCATGGCATTGTATTCTACTTTAATATTACAATAATAAGATAAATTTAGCGATTTGTGGTAACGCTTTACTTGATGTTATTTTTGATGTAATTAAAAAAATACACCTGAGGTATTTTGCATTTGTTTTTCAACAGCCTCTCTTCCTATTTGTTCCTATAACCTCCTTACTCAATTATATTTTGTAGTTTAAATTGTATAAAATAATAATATTTAAAAGAATATTACATTTGTTTTCAGTATCTAACAAAGGCAGCACACTATTCTGGGCTTGCTTTTTACCACCTTACATTCTCCCATGGTCTATTGGTTAGATTTTTCAAGCTGATTTGTCCTTCTCTGTTCTGTTCAACAGCCAAAAAAGAGTGAATATAGAAATTACTGTTGAGCAGGAATCTGTATAAACACAATGGCTGCAGCATGTAATCTGTGAACACTCACTTTATTTATGTACTTTCGTTGAGTTTATAAGATTTTTTTAGTTGATATAGACTAACAATTACAGATACATCTGTTGATGCACAATTTGCCAGCCACTCTCTACCACCATTAATTGAAAGGGGCCACCATAACTTTAACTTGAGAATAGGCTACACATTCATTATGTTGTCCCTACATATAGTAATACATGCAATAGCTTACTTAAATGCCATTTTTGCTCTTAGTTTTTAATGTTCAGCTTAGGGGTGCCAACTATATTCCATAGCATTTTTTTGCATGCAACATATTATGGAATATTAGCCACCACTTCAGTTGGTATTGCATGGTATTGACAAAAATCTATGCCAAAGCTCTTTTGAAGGTCTCTGGTCTGTTCGTCATCCAGGCTCACCAGTGGCACCAGAACACACAACACCAAGACATTACTTTTTATCCATTTTGTGTTCAGGGTCGGACTGACCAACTGGCATATCAGGAATTTTCCCGGTGGGCCGACGTGCTATTTTGGCCAATTGTTTATTTATTTATTTATTGCTCTGACCGGCCCACAAGACTCTTAGATTGCTGGTCCAAGTTACGCTCGGCTGGCTCAATCAACTTTTTAAACCCCACCATCCCTTTAATTTTGGTCCCTGTGCCTGTGTGATGTATTCGTCAAAAAAGTCAGCAAAGGAGTTTATTTTCTGACCACTGGCCCATGAAACACACAAAGATGGGTGGTGTGCGTAATTGTATGTGGTGGGCCATTCTATCCCAAAATGCCATGGCCGTTCTTTTGTCTCAGTCAGCCCCTGGTTGTGTTTTGCATTTGAGTCATCTATTGTGTCTATCTTTTGCAAAGCCTTTTGAATGCCCTTTGGCTTTTAATGTTCAGTCTCACTTCGGTCAACACTGACAGACTTTATCTGGGCCGTAGAGGTTCCTCCAGTGATTCCTCCAAAAATTCTACTTAAGGTCACTGATCTGTCCTTTAAGAATAATGGGGGCAGCATGTACAAACAGCAATACTTTATTCAGTTTGATTAGCATTTCTTGTGACATTTATGGCATATATTAAGAAGAGCTACTTCTAAAATCCGCAATAAACTCCGCCTTCTCCCTCTGTTTCCTATCCTTTGCCAAGGACATTGCACAGCTGTAGCAATTTGCTCCATGAGGGCTCATGTCTTGTCCACAGGACCTCTGTGATTTCTGCCCCACAAATAATCCAAGGTTTATTGTCTCCTGACAGCTGCAAAGGGTTGTGGAAAAGACAAACAGCATGATCTTCATCTCTATCTTATCTACAACAGTTCAGAAAATCAACTATCTCCATCAGTCAAACATGAAGAACATCAAACTGTGTCAGAATTCAGACATCTCAACGGAGCACATCCTCAGCAGAGTTTTCAAGGCTGCCTTGTTCTTTTTTAGAACCAATCTCTCCAACCCTAAAACACTGACAATAGCATGATAAGGACATAATAACTGCCCATGAAAAGTTAGCAAGGAAGGCTGAAAGCACTTAGGAGCAATCTCTGTGCCAAATTAAGGAACCCACGAAAGGGAACTGCCGGCCTTCACTCCCAGATAATGATCTACAAGCGATCCTGCTTTAAGTCACAAACCTCAAAATAATTGGGTGGAATGGCTATAAGAGCAGGCAAGCAAATAAAAAAGCAACTTCAAGCTATTTGTCATCCACCACTTTGGCCTGTCTGGTTGGAGAGATATTTTCCAAAGCCCTGAGAGACCAATCAATGAGAAGCGATACTGCGTTATGGCATGAGAATGAATTAATAGGCAAAAATGCCAAGATGAAGTGAGTGGAGCTTCCCAGAAAAATGGAGAAATATAACCCATGTGATTTAATAAGGACCTTTTCTCATGACGTCGGCGGATCAGTTTGGACTGAGCTTCACAGGGCTGAAGATGTGGTCATGGCCATGGACGGAAATTTGCCAGAGGCCACAGATAACATGTTTCTCACTTGGCATGGCCGAGAGTCCACTTTTCATTTTGAATCAGGACTTTATCCTCTCCTCTTGCAGTTGCAGATCTGTAGCTACATCTCTTAAAGGAGATGTCATATTCTGAGGATTGCTTTATGACGACACAGTGGCTACAATACGAGCCAGGCGACAAATCTGACCCGACAAATCTGGGTCACTGAGACTGAGACTCTTGTGAAGGGACTCACAGAAGCACTGGTGTGGGTTCACTCTGAAGTCTGGGTATCAGCCATTCCTCCTTTTTTGGAGTTGGACAAAAGAGGGAGCTCCAGGGAAGCCAAAAAGAACACACAACACAGCAGTTATAGGTACTGTGTTACATCACATGCTGAGCATCGTTCTTAAACATAAAAGTGACCAACAGACAGATGTCATAGGTAAATCCCTTTTAGTTCCCTAAAGAACTGTTTAATGAATGTGAACCTTTTTAAAATAACATTTCCTTAATGTTAAGGTTTTGTAACCACATTTTCTCTCTAGAACTATACATCCAACATCCAAGTGCAGACATCAGTTTAAAAAGCAATATTGACCAGCACATTACATTCATACGTCATTTTTTCTGTGGCAGTTAAAAAGGCAACAAAATTATTTTCATAATAGAAATGGAAATTGTCAATGGTAATCTGCAGAAAAAAATATTTACAATTGTTTCTAGCAGAGGATGTGAGCTTATTTTCACATCAGCAAAACTTTTCAAAAATTTTTTAAACTTGCATACAATCCTGATTTTCTACATTGAACCAAATTTTATGATTCGGTTTTAGATTGTACAACCACCTTGATCCACATACATTTTGGAGAGTGGGAAGGGCTGCTTTTCAATAGATTGTGCTTCATAAGTAAATATATGTGGAAGCCCTCTTCTATTAATTATGTTCACCTTAATGATTGACATCTCAATGGCTCTTAAATGTTTCAAGACTTCATAAAAGTATCTTTACAGCAGGAATTAGTTGTCCCTTTTTACCTTGATGGCCTGTAGAACCTGAAAACCTGTAGAACCTGTTTTTTTTTCAAAGATTCACAGCTCTATATGGACCACATCTGGACCCTTAACAATTAACAATTATATTTTATTTATGTAAATGCCTATTTCCAATCAAGCCTTCATGTAGTAAAATCTGATGTGCTTTTAACAAACCTGTTGAATGACTGTTTGCATCGAAGAAGAATCAAGAACTGAACTTGTGTTCTCACAAAAAATGAATATATTCTTGTGATCTTTCTAATGTTAGTGTGCAAACACACTACCATAATAAATTTCTTTAGTTGCCTAAGACTTTTGCCCAATTTTGTATGTGTAAACTCTATATTCACTCACTGCATTTTAATACATATTAAAAAACTTGAATAAATACTATCTCAAGCTTAAATGTGCACTGCAAAATGGACCAACCCTAACTGTGTAGTTGGCAGAATTATCTGTGATGTCATTACTTGAATTATATTATAAGAAATGTCTCCACAGATATTTTACCAGTTGCTGTGATAGTGTTTTGTGTTTTTAAATGGCTTCATCAGTAGCAGGCCCAGTGTTCATTTGAGTAAATTTTTTCATAACACAGTCTTAGCATGTAGTATTGAGGGAAAACGGGGATTTTCTATTCTCGTGATTATGAAATGCAAACAAGAACCATTTGCTGGAATGTCTGAAAATGAAATTGGATGACTAAACTCAAATGTAACGATTTTTTCTGCCCAGAGTCATCTACAGTAATGAGGAACTGAGACCTAACATTGGACCTTATAATAACTAGAAAAAAACAGCTTGGACCTACATTCTTGAAAATAAAGGTCCTTAAATGGTTCTTGGCTTAGACGTATGGTTCTAGGAAAGGCCTTTCATTAAAAAAGAAGCTTTGCAAAATAGGAGGATCTTTAAACTCTTTTGAAAGGTGCTTCACACTTACTCTTCAAGGAACCACTATAGGTTCTTTAAGGAACCAATACAGGTTATTCTGTGGCAGTGATCCTCAAACCAGTAGTCATTCCAACCTTTATTTTGAAGAGGGTAGTGCAGTATGATAGTTTTCAAATTGATTTTACTAGTTTTTTTTTTTTAATCACTTTTCCCATGTTATTTCACATTGAGAAAATGGCCTGTCACACCTACATCCTATTATGACACCTCCCATAGAGGCAAAAAAACTCTCTTACTCAGAAAAATACTCAAAGCAATTATTATGTATAAGTGCTATCAATCAAAATGGTTCATTAATGAGTATTTGACATATTTCTTAGAACTTGGCGTCAAATAGGTCTGGGTTTATCTATATAGCTTGAAGCAGGCAGAAATTATCTATGCAGTTGCATCTTCGGCTGTCTGATTACTTTGAATGGGTTGCTCCATGCCACATTACCATAATGTATTTGCTTTAATACCTTCAATAAGACTTGTGCAGATTGACAAGCTAATCAATTCCGGGTGGCTTGGGCAGGCTAAACGGAACACTGTGTCACACATCATCCCTAAAGAAACGATATGATGGAAAATCAATATCTGTGCCATGGCATGACTGTTTCTACTTAGTAAATAGTAATGCATTAGTACAACAGTGACAAATGCTTTTTGTTGATTTCAAATTGGAAAACATCTGGCAAAACAGCTGCATCACACAGTAGTAGTGAATGAAATGAAAAAACATACATAATTTCATACATCTTTCAATTCACATACATGAACATGTTTGAATTAATGTAAATATGATACACCACTTTTTATGATGACCACAAAAAGATTTAATTTATAAAATTGCCATTTTCTTTGTTCTGTCATGTATAATTCACTCAGTGCTTTCTTCAGGAAGCGTGCATGATGCAGTTATGTGTAAGGGAATTTTCTCATATATCACTTTGTTCACTGGAGCAGATCCTGTGCAATTTCCTGAAAGATAGAGGCAAACCAAGGAACTGTCCACCATGCTGTAAATATAAGGGCTTTGTATGCAGACTCAGATAATACTTAGCATTTTGCAGAAAAATCATTCGAGGGCACTTTAATGCATTCTCAGACAAGGTAACATTCTAACCTGGCGCTGCAGCAAACTTGGATTAGGTTTGGGACAAAAAAAACTGCAGTACTAGAACACCATCTTCACTTGCTAGCAGATGTGAAGCATCTACATAAAAGGAAGAGGATAGAAGTATTTGTACAATACCCAGTCAACCGGGCCTTAAGAATGATTTCCACAGTCTCAGCCCAACTGACTCCACAACTCCTTGTCCCTCGCCCAACCTGTAAGGCTTCAGGCATTCAGGCTTACAGTCTCAGCTGGCCATGTCCACTCATCCTCAAGGCTGACCCCTGGGACAACCCTATGTATTGGAACAGCCTTGGGGCCCCAGTTACATCTCTTGCACTGCTCCTCCTGGCTCCTGGCTCCTTTGTTCTGATTAAAACTTTCCTCAATACATCAAGCATTTTCACCTCCTTTCATCCTCTGTACACCTCCATATAATACATCATTTGAATCACTTTCATTTTTAAACTTTGTTCATACCACACATTCAGTTTCATTCCATATATTCCAGCTTTATATTACATTTATGTAATATTTTCTGTATTGCATGCCATACTATAAATAATAATTTTCTTAAAATTAAAAAAATGCAATTTTCACACAATTTCTTGTTAATATTTTTTTTAACCTTTTACCGCATTTGTATTAGGTGGCATTGGTGCTAAGATTTTAGTGGTTCTAAAATTTTATGGTGATTTTACTAGCAGAAACACACTTATTGAGATAAGTGTGAGTTTTGTGCAAACCTTTGTATTTTAAGTATATATGTCTGCATTATAATCACAATACTTTTTTTTCTAGATAATAATGCTGCAAAAATGTTTGTTTCCAAATTGAACCTCATCTCATTTTGTTTAGGATGGGCCAAAAGAGAAGAAATCATGATGGTGGTGAAAGAACTTCCTGAAGTTCTCAGAGAAAACAATATTAAACACTCAAATGGAAAAAGCTACAGAGCCAGAGCAAACAAACAAATGCTTCTGAGCATTATACATCATTAAGGGATGCATGAATAGAGCAATGTACTGGGACTTATTTTCATCCAAGATATTTGGAAATTGATCGTGAGGGACCCTCATAACCTTGGGGAATTTAAGAGGAATGGGCTAAATGATTAACCACAATACTGCAAAAAAACTAACTATGCAGACACCACAAAGCTGTAAGTGCCAGCAATGGCTTTGCAAACAATATGCTAATATTATTCATTTGTGGCATCTAAATCATGTTACTTATTCAACTTTGTTTTGTGTATTCTTATAAATACATACATTTTTATATTTGGGAGTGTAAAGGACAAATGTAAACACTTGTTTCCCCTTTACATCTGGTCTTTCCATTTTATTCCAGTAATATTGTTCAGAATAATTTTTCAAAATTTCTGTATAATTCAGATTGGTGGGATGCAAACAAAGCCATTCAGGGAATTTAGATGTGAAATGGTGCTTTGCAGAGCTTACCTCTGGTACCAGAGATGTCTATCACAAAATATAGCAAATTTATTTACTACCGAAATTTACCAGTGACTCCACATGTGTCTTCTGAGATTTCATATTGTACTGTTGACATCGATCCAACTGAAAACCTTTTAGTGCATGTGACAGCAGTATAAAGTGCTGAAAATGGTACATTTGTGATACATGTGCCTCAAAATAGGTTTTCTTTGGTTGTTATTTTGCCTACCAATGCCCATTTTTAAAAAATGGGTTTTCAAATATACATTTGATAGTTTGACATTCTATACTAATTAAAGTAAGAACCAACCAGGAGAAAGTCTGAAAGAAAAATACACCCCTTCCACTGCTTCACATTTTCACCTCATCACTGGATCTTTTAAAACCAAAATCAAAACATTTAGACAAAAGCACTTATATCTGGCATTTGCATTCCATACTTAGTGTAGAGCAATGAACAATTTTTGTTGCCACAGTTCCTATGCGGTGTAGCTTTAGTGTGAGTGCAGGACACACAGTAAACTAGAAAACATTTTCAATTACGTAGGAAGCTGGGTGTAAAAAAAAGCTAGTGCTGTCAGGCATCCTAATGTGAGCCCTGTATGACCATTTAGAACAGGTGCCAGGCTTCATTGGAGTCTTGTTAACAAAGGCATACGCTAAATCTGGTGGCATTCCCAATCCTGTCATTTGGAGTAGTGACTGGCAGGTCTATTTATAGCATCTCCTGGCTTGGCAGCAAAGATTACGTCCAGATGGCACCGCTGTCTTCATTTCCCAATCAAATTAGCAAATTTCATCAGCGTGTGGAACACCGCTGAGCCCATTGTATTGTCTTCCCAAGTCTATAAACAAAATCAATTATTCACATAGAGAAAAAAAGGCTGGGCAAGCCGGACATTCGCCCTGGGCTATTTAAAGTGTTCAAAGGCCTTTAAATGGCAGGATCACTTTTGGTGTACAAACATAGGCAAGGGAATTATTACATATACAGTCTGAATGTGCCTGCACCTCAGCATTGCTACGAATATAAATGCATTTTAAATACAGAACTATATTCTAAAAGACCATCTTAAATGTGTTTCAGGTCAATCGTAAAAAAGCAAATTGTGCATGTTATTGTGCTCTCAGTAATAATGGTACCAAAAGAGTTATTTGGAGGAATGCCATAGAAAATTCACCTTTGGTTCTCCTGAAGAACCACACTACATGTTCCTTTAAAGGAATGCTCCATTATTTTTTAATCTAATTTTTATCTGCTGCATCTGTAACATACAATCAGTATGAACATTTGCTTTTCCCTGCGCTTCGAAAAGAACACTCATTCATGGAAACCCCATTTTGCAAGGATTCATTGGTGAAGGTGCTTCGACATTTGTCCTCTGTTCTTTTACTAAGTAAAGGGCAACTTGTTTATATTAATGTCAGTTGTAAATGACTGTGTGCTACAGGCAAATGAAAATAAACCTGAACTATGTCATGGTATTTGTTCTTACATGTATTTGCATTTCTTCATTATGCAGGGATGCAAACAAATTAATTCAGAGTGGTTTGATGTTTAATCGTGCATTGTAGGAAAAACTGAGACATCACAGATTAAAGTTAGTTAATGACATTCATTTTAGTATGAAAATGAAATATGCACAGAAATCATGGCAAATATAAAGGTATCTGAATACTTTTTCCCCTCACAAAGTTGCTTACGTAGCAGGTTCTCTTTGTGCTCTATTTTTGAGCACTCTGCATGTATCACTTAGCCATCAAAGTGTTTTTAAAATATATTTTAAGCCAATATTTTATTTCAACACCAATAGCATCATATAATTTGTTGAAAAATTAACAATGTATTTGCAACAAAAATACTACTACTACTACTACCTATAATAACCAACAACATCTACAACTACTATTATTATTATGTTTATTATTGTTATTATTGCAGCAGTAATATTGAGCATGTTTTTTCTGTCTCATTAGCGCCTGCTGTGAAAGTGAAAATGTGATTTTGCTCACTGTTGCTGTACTTTAATGGAAAACAAATAAATCTTTTTTCACACTTTACTGTTGGCCATTAAACTGCAAAATGGCCAATGGTGTACACAGCTCTTTTTCAGCTTTAAATAGCACACATGAATTTTCAACATTTTATCAGATAAAACAGTTCTTATCTAGGTTAAGGTAAGCAGTGTCTGATGGTGGCGTCTGAAACACAGTGAAAACTCGTACTTTGGTAAACAACAGTGGTGGACCTGTTTTATCTCTATCCCAGACGGACTTGGGTTTGACAAAGTGTTTCATCTCTGCGGTGATTGTTGTGAGCTTTACTGATGCTATCACTAAAGGAATAATAATAACAGCAATGGAGGAAAGGGCTGGCTCTTTCGCAACACTTCTTTTGGCTTCCGCACCCATCTGTGGCCTGCTTCAAGAAGTGGGGTGATGAACCCCAGAGTGGACACAACAACACACATGTTTCTTATCCTGTAATAGTCATATGGAGCCTGTAATAACCGAATGGATACACCATCTGGGCTCATGCTGAGATGTGGGGATACCATAACAAAAGACAACATGGCTGTTTGAGAATACAAATCCAATCTTTTGCTGAAATGGCTGTTGTTTGAAGTGTGAAGTGTTGTCTTGAGGTTAACTTCTATTTGAACTTGTTTGCCGCTTGTATGGAAGGGACATGTACACCACTTGAATGAAACAAAGAAGCACTGAGGCATCATATGAAAAGAAAAAATATATATAACACCTTAAGCAAAGTTGGTATTCCATGTACACAAAAAGCATATGCGTAAATACCAAGCCTGTCACTTTTGTAATCCTTTAATTAGTTAGTAATCATAGTATTGATGAAGAGCAAATAAAAAATGGACTACTGTACTGCTGAAAAGTAGCAGATTGTACATAGCCTTTGAGGATGGAAAAAACAAAGCAGAAAGCCTTTACAAATTAAAGGCTACAAGTGGTGGAAAATGCATATAAATGAGTCTATCAGTTTCTGTTTCTTGTTTAAGAGACGCCAGTAGGTGCATTTAGAAAATAAAGGATCATATCTGGATAGCATATTACCAACTAATTGTTGCTGAGTCATTGAGAAATATTTTTTTAAACAGAGTAATGAAGTTTAATCAAGTAACTGTAATTAGCACTAATAAGTAACATGAGTGGAGCCAGGCTTACCGTTCAGGCCATAAATAATGTGTTAGCACTAACACAGGTACAAATGAAACATTATTAACTATTTTGGATTAAACACAAACAGCAATGTACACATTTTTGGACCACACAGGTGAGTTATGTTTTTTTCACAGTATTGGTCCCACCTATTATACAGGCTATATCTAAATGGATATCTGCAAGAGGAAAATCCTGGTAGACAACTGAGCTTAAGCCTTCCAAGCTGAGGGTCTGTATAAAAATGTGAACACATAATCCATGTCACTTTATGTTTCTAGATTCCAAGTAATAGAGTGACCAGGAGCTAAATTAATATTTTACAGCTAAAGCTTGGAGTGAAGCATCCTGCTTTAAAGTGAGTCACCATCTGTGTGCCATTAATTTCTTTGTAATAGGGGCATATTTTAAGAGGGCTCATTCGCCATTTCAATCTTAGGAATATGTTCTCTTAAAAGTTGATAGCCACTTGGTACACAGGGTAGGAAAGGACCATAACTACTCCCAGGGGTTTTAATAACAGATTGGTGGCTTCCAGTTTATTAATGTCAATGTCTCAATAACTCCTGCATCCTCTGTTTGTTCTTCTCCGAGGGAAATGAAGTCAGCCACATCTATTTGGGTAGGGTGCGCTTCTGACCACAGGATCTGGAATCTGAATGATGTGCAGGTTTATGACCTGAGTAATTGTTTTATGAGCATGCCCATATGCTCTGCTTTACATCTTGCACCTTAGCTTACATAAGGCATAAGTTCCAAGAGACATTTTATTACAGAAAGGTGCACAGCGAGAGCAGTATCTCAAGTAGCTCTGGAATATGGGCAGCACTTAACACCAGTTCTAGGACTACAGGAAGCTAGAGTGTTCTCTTAAAATCAACTTGATACACCAATTTGAATCATAAGGAGTGATTTTTACTAAAGCACTATGCACTCCTAAAAATAAAAATGGAAAAACAGGGACTTTGTAGCTCATAAAACAGTGTTTTTCCAACTCTGGTCCTGCAGGAGCACTGCCCTAAACATTTTAGTGATTTTCTTGCTTCCTACATTCCTGATACAGTGAATGAACTAATTAAGCAATTAAGTTCCTTCTGAGTCGAAATGGGTGTGTTAAAACAGAGAAGGCAGTAAAATGTACAAGTGAGTAGGCCCCCTGTCCAGGGTTGGAAATCACTGCCTGTTAACAGTGTTTCCAACTCCTCAACTGATTATGGAGCCCTTAACAAGGTAGATCAGGTTTTTTGAAGCAAGGAATGCATGCAACCGCAGTGCTGTGTCTTGGTAGATGAAGAGTAAAAAACTGCCATAGCAGAATACTTAAAGGTCCCTCAAGTTCTCAGGGCCCTCCAGACTTTCTGTTGGGAATTAACTCTGATCAAAATGTGGACTATTATTTACTGAAGCAGTTCATAAAGGACCGTTTGCCTAAAGGTTCTTCAGAGCCAATGGTTCTCAAATCTTTTAGTGAATAGACCATTACAAACTGATAATATGAGTTGTGCAAATGTGAAGAACCTCTGAAAAACACTCATGTAATATAATGAGTGGCAGCTTGACTCTCACGGGTTGTGTGTGCAGGTTCCTTAGTGTCAACGTTGTGGGGGTACATTTGGCCACGAGAAACAGTGCAAGGAGAGAATGGTGATAGTGGCATGCAGTGGCATGTGAAGGCATGTGGCAGTGATGGCAATGAGAGACTGAGCAAGCCAGACATCCATGGTACACTCAAAATGACAATAAAGGTCAGGTTGAATCCAGAGGTGTCTGAGGCTGTGTGAAGTGGGTCAGCAGCCATCCAGATCATCAGCAGCAGCGAGAGTGGTGTCAAGGAGCTGAGGGGTTGGATGGGCCACATCAGACTGTGACAGAGCTTGACCACAGCTGGAATAAATTACCAGCATCAGAGTGAGGGAATGACAGAAAGGAATTATCTGATCTCAGTCAGAAGTGCAGCAGGACACTGCCTGGACAGTGTTCTAAGTTTTCTTTTTATTTTGGTTTTTATTCTGGCTGGCCAGTGTGTAGTGGCTTGGCAGGGGACTGAGAAATGTTCCTTTGTTTGTTTTTTGTATGGGGTGCCATGTGTAAAAACAGCTTCACAAATTTAGAGGTGTCATTTTTTCATCATTTAGCACAACGTTCACACAATTTTCACACATTTAGAGCTAAATGTGTTAAATAAAATGTGTTACATTTTGGTAAATTTTCTTGCTGTGTTATTGTTAAATGTTAAATTTAAATGTTAAATATAAATCTAAATGTAAAATCTTAAATGTTAAATCTCAATGTTAAATGTAAATCTAAATGTTCAATCTTATATGTAAATGTTAAATCTAAATCTAAATATTAAATCTAAATCTAAATGTTAAATCTAAATGTTGCTTTTACAAACTGCAAGAGATATGCTAATTGGCTATGCCCCATGATTACAATTGGCTGTTACTTAGCAGGGGGCTTGTTAGGTTTGAGAAGGAGAGGGAAGGGGAGAACGCACACGACCGTCAGGTATAATATACTAGTTTTAATGGGAAAC
>JBBPCX010000023.1:924162-953618 GCA_037974365.1 Hydrocynus forskahlii | reverse complement strand
GAGGGAGAACGAGACGCAGGTGGGAACACAGGAGACGAGGGACAGGTGCAACTCATAAGAGGGGCGCGACACAAACGGGACAGACACACTAGGTAGGGACCAAGGGAACAAACGCAAGCTGGACAGAAATAAAGGGACGGAGAGAAACACAAAGGGAAAACAGGAGGGAAACGTAGAACTCGGGGGACAAGGACCGGGACAGACGCGACGGGGACGAGGTGGCCATTACACCACCCATATATATATGGGTGGTTGACATTTTTGGCTGAAAAAAGTTTTTTTTTATCTCAAATTTAAGTCATGGAAATCATTTGGTGATATTCTACCAACTTATATCTCCAAATATATATATTTTCTTGTAGAGTTTGTCCTGAAATTTATATTTATTCACTAGTTTATTGCCATAGTGACAAAAATTGACAAACGATGTGACATGAATGTTACTGTGTGTTAAATTTAAAAGGTCTTATAATGTGATAATGTAAAGGTAATGTAAAGGTAATATTGACTGAAAATGTATTTAATCTGGGCATTTTTGTGTAAAATGTGTCACACCAAAAGACTGCACAAAAGGGAACTGAAGCAGGAGTGCTGGATAAACTTGATCATGAGGAGAGATAACGCACCTTGTAACTTTCAGTGTGCTTCTGAGATGCTGTTCTTCTTCCTGAAAGAAGGAGGACCCCCACTCCCCAAAGGTCTCCAAACAATTACCCATTTAAAAAAAGGAATATGGCGTCACACCATATGATATCCATTTTTGGGACAAAATGTTTTAGTTAAGGGTGGCTTCAAAATATTATGCCTGAACATTTAGCCAAGCAGACTCACAAGTAGACATCTGGGTTATCAATATTGGATTGAATAAAGAAGCCCATTGTCATGTTTTTTTTTTCAAAATCAAACTTTGTGAAATGTGCTCGGGACAGTCACGCCATATGATCTTTTTCTAGTTTGGCCCTAAACTGTGAACCAATGGAAGATTAATCCCATAAATACTCCATATGTTCATATAAAACAGCACTTTCTGAACAATATCACCACAGTTTTGACATATTTTTAATATTAATTGCTCATCTTTGACACATTGGACCAAAAATAGGCCATGTCATGTCAACCACCACCCATATACATATTCTGTGGTTTCTGGCAACAAGACATTAGCAGTATATCCTTTATGACCTGTGGGGACTGTATGGATCAAACTAGTTTGTCGGACACATCCCACAGATGTTCAATTGCACTGAAAACTGAGGAATCTGGAGGCAAAGTCAACACTTTAAATTATTATGTTCCTCAAACTGTTCCTGAGCAGTTTTTAATGCTTTTCTATTATGTGTCACACCCTGTGATTAAAAGAGTTAGCTACACTGGGCCTAAGCAGAAAGAAGCCCTAGACACGCAGGTAAGAAAAATGCTTGGAGAACACAAAAATACATTTGTTGGTGTGTTACTTTACCCAAAGGGCACAAATTATTTATATCACACTGAACATATTTTACTCCAGATTTTAAATATGTTTTCAAAACATTAGCACATCAGCTTTGTGTTTATTGGCTCTTCTCATTCAAGAAGACAGCAGCCTGGTTTCCCTTTTAAAGGATGGTTTGGCATGAAAAATGCAGAGGAATAATTTTGTGCTGTTCACACTGTGTGCTGTGGTGTGTTCACGTATGATAGAATGGTCACTTTCACAGTGACAGGATACATCAACAAATGTATTGAAGATGTTATTGTCATCAAACCAGTCAAGATGCGCACAAACCAGAAACCATGGTTTACAGTAGAAGTTCACAAACTTCTGAAAACACAGGATGCTGCTTTCAGAATGACGCAGAAGCTTTTAGAACCACAAGGACCAACCTGTCCTGGGGTATCAAGCTGGCGAAGTGTGAGTATGCAATAAACACTTTGCCTGTTCGAGAGACACAAGATACATGTGGCAGGGCGTCCAAGCCTTCACAGAGTATATTACCCCTTCTCCGTCAGGTTTGAGGCCCAAAACAGTCTCAAAGCTCAACTACTACTGCCCTGTAGCACTTACACCAATTGTCATTAGATGCTTTAAGCGGCTAGTCCTGAGCCACATCAAGAACCAGATCCCTCCCACACTGGACCCCCTGCACTGCACAAACCAATCAACAGATGACACAATCTCTCTTGCACTCCACCTGGCCCTGTCAAACCTGGAACATTGCAGCTCCTATGTGAGAATGCTGTTCATTGACTTCAGCTCAGCATTCAACACTATCGTCTCCCAGCAGCTGATCAGTAAGCTGGACTTGCTCGGACTGCAGCTGGATCCTGGACTTCCTTACTGAAAGATCCCAGACAGTGCAGATACCACCTCCAACAGCATAACGCTGAGCCCAGGCACCCCCAAGGATGTGTGCTGAGCCTGATGCATGACTGCACCTCCAGCTCCAGCACGAACCATATCATCAAGTTTGCAGATGACCCCACAGTTGTGGGGCTCATTACGGACAACAACAACATGGCGCACAGAGAGGAGGTGCGATGGCTGGCGGTCTGGTGTAAGAACAATAATCTGCCTCTTAATGAGGACAAGATAAGTCTAAAGAGCTAATTATTGACTTCAGAAAGACCCTGGCTAGCCACCTTCCACTCAGCATCAACGCACTATGGTGGAGAGAGTGAAATTCCTTGGTGTGTACATTACAGAGGACCTCTCCTGGACCTGCAGGCCTGGTAGAGAGCTGCATTGGGAGGCATGGCAGTTTCCATACCAGACTGTAATACAGCTGGTCAGGATACTCTCGATGGTGCCTCTGTAGAAGGTGATGAGAATGGGTTTGGGGAGGTGCACTTTCTTCAGCCATTGCAGAAAGTATAGGTGCTGCTGGGCTCTTTAGGTCAGGGATCCAGTGTTGTTGGTCCAGCAGATCTGCCATACTATGCAATAGCTTCTTCTCCCAAGCACTCCGGCTCCTGAACACCATGCTGCCCCCTCCCACACTAAACTGTCTATTCCACTCCCTGCTCTGCACTACATAACACCATCTTGTCACTTTTATTGCTGCTAAGGAGTGAATATTTACAGTTACTTTTATGTCTACTTAAACTCTGCCCACATACTGCAGTACTTGCACAATTTGTTACATTTACACAAGACAATTGCTACAAATGGCTCATTTGCACAATTTAACTGTTTACACTGCTGGTACTCTCAGTATATCTGTACTGTTTTTCTTCTCTCTCCATAGTCTTTAGTCTGTTGTAATATAACTATGCTATTATATTTTATACAACATTGTTGTCGTGTCTTCCCCTCTGTTCTCCCAAGCACACAAAGCAGACACAGGTGCAGACCTCCATGTTTCTTTAGATACTTTATTGAACTCAAAGCAAAATGGCGCGAGGGCCGAAAAACGAAACTTTCTTTAACAAACGAACCGAGCTCCCTCCATGATCAAACCCCCTCCTGGGAGCTATTCAATGGCCCCCAGGTCTGAGTACTCCAAGACCCCACAAAAACAATTCAGGGGAAGACCCCCAGCCCACCCCCCCAAGGGCATGCCTCTAGCGTGCCAGATGGACTTGATCCCCTCCAAGGTGTTGGAGCAGTGAGCAGCAGCTGTGCTGCGGGGGTGAAAGGCCCTGCTGGTGGGGTTGAAGGCCTTACTGCTAGGATGAGAGACCCTGCTATGGGCTTTAGCCTCCCTGCTGCTTGCTTAAGCCACCCTGCTATGTGCTTTAGACCTTCAGCTACACCCCTTAACCTCTCTACTATGGGTTTAATGGTTCTGCAAATGGGCTTAGGGCCTCTGCTAAGCTAGCACCCTCCTCTAGAACTTCAAACTTCCTGCTAATCCCCTCTGGGGCCTCTGAGCTGCTGTTACCCCCCTCTGGGGCCTCTGCGCTACTGCTAACCCCCTCTAGGGCCTCTGAACTGCTGGCTATCCCCTCTAAAGCACCTAGCTTCTCCAGGGCACCCATCAGGAGCTGTCTTGGTGCTGCTACGGGCAGCTGGAGCCGTCTTGGTGCTGGTTCTGGGGTTAGCTGCTTGGCTAGTGGGGCTGCTGCCTCTACACTACCAAGTGGGGCTGCTGCCTCTACACTACCAAGTGGGGCTGCTGCCTCTACACTACCAAGTGGGGCTACTGCCTCTACACTACCAAGTGGGGCTACTGCCTCTACACTGCCAAGTGGTGCTGTAGCTGCAAAAAACGAAATCCAGGCTGTAGCTTCTGGAACTGGGGCTGGAACTGCAGCGGCATGAACACTCACTGGAGCTGAGGCTGTAGCAGCATGAACACTCCAAGTCAAGTCAAGTCAATTAGGTTTTTATTGTCATTTCTACTATACACACAGTACACAGTAAAAACAAAAAAACTTTCCTCCAGGACTATGGTGCAACACAAGAGCAGAACAGAACAGCACAGAACAGAACACAAGTGCAAACAGATCAGAACACAAGAGCAACAATTTAAGTTTACATGTGCAAAAAAAGTGCAGGACATCAATAAATATAATTGTGCAGTTTGTGGTGGATTAAAAACCATGACAGAGAATGTCTTGTTTCATACAGAATGTGTATTATGAAGAAAAGAGTATTTTAACTGGTTATTAAAGTGTAAGTTGGGGGTAGGGTGAGGGAGGGGAGGGGAGGGGGGTGACTGGTGTTGTGTGTGTATGTGTTTTTATGCTTTCAGTTCTGGTTGAGGAGTCTGATGGCCTGAGGGAAGAAACTGTTTCCCATTCTGGTAGTGGAGGCCCGTATGCTACAGAACCTTTTCCAGATGGGAGGAGGGAAAAGAGAGTGTGTGAGGGGTGAGTGGGGTCATCCACAATACTGGTGGCTTTGCGGATGCAGTGTGTGAGGTAAATGTCTGTGAAAGAGGGGAGAGAGACTCCAATGATCTTCTCAGCTGTTCTCACAACCCTCTGTATGGTCTTGCAGTTTGAAACATTGCAATTCCCGTACCAGGCTCCCTGGAGCTGGAGCTGCAGCAACACGAACACTCTCTGTAGCTGGGGCTACAGCAGCACAAACACTCACTGGAGATGGAGCTGCAGTGATACGAACACTCACAGGATCTGGGGTTGCAGTGGCATGAACGCTCTTGGGAGTTGGGGCTGCAATGGCTTGCGTCACTGACTCTACAGCTTGTATCTCTGGTGCGGCTGCTGGGCTCGGGTTCGCATGCAACCAGGGCAGCGCTCTAATTGCCAATGTGCATAGGGTCCCTGGACCCTCAGCTGCTTTGACTGACCGCTGTCGCAGGGAGCTCATCAGGTCCATGAGCTCCACCATCTTCTGCTCCTGCTCAGGCAGGTCCTGCTGGAGCTGCAGCTTCTCATTTTCAGCTACGGGCTGGTCAGGCCACATAGGTTCTGAAGGTGGTGCTTCTTGCCGCATAGGAGGCAGGGGCAACGCCTCTAGTGCCAGCTCACTCAGGGTCCTCAGCTCGCGGACCTCCCGCTTTGCCATTCAGCGAGCCACAGTAGGAGCTCCTCCACGGTTGTGTCAAAGACAAGGGGGTCCACGATGCGCTCCAGATCCCAAATTGGGGATCCATCAATCCACCCACTTCTCCAGAACCCCAAGTCCTCATCCTCATCCTTCGAATCTCCCCCACACAGCAACTCAGTGGTCGAAAGCCAACTCGTCCTCGTCGGTTCACCCTTGGGCTGGGTCCAGCTTGCCTCACTCTCTGCAAAATCCTCCCTCTCTCCAGGCTCGTCGCTTGGTCTGCTGCGCCATTCTTTTTGCTGGTCAGTCCATCTGTCACATCTTCCACTCTGTTCTCCCAAGCACACAAAGCAGGCGCACGTGCAGACCTCCATGTTTCTTTAGATTCTTTATTGAACTCAAAGCAAAATGGCGCGAGGGCCAAAAAACAAGACTTTCTTTAAGAAAAGGAGAACTGAGAAATCTCTACATGGAGAAATCTCTACCGCTAGGCTACCAGCTGTATATGTATGTGTGTGTGTTTATATATATATATATATATATATATATATATATATATATGTGTGTGTGTTTGTGTGTGTGTGTGTGTGTATAAATATATAAATATATGAGTTGTGCTCATGAGTTTACATACCCTGGCAGAATTTGTGATTTTTCAGAGAATATGAATGATGACACAAAAACTTTTCTTTCACTCATGGTCATCTGAGAAGATAAGGAAGATAAGGAACGACTTGGCCTTGTGTTTTGGATCATTGTCATGTTGGAATGTCCAAGTACATCCCATGCACAGCTTCTGGGTAGATGAGTGCAAATTTTCCTCCGGTATTTTTTGATAACTTACTGCATTCATCTTGACAAAATGACTTATGGGAGGTGTTTCTGGCTTTAAGGCAAAGCACAGTACTGAAACAGCCCTTGTCAAGGTCTCAAATGATCTGTTAATGGCTGCTGATAGAGGACATGTAAGTATTCTTTTATTACTAGGCCTCACAACTGCTTTTGATACTGTCTGCCATAACCTCCCACTGACCCGACTAGAAACTCTTCTGTGTATCGCACTCTCGTGGTTTAAATCATATCTCACAGATAGAGAGCATTTTGTCTCAATCGCTAACTTTAGGTCTCCCAGCTCTTCCCTTTCTTGGGGCGTCCCCCAGGGTTTTGTTCTAGGACCTTTGCTTTACAATATCTACATTCTTCCCTTGGGTCACATTATACGGCAGTATGGCTTAAATTTTCATTGCTTTGCTGATGACACACAGATTTACATTCATACAAAACCCTGCCATACACTACCTCCCTCCAACATGGTCAGTTGCCTAAACGCCATTAGTGACTGGATGACACAGAATTTCCCTAAACTAAACCATGGAAAGACAGAAGCTATTCTTATTGCAACCCTGGATGTATTGAGGAAACTCAAGCAACTACAGTTAGCTATCCCTGGCTATTTCACCACTACCACTTCTGAAGAAATCTTGGGGTTACAATCAACTCTACTTTATCTTTTCACACATCAAAAACGTCACTAAAACAGCTTTTTCCATCTCAAAAACATTTCCAAACTCTGTTCCTCACTTAGTTTGTCTGCTGCAGAAACACTTATTCATGCTTTTATTACAGCAAGGTTGGACTACTGTAATGCTTTGCTGTTTGGTGTCTCAGCAAAGAGACTAAACAGGTTACAGTATGTCCAAATTGTTCCGCTACAGTCTTAACCCGTACCAGATCTCAGTAACATATTACACCTGTCTTGCATCAATTACACTGGCTTCCTGTACAATATCGCATAAAATACAAAATCATCCTTCTGGTCTACAAATCCTTACATGATCTGGCCCCATCTTATCTATCAAATCTGCCTACACCATATAAACCGACCCACAACCTACGTTCTTCAGTTGCTCACCTCCTGTCTATTCCCTCTGCACGTCTGTGCTCTATGGGCAACAGGGCTTTTAGTGTGGCTGGCCCCAAGCACTGGAATGCCCTTCCTCTTGCCCTGCACCGATGCACTTCACTTTCAGTTTTTCAAAGCAGAGCTAAAAACTCAACTTTTTACACTGGCCTGTCCCACTGCCTCTTCATTGTGTTCGCTGTATTTTAGTATTTGTTGTATGGTACGTGATATGTGCTGTCTCGTTTTGAGTACTTTCATATTATCTTATTTGTTTTTATTGAGTTTTTTATGTGCATTTTTGTATTTTATTTTTAAATTTAATGTACAGTGTCCTTGGGTACCTTGAAAGGCGCTTTAAATAAAATGTATTATTATTATTATTATTATTATTATTATTATTATTATTATTATTATTATTATCATACACACCCACTAATTACAAGCAAACAGATCACAGGTGAAGATGGTTATCTTTAATAGCCATTCAAACCAGTTTGTGTCAAGTTGTGTGCATGTTATTAGGCCAATTCTAAAGGGGAATGTAAACTTTTAATCAGGGTCATTTGGGTGGTTTGTGTTGTGCTTATGATTTAAAAAGAGTAAACACAGTTGTTTGACAATAAATGGCTTCAGCCAACCACTAAACATGAGTGAACGAGAAGTTTTTCATATTCTCTGAAAAATGGTGAAAAAAATAATTCATTCTGCCAGGGAATGTAAACTTATGAGCACAACTGTACATGTACACATATATGTAAATAACTAGGAAAATAAGAATTCTTGAAATAAGTGTCATGGCAGGTAGTGTGCTACAGACATATTATTAGTTGTGGTGTTTGTTTAGAGCCTGTATGGTGTGGGTGTAGAAGCTCTTTAAGAGTTTGTATATTTTTGTTTTTAATGACCTGTAGCATCTGAGGGCATAAGTTCAAAGTGGCCAGTGTGGGAACTGTCCTTGAAAATGTTCTTGGCTCTTGAGAGGTAGCAGGAGTCAGCGATGTCGTCCAGTGAAGGGAGGGGGCAGCCAGTGTTCTTTTGTGCTGACCTTATGACCCTCTGTAGGGCTTTCCGGTCGACAACTGAACAGCCCGCATGCCATGTTGTGATACTGAAAGTCAGGATGCTCTCGATGGCCGAGCGGTATAAAGTGGTCAGCTGCTAGACCCGCTTTCCCAAGAACCCGCAAAAAGTACAGGCGCTGCTGTGCCCTCCTGACAACCGCTGTGGTGTTTGTTGACCACGATAGGTCATCAGAGATGTGGATCCCCAGGAATTTGAAGGTGTGAACTCTTTCCACATAATCTCCATTTATGAGGATGGGGAGATGATCAGCTCTGCACTTCCTGATGTCTAGTATGAGTTCTTTTGTCTTTTTTGTATTCACAGTCAGGTTGTTTGCAGAGCACCACCGAGTCAGCTTTAGGACCCCTTTCTGGTACGCAGACTCATTCCCCCCGGAGATGAGGCCGACCACTGTGGAGTTGTCTGAAAACTTGATTATGGAGTTAGAGGTGTGAGTGTGTTTGCAGTCATGAGTGTACAGTGAGTACAGAAGTGGGCTCAACACACAGCCCTGTGCTGAGGGTGAATGTAGAGGAAAGAAAGGGACCCAGCCTAACAGACTGGGGCCTGTCTGTGAGAAAGTCCTTAATCCAGCTGCAGATGTGAGGGAAAAGTCCAATTGATGGGTGTCGAAGGGTGGGGGTAGGTTGTTTTTTATGTGCCTTAGTATTATTTTCTCAAAGCATTTGGTGACAATGGGGGTAAGAACTACAGGTCTGTAGTCATTCAGTCTGTCTGCGGTTGGCTTCTTTAGAATGGGGATGATGGTGGCTGATTTGAGGCATGGTGGAACTATGGCTTGTGCGAGGGACAGGTTAAAAATGTGGGTGAAGACTCCAGCCAGTTCACAGGCACAGGCCCTGAGTACTTTTAAAGGTACTCCATCTGGACTTTTCCAGGTACTCCATTTGCCTGGATCCATTTGCCTGGATTCACTGCTCTGAACAGCTTCCTCACTGTGTGTTCCTGTACAACTAGTGCTTGGGGAGTTGTTACAGGGGGGTATGTGGGTGTACTGATGACATACAGGAAGTACTTTTGTTACTTGTCTATAGTATTTATATGCAGCATTTCTGTATATAGCATAGTGTATATATATATATAACATAAAGGTTTTCTACTGACTTGTATTTTGACTTATTTAGACTTTATTTTTTTATCTTGTTCTTGTCTCTGTGCCTCTGTGTCTTTGCAGACATTACATAAACAATTTCCTCCTGAATCAGTAAATATCAGTAGCTGACATTACAGCTATAAAGATATCAACTAGCCTCAGCCCATTATTCATGTTTAAAATGAATAAGGATCTGAGGAGCTGTTAAATGTTAGAGCTTCAAATATTGATAGAACCTAACTGGACCTGGCTGCGGATTTGAATGTGTCTGGTACAAATGTTATGTTTGGCTTCTCATGGCCACCCACCACCTAAGAGCTCTGATTTTACCCCAATTTTCATTCTGCTTCATTATTTCTCTTTTCTTGTTGTTCCTGCCTACTTTCAGTTCCTTAAAACATCACAAACCCAAACTTAAATTTTAAAAATTCAGCTACTTAAAAAGTTGTCTTCATGGGTCTGGACATATTTTTTAGAGAATCAGACTGGGTCACTTTTGCACTAAAAACTTGATGTGGTTTTCATACAAGTCCTCATCTGACATAATTTTGCTGACCTTGAGTCAAATTTGGACACTTGTAGATTTGGGCCATAGTTTCTGTCCCAGTTAAAGCTTTGCTGTATCTGTTGCCCTCTGTCAATCATCATCATCATCATCATTCTTGAACGGGAGCAGTTATTTATAAGCAACCCCTGGAACCATGACATTATGTATTTTTTTAAATAATGTTCCTCACGCTCGCACATCTGATATGCAAGAATAGTTTTTGTCAAGTGCTGTTATTTGCAATGTTCTTAAGGGAACCTAAAGAGGCATTGCTTCAGAAATACTTTTGGGCACCTATATTGTCAAAAGTGTATCTTAAAATAGCACAGGAAATTAATCCGACATGAATCCTAATCTTAACCACCCGCCCCCTCCCCCCTTGAGATACATGAACATCATAGGAATCTCGTATTATACATTTGACTACTATTATACCACTCAATGAAGATCTTAACTGAAGTTACTAAACATCCTTTTCAAACATCTATACATTTGACTACATGTCATTTAACCCAGTATCATTAGTGTAGGTCCTACAATGTAGTTTGTGAAGGAACTGACTATGCCTCTTTTTTGTGCCAAAAACCATCAGACCTCCATGTCTTTCAGTGGTGTTTTGCCCAGGCAACGTTAAGTGAATAAAAATGAGATTGGGAATGTAGTTGAAATCATTTATTGAAACCAAAGAATGGGATACGAGAAAGGGGTGGGGGGTTGGTGGTGGAGTCAAATCTGTACCTCTTAAACTAATTTGTGTAAATCATTTTTGACGTGCCCTGAGTTGAATAAAATTGAGGCTGCCATGGTTGTGGGGGCCATGGAATCAATCACTGATGACAGGGACTATTAGGTGGCAGCTGGTGACACAACATGACGTTTCCTGAGAGTGCACCATTTCACCTCCACTGCTGACACTGCTCCTCCAGCACCTTCCACGTAAGATAAGGAGCAGAAACATATCATCAGTAAAACTGTTGCAGGCATTGCAGCGATGATACAGTAATAGTGTGACTGATGATATCTATCTACATGTCATATTTTGTATGTACCATTATGTTGCAAATGAAGCAGCAAAGATAGAGGTTGTTCCAAATGACACTATGAAGAAAAAACCTCCGGAGCCACTTGAGGTTTTATCTGGAGCCACATAATTTTGTCTTAGTGTATGCCTGTATACTGCAAAGGTGATAATAAAATTTAATTTTACTCGACATAACCCTCTGAGGTCCAAGGCCTGTCAGGCACTTTGAGGCAGTTTTCTACATCTTTACAAAAACATGCACAAGTGACACATACCTATTTTAGAGGTCTTTAAACAAAGTAAAAAAGCACACCACAAATATATATGAGCAAGACTTTTGAAGTTTGAACCTTGTAAACATATGTTATGGCTACAAAAAAGTAAGAAGAGCATTCAGAAATGTTTCGTAGTTTCACTACAAATTGTAACAAAGTCAAACTACCTACGTTTTCTCTGCTCTTTCACATGCATATTCATTAGATGGGTGTTTCACACCTGTAACTTTCCCCTCTCCCTATCAGTGACACAGTGGCCATGTGATAATGTCTGTCATTGTCTGCCTGCCCCTGCCCCCAAAGCACTACAAGCTACTGCAAAGAAAAGAAGCCCAAAAATAAAAAAGCTTAAATTAAAATCTTCTAAATCTTTTACAAATACTTAAATACTCAGAGTTCAAGAGTTTTATTTGTCACATGCAGTTATAGCTGATAAAACATACAGTTAAATGCTTTTTCTGCTTACACATGGTAAAAATCTATTTAAAGAAGAAATACATACCGATATCACAAAATAGTATAAATGAAAAAGAAAAATATAAATATAAATACAAATAAGAAAAGTGTCATGCTCTGGCTAGGCTCCCTCAGGCAAGAGGCACAGATGCAGACTTCCATGCTTTCTTTTCTTTATTTCAAATTCCAAAGTAAGAGGCACGATGGCCTAAACACACAAAACAAAGAAGAAACCCAAACAAACACAAACCAGGGGTAAAGTGAGGGTGATCAGACAACTAAACTGTGAAACTGTGGAACTTAAACTTCCATAGTCCCCCTCACCCCCCGTCAACATGTTTTTTATCTATTCATTGATTTCATTTTACCCAATTTGTCAATGTATACTATTTATTCTTTTAAACCTGAGTCATGAAATATTTGTGGGAATTTGTGTATATGTGTGCCTTTACTGCAAAAATAATTTCCCAATTTGGGACAAATAAAGTAAAGTAAAGTAAAGTAAAAATACTAGGACTCATCAGGGACACTCGCCGTCCTGAATTAACACAAACACAAAACTGCTGATTAGACAATAGCCAATAGCCCCAGTTGTTCAACTTAAAAGTCCTTCCTATAACTTAAACAACAGTGGTCTCTAGCGGCCGCTGACTGGGAATGTGACAAAAAGAAGCCCCAAAACAGAAAAGCTAAATTAAATAAAGAAGAAATAAGTACAAACATCACAAAAATAGTATAAGTAAAAAAGAAAAATACAGTATAAATATATAAGTAAAGTATAAGTATATAAATATAAATTAAAATACAATTAGCAGTCCCCATCTTGATGCCAATCAACATAACAGTTTCTATTTTGCTGAATGCAAAGGTAGACGTTACATGCATCGCACTTCCACGGAGCTCTTGTTGTCCTTCCCTGCCACCTGCAGTACACACAGACCAGCAAAAGACTAGATATAGCTTCATTCTCCCTATAAGCTAACTGGAAAAAACATGATGCATGATTAGCCTGATTAGCCAAACGTTGGCTGATTAGCCTACTCTAAATGCAACTCTGAGCACAATGTGACATGGATTTTAGCCATATGATCATCTGGCCAGCAAAAGCCTACATATAGCTTCATTCTCCCTATAAGCTAACCAAAAAAGCACCAACAACAGCTAGTAAAACAGATATTAGGCTACTTACTCATCGCAATTATCTTTGACGGGATCAAGATCATCTGACCCACTCTCCAAAGTGAGTTGCTCCTGGATCAGCAGCGAAGCTTCAACAGGGGACATTTTCCGTTTGCTGGACATCCCTCCTCAAAGTTTTCCCACGTGTAAAACATGAATGTGTGTTTGTTTATAGCAGTGAAATGGGGCGTGTTCTCACCTCGCCATGCTACACAAAGAGCCAATCCTGCCATTGCTATTCATCTATTTAGGTTTGTGTTTTCCATCTGAATAGCTGAGGCTGCAGCTCGCTGAGGCACAGAAAATCTCAAGATTTCTTTTTATTCTATTTACAAAGTGTCATTGATATATTTTATTTTAAAATATATGTATTTGAAAACTAGAAGATTCAAGGTTTCTAGTGGTGTTACTTATATTTTTATAGGACAAAAACTCACTGTGCTTTAGATGATTGTTTTGGAACTGTCAAAACATCCCCCCAGGGGAGTGCGGGGGGAGGTGGGGGGGGGTGTTGACCTCAGAGGGTTAATGTTTTGAATAATGCCTTCTAAAGCTCTTTAGAATAAGATATTGTTATTCATTTTTAAAAGTATTATTTAAATATAATCACTCACATATTAAATTACATGAACAGCTATGCCTTTAATTACATTTACATTCCTTATTTACCGGTTCTGCATTTGACTTTTGACATGACATAACACTTCACTGAAGCATTCATGATGCTTCGTTACATGTGTGTAAACTATTCATTACAACAAACATAAACATTCAAAAGGCTTACCAAGTTTTAGTTCACAAAGTAGGTGAGATGACATTTACCAGAGCAGCCTTTACTATAGGCTCATTCTAAATCTTTATTTAGGTTCATGCCAGTTGTCTTGAAAAGTTTAAGTGTCATGAAGCCTCAGAAATACATGCTGTTAGTGACATATGTTTTTAAGAAATTCAAATAATAAAAAAGTGTTTAGGCTTCTTATTATTAACACAATGTTGGGTGAATTTGAATCTGTCATTCATCTAAACTTGTTACGCCCGTGCCAGTTCTGTCATGTCCCTGGCAGAGTTTGTCTCTGGAATTCTGACCTGGGGATTCCCCGCCACGCCCCCTGTCTCCACTGCTGGTTTGTTTATGTTTGGAAGCGGGGCCTAGCAATGCACCTGCAATGAGTGAGCCATGGCCGTAAACTGATTTGTGTTGCCTAGGCACCGGCGGATTAGTTTCATTTGTGTCTCATCTCCCTCCTGTTTAGCCTGGTTTCCGTTTCTGTTTGATAATTTGTGCATGAGGAGATAGACACGAGAACCAGTAGGGAACTATTGGTTCTTGTGTTTATCTCCTCGTTTTTCTCCCCAGTATAAAAGGGCGGCTGACCCAGCAGTCTAGCGTGCTGTCTCCCTCATGACGAATCGTCCCTCATCACTACTCCATGATACCCAGGTTCTTGTGTTAACTCTCTGGGTTACTCCCAGTGTTTTGAAGGAAAAGCTCTGCAGCTTCATCTCTCTGGACACTCTGCTATGCGGTGCCAGCATGGAGTACTTCATGTAAGTTGAGAGCTGCTTTCCTTCTCTTTGTCTGTCTCCCCTGTGCTACAGAGGTAACCAGTTAGGCTGAATGTCCCATGGCTGGATTGCCCCCTCTGTGGCTGCCGCACAAAGTGGAGCTCCCGTTTCCAGATGAAGAGTATGTTTATCAGGCCCAGCTCAGCAGAGGAGCAACATCTTTGCTCACATGGCTGAGAGTGGCCCTTCCGTTTAGCTGGACGAAGGAGAGCAGCTCTAAGCACTTTAGTTAATGACTATTTCTCCCACCATTTGATTGTCTCGAGTTTTCATTAAAAACCCCTGTTTGTTGTGGTACTCCTGCGTTTGCATCCCTCTTCCCCGTGGCAAACATAATTCTAATTTCAAATATACACACATGCTTACATCTCATGAATAGACTTTTTAAAATGGGCTGTAGAGTAGTGTTTTCCAACACTGGCCCTGGAGACTCATCACCGTGCATTTATTACTGCTTTCCCTGAGCTGATTATTTGAATAAGGTGTGTTGGAAGTAGGGAAAACACTAAAATTGTTAGGGTAGTGGTCCTCCAGGAAACAATGCCTCCTAAAGAGGGTAGTACAACCTTTCAAAGCAAAGAAACTTCATGACAGTTGTTGAATAACATGAAAGAGTTAGAGCAGGCAAAGTATGAGTATGGTTGGTTTTACATAGAATTTATCTTAATAGTTTGAAATCTTGAATTTGTTATGTGGGTACAACCCAAATTCCAGAAAAGTAGGGATGTTCATTAAATTTTAATAAAATGAAAAGTAATAGACTTTCAAATCTCATGAGGCAATATTTTTTTCACATCTGAAATTAGATAACATAAATGTTTAAACTGAGAAGATTTTACAATTTTATGCACAAAAGGAGCTCATTTCAAATTTGATGCTTGCTGGCAGGTCTCAAAATAGTTAGGACAGAGGCATGTTTACCATGGTGTAGCCTCTTCTTTTCAAAACCATTTGAAGACATCTGGGCACTGAGTTTCTGGAGTTTTGGTGTTGGAATTTGGTCCCATTCTTGCCTGATACAGGTTTCCAGCTGCTGAAGAGTTTGTAGTCATCTGTGATGTATTTTTCATGATGATGCACCAAATGATAATCTAGGTGAAAGATCTGGACTGCAGGCAGGCCTATTCAGCACCCGGACTCTTCTCTGATGAAGCCATGCTGTTGTAATAGCTGCAGTATGAGGTTTTGCATGGTCCTGCTGAAATACACAAGGCCTTCCCTGAAATGGATGTTGCCTGGAGGGGAGCATATACAGGGTTGCAACTCTCACGCACTGAGTGTGATACTCACGCATTTGACTGTCATCTCAAGCTCTCACGCCTTTCCTCCAAACTCTCACGCTGAAAATCTATTTTCTCTATTGGATCTAGGCTGTCCATTGTGCACACTCCTCTACGATAGGTGGCGCACCTAATGATGCAGCAGTCAGCTCACCACTCGGCCACACATCCCAAAAAAGTTGTCAACCCTGCATATGTTGGTAACATATGGAAAAGTTGGCAACCCTGCATATATTGCTCTAAAACCTTTATATGCCTTTCAGCATTCATAGTTCCTTCCAAAGCATGCAAGCTGCCCATACCATATGCACTTATGTACCCCTATACCATCAGAAAATGACACTCGGGAAGCACAATTACAAATTTCGGGGTTTAGTTTATTCCATAGATCTATTTACATAGATGGTTTTGTTGGAAAATAAAAGGAGTTACATAAAACAGTTTCTCTCACATTCCCTCTTTCCCCTAATAGATAAATCTCCACATAGAGCAAAATAAAACTCCACCACAAAATAAAAGACCAAAACACTCAAGCTAACCTCCCTTGCCTCTATGCAGTACTCAAGGGACTAGTAACACGAATAATAATACTATTAATAATAATAATAATGATAATATGGCAGTGGCACTCAGCAAACTTTAGAGACGTGAGCAGGACACTGTCATGGGACTGGCAGACACTCACGCACTCACGCACTCACGCACCCAGTTGAACTCAATGTGATCCATCTTTATTCTTTGACCAAAATACAAAACAAACACTGGCTTGAGAGCCAGACCTACTACTATAGTTTTTCTTTAACAAACAAGGTGCTGGGTTCACAGGAAAACAAAACGCTGGGATAAGATGAACACAAGACACTGGGTTGTCCGACCAAGGACATCTGAAACTCAAAGAACTTAAATACACTGAAGACTAAAATATAAACCAACCAGCACCCCCAATCACTAAACATAAACACATAACAGCTGATATGACAAACCCAAATAAACTAAGTTCAAAATAAAAGTCTTAACACAAAATCATTAACCGAGAGCGACCCCTGCTGGCCGCTGTCGAGACCTGACAGTACCCCCCCTCCAAAAGCGCACCAAAAGAGCGCCCACAGAACACCAAAAGGTGGAGGAGGGGTGGGCGGAGGCAAAAAGAAGCATCCTGGGAGCCCCACCTGGTCGCATTCCACCAGATAACATACTAGTGGGTCTCATGGGACGCTCCCCTTTGAGTGTCCCAGTCCTTACTCGGGGAGCTCCCTCCTGGGAGCCCCTCACTGTCCTTGAGAGAGGAACCCCTTACCGGGAGCTCCTCCCTGACACTGTCCTGTAGAGTGGAGCCCCCAACCGGGAGCCCCTCACTGTTGTCTGGAGTGGCGCCCCCTGCCGGGAGCCCCTCCGTGTTCTGTAGAGTGGAGCCCCGTAGCGGGAGCCCCTCTGCTGGGAGCCCACCATTGTCCAACCCTTAATGGGAGCTCCACCATGTTCTCAGGAGCCAAGCCTCTTCCAGGTAGCCCCTCTGCAGGGAACCCCTTGCAGTCACTGGAGGCAGGGCCCTCTACCGGGAATCTCTCTCTGTCCTCAGAGGCAGAGTCCTCTCGATGGACCCACCAGGAGCTTATGGGAAGCCCCTTGCTGTTCTCAGGGGTGGAGCCCTCACCCCTGGCTCCACAGGAGTTTATGGAGCCTTCTCCACGGGCCCCACCAGAGCCCTGGGAAAGCACCTCGCTGTCCTCGGATTTGGAGCCATCTCCACAGGCACCTCCGGCGTCCTGGGGAAGCCCCTCGCTGTCTTCGGGGGTGGAGCCCACTTCACTGGCTCCACCGGAGCCCTCAACGACCCCAGTCCAGCCCCCCAAAAAATTCAGGAGGAGACCTCCTTCCCCTGATGGAGTTTCTTGCTCCTCACTAGCCTCTACAGGTCCTTCCTGGGCGGCTATGGCTACGTCTTCAGGCCCTTCCCGGGCTTCTATGGCTATGGCTAAAGGCCCTTCTCGGGCATCTATGGCTATGGCTTCAGGCCCTTCTCGGGCATCTATGGCTATGGCTATGGCTAAAGGCCCTTCTTGGGCATCTATGGCTTGGCTACGGCTAAAGGCCCTTCTTGGGCATCTATGGCTTGGCTACAGCTAACGGCCCTTATTGGGCATCTATGGCTACGGCCAAAGGCCCTTCTCGGGCTGCTATGGCTAGGGCTTCAGGCCCCTCTCGGGCATCTATGGCCACAGATATGGCTAAAGGCCCTTCTAGGGCTGCTATGGCTATGGCTAAAGGCCCTTCTTGGGCATCTATGGCTTGGCTACGGCTAACGGCCCTTGTCGGGCATCTATGGCTACGGCCAAAGGCCCTTCTCGGGCTGCTATGGTTAGGGCTTCAGGCCCCTCTCGGGCATCTATGGCCACAGATACAGCTAAAGGCCCTTCTAGGGCTGCTATGGCTACGGCTAAAGGCCCTCCTCGGGCTGCTACGGCTACGGCTAAAGGCCTGTCTACCAGGGCTAAGGCTAAAGACCTGTCGACTGGGGCTAAGGCTAAAGGCCTGTCGACTGGGGCTAAGGCTAAAGACCTGTCTACTGGGGCTAAGGCTAAAGACCTGTCTACTGGGGCTAAGGCTAAAGTTACAGGCTCTTGAGCTAAGGCTAAAGTTACAGGCTCTTGGGCTGAGGCCAAAGTTACAGGCTCTTGGGCTGAGGCCAAAGTTACAGGCTCTTTGGCTGAGGCTAAAGCTACAGTCTTTTGGGCTGAGACTAGAACTGTAGGCTTTAAAGGCTCTACTAAAGAGACCAATGGCTCTTCTAAGGGGCCCAATAAGTCTACCAGCTCCGGGCTACTGGCTCTTTCTTCTACACTAACCCTCTCCATGCTACCTGGTGCTGGTAGGTTAAGCCTGGGGGTTGGCGTAGCAGGCTGTAGCCATCTTCAAGGTGCTGGAACGAGTATCAGGAGCACGGCCTCGGCCCTCAGGAGCTCGGTCTCGGAGCGTCGGCTCAAACGCCACCTGGGCAGTGCACGAATGGCCAGAGCTCGCAGGGTCCCTGGTCCCTCCGGCGTTTGCTGCAGCTGCTGGTTGGCTTGCTCCTGAAGCAGGCTCACCACTGTCAGAAACTGCTCCTTCAGCTCCTCCTCCTGCTGTTTCTGCCATTCCCACTGCAGCTGCAGCTGGGTCCTAGTCATGGCTACGGGCTGGCCGGAGCCCGTAGCTGCTGTGGGTGGCAATTTGTGCAACGGAGCGGTGTCTGCCTTGGGTTTAGGGTTGGACATGGGTCCTGCCTGTTTCCAGGCAGGACTGGCAGGCACTCACGCACCAGTTGAACTCAATGTGATCCATCTTTATTCTTTGACCAAAATACAAAACAAACACTGGCGTGAGAGCCAGACCTACTACTGTAGTTTTTCTTTAACAAACAAGGTGCGGGGTTCACAGGAACACAAGACGCTGGGATAAGATGAACACAAGACACTGGGTACACTAGAACTCAAAGTGCTGGGTTGTCCGACCAAGGACATCTGAAACTCAAAGAACTTAAATACACTGAAGACTAAAACATAAACCAATCAGCACCCCCAATCACTGAACGTAAACACAGAACAGCTGATATAACAAACCCAAATAAACTAAGTTCAAAATAAAAGTCTTAACACAAAATCATTAACCAAGAGCGACCCCTACTGGCCGCTGTCGAGACCTGACAGACACTGCTTGGACACACCGCTCTCTGGAACGAACAGACAGAGTTTCAGGCTCTCGTTAAATCACTCTTTTCCTGACTCTACACAGTAGATTAACAGGAAAACACAAAACTGGAACTTTGTACACTCTCACATATCCCTCCTACACGAGCTCAGAAATTCGTCCGCAGCCCAGCTAATGCAGCTCAAAATGGCGCTTACATACAGCTTCTTTTCGCGCTCTCAGTGATGACGTCACCCTCATCTCTAGGAGTGATTGGCTCTCTGACGGAGTGCTAGATCTGCGCTCGCGAAAGTGAGGTGGAGCAATCTGTACCAGAGGACCGCCCCCTTTCTCTTTCTCTTGCTCACTTGCACTTGTTCTCTCTTAAAGATACAAGCACCTATTTCTTCAAGTGTTACCAGGAGACATAATTATACAGTTTATGTATACAAATCATAGATCACCCGGTTACATTCTCCCTTGCGTGGAGTAAACGCCCTCGATTACTCATTTCCTACCAAGGTGCTTTTAACCTCTTTAAAGGCTTCTCAAAATAAGACCGTACTCAAATTAGCTGACATCTGTGAGACGGCAGCAGGGCTTATGGAGGCCATATCTAGAACAGACTTAGGCTCATGATGAACATTCGAATGTTGCCCTGCGTTCACCCTTTTGCTCCGGCGTGGTGCCGCTACAGGTCTCTGACCTTCTGGACTAGGTGCAATGGCGTCTGTTTCGACTGTCTCCATATCCTGAGTCTCTCCATGTACAGCTCGCACAACCTCGTCTGGACAAGCCACTGACTGCGAACTGACTGGTTCAAAACCGTCTAACAGCATATCTGACTCTGGAACCATATCTCCCATCAGGAGGATACCTTCCTCCGCATCTTCAACATCTGACTCGGTCGCTGATGGTGGACTGGACTGAGTCACAGTAACAGGGAGTTTTCTCTGTGGTGCTAGAACAGGAGGGTTAACGTAGGACCTGATATCCACTCGGTTTACCCTCTTGCAAGAACCTCCCTCTACTGGCACTACAGTGTAGGTGCTACCCACGACTTCCACAACTTTGTAAACAGTTGACTTCCACACATCCTGGATCTTGTTATGACCTAACGGCCGATTACGCAAGTACACCAAGGAATCAACTTCAATCTTTGGACAGTAAACCCTGATCTTCTGCAAAGAAATGCATTCAGCAGCTTTTGCCTTGGCATGTGCTTCGCTTAACCACTGTTGATGCAAAGCCAGCCAACCATGGTTTTGATCGACCATCTGTCTCTGCCCTAACAAAGCATCCACTGGCAAGTGAGGTTCAACCCCAAATAACAGATAGTACGGAGAGTAACCTGTGGTTGAATGGGGAGTCACATTGTATGCATACACCAATTCAGGCAGGTACTCAGGCCATCTGCGTTTCTTTTCTGGGGTAACGTGCATAGGAGGTCATGTATGGTGCGATTGAAACGTTCGCACTGAGCATTTCCTGTAGGATGGTAGGGAGTGGTTCTGCTTTTCGTAACACAATACAACTTGCAGAGCAAAATGATTTTTGCTGTGGTATCTGCCTTTTGGTGCCGAATAGGGAATGCCTGCGTGAATTTTGTAAAAATGTCTGTGACCTCCAGCACATTCTCATGATCATCGCTGGCAGCTGGGCAACAACAACTGGAGGTACCCTCCATGCTTCTCATCTGAAACCATGCGATACAAAAGGCCATCTACCACCTTCACGCAATCCCAATGTTTAAGCAATGAATGAACAGGTCTAGGTAGAGCCTGGCATTCTTTCTTGTTTGGTACCTTCCTCTGATACCACAGGCCCCTAAAGGTCCATAGCACGGGATCCTGTTGCTGGACAGCCTGCAGTTCTTCAGCTGAATAACCGGGGAGTGTTGGTGTGTTACCTTACAGCTCTTTAGGGCCACTGTAACTAGCTCTGAATCAAGAGCTATGCCCCGATTGATCAGACTACAAATCGCTACACAACTGGCAAACTCTGCACCTTCGAAACTGGCTCCAGCTCCCCTGCGAATGGCTGCGAATGGAAAGTGTCAGCCACTACGTTGTTCCACCCTGGCCTATACTGGACGTCAAAATAAAACACAGACAGCTGTGCAACCCACCTCTGCTCTACTGCACCAAGCTTAGCTGTCTTTAAGTAGCAGAGAGGGTTTTTGTCAGTAATAACTGTGAAAATGGAACCCAGTAAGTAGCCCCGAAACTTTTCAGCAATTGCCCATTTAAGAGCTAAGAGCTCCAGTTTCATACTACTGTAGTTCCTATCGTTTTTCTCAGCATTCCGCCTACTCGCATACGTGATGACTCGTTTGGTGCGACCCTGCTGCTGATACAAAACCGCGCTGAGACCATGGCTGCCCACCTGGGTGAAATCAATAAAGCCAAGGATGGGAGCACTAGTCAGCCTGTCTTTCAGTTAGTCAAAGGCTGACTGGCATTCTTCAGTCCACGCTTGAGTTAACAACTGGTTAGCCTTGCCAGGACCTTCTGCACTTGAACACAAATTCGCCACATTATGCAGTGGACCAGTGATCTTCGAGAAACCATAGATGAACCGTTAATAGTAGCTACAGAAGACCAAGAATGATCTCAAGCCCTTAACCGTTGATGGTACTGGCCACCGTGTCACAGCTGAAACCTTTTCTGGATCGGTACCTATACCTCCAGCAGACACTTGGTGTCCCAAGAACTTTACCTCGGTCTGAAGAAAATGGTACTTCTGTAACTTCATCTTAAGACCGGTCTCTTTGAGATGACTAGGCACTCTGTCAAGCCTCTCTAAGTGCTCCTGGAACGTCTGAGAGTACACTAGTATATAGCTGAGGTATACTAGCATAATTTGGAAGACAAAATCGTTCATGGTGGTTTGCATGAGCCTTTGAAAGGTTACGGGCCCATTACAAACGTCAAATGGTAATTGGAGGTATTCATATAATCCGAAGAGAGTGGAGAAGGCAGTCTTATGCCAGTCACAATCCTCTACCACTACTTGATGGTAACCGCTTGCCATATCAATGGTAGAAAAATACCGTGCCCCCCGGAGAGCATCAAAGCTTTTGTCGATTCGCAGCAAGAGAAAGGCGTCCATTATGGTCTTTTGATTCAACCGCTTATAATCTACGCACAGCCGTACGCATAGGCGCTACTGCTTTCCCAAATAACACCTTTGCTTAAGAGTTTAGAAATGTGCTCCTTAACTTCACTATACTGGGTCGGCGGTATTCGCCGGTAAGGCAGGGTAACAGGATCATCATCTGTTAAGTGAATTTCATGCCTCACCTTGTCTGTATACCCCAGGTCCTTGTCTTCAACAGCAAATATGTCAATGTACTTGGCCAACAGGGCCCTCAATTGAAATATTTGTTCCTCATTGCCACCAAGGTCAAGTGTGTCTAAAACAGATGATAAGTCACTGTTATTACCAGGAACAACTGTAACTTGCTCTATGCTCGATCTGCTGAAATTTTCCTGCACATTGCAATCCATTCTCTATACGTGTCACTTTTGACAGGACACCTAATCAGGTCCTTGGAGGGAGCCATACATCCTCTTGTGAGAGATTCAGGACTTGGAACTGTACTGTGGGACTGTGGGGATCAACCAGTGTGGGAATCACTATCAAACCTCCCGGTAACGGCATGCTAAGGGGCTCAAGCAACATCGGACCGTTACATGCACCCTTAGTGACCTGGATGTTGGCTATGGATGCAGTTGGTATGTGTTCCGGATACTTCCCAGCTACACGAACTACTGACTTGCGGCCAACACTACTGCATTTTCTGAAAAGCATCTCTCCAGTCAGAATTTTCCACCCAGCGTAGTGTCAAACTCTGCATGAACAAGTTCCCTACACTGACTAATAATTTTCATTCCCATGATACAAGGCACCGACTGTTCATCACCAATAGGATCCTTGACCATCAGGAAGCCATAATTTGGCAGCTTCAAGCCCATGGCTACTACCTCTAACTCTAGATAACCCAGACAGGGTATGTCTAGTCCAGGCATCGCCAAATGGCGGACCTGTCATTGATGGTTCTGTCCGGACCCGTGACCAGTCTGGTAAATTCATGAGATGAAGTAATTTTCATGGAGCATTGTTTTGGACGGTCGACGGTCGATGCTGTTGACAGCAGGCGCTGCTATTCAAGTTAATACGACAATAGCTTTACTCGGTCGTTAACTAGTGATGAGAAGTTCGGCTCTGTTCAGAGAGCCGGCTCTTCTGGTACGGCTCCCAAAGAAGAGCCGGTTCATTCATCTCCCAAAGGGCTCTTAGTTTATTATCAGCTGTAGTAGTGTTGCGCGGGTCGGCATTTTTTAACACCCGCCCCAAACCAACCCATCAGGAGATCCAAACCGACCCGTCAGGAGATCCAAACCACCCCGCCTAACCCGCAAAACTATGCGTAGATAATGACCCAAAACCTGACACGACCCAAGGATAAAAACAAATAGTTTACAACACGTTTTGATCGATGATGAAATGCGTTTTGCAACTTTTAAATTTATTTGACTGGGATTACTTTTATTTATGCTAAAATAATTAGTTGTGCACTCAGTTCATTTCCTGCATTGGAAATGAACAATAAATATTGTGGAAGCCATATGAAAATGTGGACATAGGGGAAGGCTATAAGACACAAGATGGACCTCAGTTCGGACCTTCTACTTGGACGAAATTTAATAACTGGACCTCGGTGACTTTTAATTGAATACCCCTGGTCTAGTCCATTGGCAGCTGTTAATCTAAGCCATCCAGAGGTGGGAAGCATATCCTCATCCTCTCCATATAAATACTTCCGAAAGTATCGTTTAGTAATAGTGCTCACCTGGCTTACCATATCTAGCAGGCAAGGTGTCTTAACTTCCCCAGTTTTGAGCTCAACAGCAGGACATGTCCCAACAGCTCGCTGCAGAAACTGACTCTGGGAAGATGAAGTAGGATTTTAGTCTAAGACAGGGCCCCGAATTGCTCAACTCACAACAACGGTGGGAGGCCGTTTTCCTGATTTGCAGGGGGAAACTGCACCTCCTGTATTTTGCCTCTGCGAACAATTCTTTGCCACATGCCCCGCACCTTGGCATCTGAAGCAGATGGGCTGCCCATCTTCCATATACTTGGGCTGTCGTTTAGGCCTGACATCACTACTCATTCCACCCCTCTGTACAACAAGGTCCTTCACAGCCTTAGTTAATTCCTTAATGGCTTTGCCCTGATCAGCTATCATTGTAAGGACATGCTCTAAGGTGACAGAATCTGTTTCCTGCGCGTGTAAGACTGAACACTGTGTATGATTGCTACTGCACCTCGACGCAGTGGTCCTTGCACTTTAGCCCGGAGGACAGGTGTCTGTGATTACCAACAAGAATGTCAAATTTGGACTCGTCTGACCACAGAACACTTTTTCCACTTTGAAACAGTTCATTTAAAATGAATCTTCGTCCACAGGACGTGACGACGGTTCTGGACCATGTTCAAATATGTCTTCCTTTTTGCATGATCGAGCTTTAGTTGGCATCTGCAGGTGGCACCGTGGACAATGGTTTCTGGAAGTATTCCTGGGCCCATTTAGTAATGTCGTTGAAATAATCACGCCAATGAGTGATGCAGTGTTGTCTGAGCGCCCGAAGACATGGTCTTTGGCCTTGTCCTTTATGCACAGAGATATCTCCAGTTTCTTGAATCTTTTAATGATGTTATGCACTGTAGATGATGAGATTTGCAAAGCCTTTGCAATTTGATGCTGATGAACATTGTTTTTAAAGTATTCCACAATCTTTTTACGCACTCTTTCACTGATTGGAGAACCTCTGCCCATCTTTACTTCTGAGAGACTCTGCCTTTTGATCACATCCATTTTATAACTAATCATGTTACAGACCTGATATCAGTTGACTTAATTAGTTGCTAGATGTTCTCCCAGCTGAATCTTTTCAAACTTTCTTGCTTCTCAATCATTTGTTGCCCCTGTTGCCTTTTTGGTACCTGTAGCAGGCATCAAATTTCAAATGAGCTCACTTAGTGGATAAAGGTGTACAATTTCCCAGTTGGAACATTTGTTATGTTATCTATGTTCTGTTATGAATAAAATATTGGCTCGTGATTTTAAAGTCTTTTAGTTTTCATTTTATTCTAATTTAAAGAACGTCTCAATTTTTCTGGAATTCAGGTTGTATTTGTTCTTATATATAATATTTAGAAGCTTCTTAAAGCTAGGTTGCTAGCTTGGTATGGTATCCCAGGTGGATGCTAAAATGTGTTTGGCAGTTACTATAAAATTCCAGATGTTTACAATGGTATTTGATTCCTGATTGCTATGCTACCTCCACCGGTTGTGAGGGTGTTTAACTAGGTGGTTCATGTGGTGTTCCAAGTGGTTACTGGAGTGGTTCAGGTGGTGTTGGTAATTGCTCTGGTATAACAGGTGTTTGGCTAAGAGTGAAATTACCACAGAAATCACTTGGCTGGTATACACTGGAGACAGTAAGTAGTGATCTTTATTCAAGTTCCCAGCTCCAACTTTGTAACGGAACTGCTTTGGGGTTAAATAAGATCTCTGTTTTAAAAAAGTAATTAAATTTTTTTTTATTAGCCATGTCAAATTCTACTCACTAACCATGAGCCCCTCTAGCTTGTTCATTATCTTGTAAGTATACAGTGCTGCCGTTGTTGTGACATACCCTAAAGGTGTTCATTCAAGTTCACTGTGAGCAGTCATGGAAGAAGTCATTTAGAGGGCAATGGAGCAGAGGGCTAGTGGCAATATTTACTGGCCATAAAGCAGCTTCTGTCTGCCAGTAACATTATTACAGCAAAAGGCTGTGCATCACTGAGAAAAACTGAGAGGAGTTTGACACTGTTTGCAGTTATTTCATTACTTTTTTATTGCACTCCCTGACCAAAGTGGTACTCCATAATGGAATTTTAACTTCCCTGCTATAGATATCTTCCAGGAGGGACAGCACAGGGTACTCACTGAAATAAGATTGCGTGGAGCATAAAAATAATTTGTTTTACACATCATTTGCTTGACAGACAGACAGACTCACTTCTTCCCCTTAGAATACTGACACAAATCTCACACAGACCACATTTTCATTCAAAACAGAAAAGCTGGCATTTAACTCACTGTTCAGCTGTCAAGAATGTACTTTTGAGACTTTTTCTTTACCAGCAAGTGCCAAGCTGAAATCTTGGTGAAGTTTTGGTTAATGAGACACTGAAAGAATAAGAAAAAGATATGTCAACCATCACCATGATTTCAATGTTGACACAAAGATGACATAAAAACAAACAGCAGGGTTGTGAACAGTAAGATGAAATGATTGACACTAGTAACACTTTGAGGATACTGAAGATCTTCATGCTTGGCTCAACCCACTCTTGAAACCTCCCATGCACACACAGAGAGTCAATGCTATTGTTGCTAAGATACTACATTTGCTTGGTGGCCTGCTCATATGTCACACATGAAATGATTTGGTTCCACTGATGATGGTGGGCCATTGACCAAGACTTCTTCTTCACTCTGGCTCATGGCTCTGACACACCTGATTGTCCATTCACGCTTCTTTGGAGATCCACGGGGGCCAGCGACCAGTGACATGGAGATCCAGTGGCCCAGCAAATAGGAACCACAGCTGGTTTTGTTTTGATTTATGCAAAATAGCATCTCGCAAACCTTAGCATTATTCCATTTAGCTTATCTGCCCACTGTGCCAAAACAAACAAGCCTTGTTTAATTTTCTGCATGAGGCTAAATGTGTTTATTTCTTACACGAGCATACAGGTATTATTCACAGCTCACTAGCTTTCAACATTTAACATTTGGCTTTAACATTTGGTTAAAAGCTGCAAATGCACACTGTTGTTGCTTGTAAGCAGAACATGATGTGCCAAAAGGCTGCCCTGTTATGCTGCTGTGTCACTTGCACATATTCATGCTAAAACAACCAAGGAGACAAATAGCTTATCACTAAATGCCAGATTTACAGTAAAGACACTCGGCAAATGCACATTGATTGTCAGACAATTGCTGATGTATAACTGCTAAAAACCATGAAGTGGAAGCCTAGGGGCAGTAGGCATCAACTGCTGTCAATCACCTCTTTCATTTCTGTACTTGAATTGTCCTCACAATGAAGCAAAAAAATATATTTTCTGGTCTTTTTACAGGGCGACTCTGGTAAAATGACAAATATCCTGAATATGCAGAGCAGTGAGTAGTGATCAGAAACATAAATCCTTCTTTTTGGCCCCTGCAATTTTCTGATCATCATCTATTCTCTGTCTGAACCTTAAATCACCACCTCTGTCTCAGAGGCCTGACAGTGCTGAAAGCCTTGGTCTTGCTAAAGCCACCTTTCATCATGATGTAGCTAACCTTCATCTTTCATTGGAGTGGGAACTTAAGCCTGGGTAATTTGTATCCTAAATCCATAAAGGCTACTCAAGCAGGCGGAACTAATTTGGTCAGAATCACTCCTACCTTCCCTGGCTAATAGTCCTGCCAAAAGAGGTGAGTGAACGATGTTCTTATTATTAGCAACGGCACAATTACACTAACCATGTGGTGGAAAAAAGTCTTGACAGACAAATCATTCCATATTTTCCACTTTCCCCAGGGTTTTTCCTCTTTTTTCCCTGATAATCTATGCACTCTGACTCTCGGCTGCCTAACCAACACTTTAGCTCTTGATGAAGAAAAATGTGAGAGTGCAGTATGAAAGTTTTCCACTTATGCTGACATTTCCCAGTACTGTTGTCTCTATAGTGGACACTTTTAAGAGGCATACTTCTCTAGGCTGCTAAAAAGTACCTTAGCATATATATCTTCTTGCTACGAGTTTGTGTCCCAAATCCTTGACAGGCATAACAAGCAGCCAGCTCCCAAGGGGCCAGTCAAAACAGTCTGGCCATCTTAAACAGAACAATGTAGTTGTAAATGAAGTTTGTCTTCAAACAAAATGAGAGCAGATAAAAAAGCCAGTTTGTTTGGAGGATCACTTGATTTGAAGGGCACTTGATTTGGTTTATTTATTGAAAAAAATACAGCAAGATGGTGCAAGGAAGAGAAGGAGTGGCAAGGGGAAAGTCAAGAGTGTGGGAGTGAGCCTGCTCATCCATTTTTATTGGGTTAGTGAGTGGGCGAGTCCTCTGGGTAGGCAAATGAATGGGCAATGATGTTTTGGTCAAGCTGAATGAAGAGTGAGCACATCTGAGTGGGCACCTTGGTGAAGGATACAAAGGATTGAAACAGAGGGCTACCTGAGGCTAGCCCTAGAGGTAGCTTGTAGATGACAGCATGAACCTCGTACCCCAGCGGAGCTGCATGCAGGTCCATGCAATCAACGTATTTTCTAGATTATTGTGCCAGGCCTGCTTTTAGATGGCACATTGGCCTCAGGCGAAGATGCTCATTTCGTGATAGAAACCACAGAAGGCCAACTCCATCGTTTTTGGAGCTGTCTATGTGAATTTCGTTCCCATTTTCACTCAGTGTAGCCTCCAGTTTCTAATTTGTAAAAGTTTCATGCCTCATAACAAAACTGCCAGAACTACAGCCACACATTTTTTTACTCTGACAATACAACACGGCTATGTGGCCCATAAGAACCTTGAAATTTGAAGGAGACATACTTTACAAAAGTAGATTAGATTTTTATGCCAAAAGCTTACAGTTATTTGAGAGATAATGTTTCATCTCTGAGACTGTTTAAATCAGAAATAAAACCAGAAATAAAGTTGGTGAGACATCCACTGCAGTCTCAATTATGGGCTGCATTAGAAGCTTTGGGCTAATGCATTCCTAGGAGACTTTCATGTTTCCAACAATGCCATTCCACTTATGTCCATCTATCCATATTTTACTCCTTTGTCTCGTACTCAAGGTCGGGGGGGGGGGGGGGGGGGGCAAACTTTGTCCA
>JBBPCX010000023.1:897709-915441 GCA_037974365.1 Hydrocynus forskahlii | reverse complement strand
CTGCTTCTGTTCACCATCTGCATCTGTTGCCCTCTTTTGACAGCATTACCATGAGGCACCCTGGGTGGACCCCTAGCCTGTCCTGCCTGCTGAGAGGAATTTGGCATTCTCTGGGGACACAAAGACCGCATCTGCAGTGCACTGGCCTTGGAACCAACTCCAGCAGACCCACTGCCTGGACAACTCTTCTTTCCCCTGTCCTGCCATTCGGAGGTCTTAATCTGGGCCAATTCCTCTGCTCTCTCCAGCCACCCAGGTGTTAATTTTTTTTCTCCGACATGCCTTCTGGTGGCCTTCCATCAGCAAAGATGCCGCAGAGTTCTTCCAGGATTGTGCAGTATGCGCCAGGCCAAAGACCTCCAATCAACGACCTCCATTTGATCTCCACCCCCTGTCGTTCCCTCTCTGGCCTTGGACACACATCGAGCTGAACTTTGTCACAGGTCTGCTGGATTCTGAAAGAAAAAACACCGTCCTTTCCATCGTTGACCGGTTCTCCAAGGCCGTACGCCTGATAGCTCTCTCTGGACTCCCATCAGCAAAAACAACTGCTGAGTTCATTTTGAGGCACATAGCCTGTCTGAATGGGCTCCCCCAGTACATCATCTCGGACAGTGGGCCCCAGTTTGTGGCTCGATTCTGAAAGGCCTTCTACCGCCTGATTGGTTTGACCACTAGTCTCTCATCTGGATATCATCCCCAGACTAAAGGTCAGGTGGAGTGGACCAACCAACAGCTTCTGCACTTCTGTTGTTGATTCACATCAGACCATCAGCACTCCTTGTTGTGCTACCCCTTATGGGCTGAGCTTACTCACAGTTTCCATGTCTCATTGACCCACTAGACTCAGCCCATTCAAGGTATGCCATGGATATCAAGCATCCTTCTTCCAACACCAGGAGCCACAATTCGAGGTACGATTCACCGAGGTACCATCCATCTGATCTTCTAACCAGCATGCCAGGAAACAACATCACTTTTGGCATCTGTTGTGTATTCCCGGGTCCAGCCTGACAACCACTGGCCTAAGAAAATAATGGCCACATTGTGTGTGCGTGGTCTACAAATATTACTTATAGCTTATGTGTGTTTTGTGTCATTGAGTGACATTACTTTTTAAACATGCACTGTAGCAGCAGCAAACATTACAAAATTTGGTCACAAAGGCACTAAATTGTCCACTGGCAAGACCAACTACTTTAACTCATGACAAAAAAACTTCTTACACAATTTTGTCTGCATTTTCTTCAGTCACTGATCTCAAGGTTTATTATTGATCAACTACTTTGAATCAGTAAGATAAAATGTCCTAAATGGTTCTTGGCTTGGATGTATGCTCATAAGAAAAGTACATAAACCTTAAACACAGCAGCAGACAATGGGTTAATCGAGAGAGGTCTCTTTAATAAAGTTTCTTTCCTACACAGGCTCGTGGCTGAGCCAGCTCATGACCTTTAACCAAAACACAGAGTATAGAACACTCCAGTATCTTCTCGGGGGACCTTCACCCCAAATCAATAATAGTCTCTTTTGAAATCAAACTCCTGTGAGACCCTCAACAGAGGTGGGCTCGCGGAAGACCACTCCAATTCTCTCGCGTCCCGTGCTGCGGTAGTTCCTGTGCTCACGCCTGTTAGAGCAGTAGAGGGAGAGGGAGAGAAGCGAGAGGAGAGCACACACACACGGTTAGGCAGAAGCACTTCACCAGAGTGAGCCACAAGCCAACGGGACAGGCTCGCTCGGGCCCTGAGGAGCTCGGGTGTCGCAGAACAGTACAGTTTTCTTCTTCGACTTAGGATCTTCTCCCCAGAAACCACCCCGAGAGAAATGGGTGACCACACAGCGATATTCTGGTTCGAACGGGCTTTAAATCACACACACACACACACACACACACACAGACAATCACTCGACAGAGGACAATTACCAATTGCTTGCTACTGATTACTGACAGGTGGCCATGTCGTTAGGTGCCATGCAACCCCGCCCCTGCTCTAAAGCTGCTCCTAATCTATTAGGGTTGCCTGGCACCCAACGACCACTTATTCACTCACTCCCATGCCCCCTGTCCAGAGCTGTCGTGATTAAAACTGAGGCGACTTGCTTCTCTGCAGGCGTGACTGAGGCTGGCCAAATGTCACAGTACCCCCCTCCCCAGGACCGGCTTCCGGGGAGGGGTGAGGGGGTACCCCAAGCTGTATGAGGATGCCCACGAAGGGCAGGTTGTCTGCCAACCCCAGCCCTTCGCGGGGGACGGCCCCTGGGGAGAGGATACGGGCAATCTGGCCAGGCTTGGTGGAATTCTCTTATGAGTTCCTGACTCAATATGTCATGGGCCGGAACCCATCTTCTCTCCTCGGGGCCATACCCCTCCCAGTCCACTAAATACTGGAGGCCCCCTCGTCACCTCCGAGAGTCCAGTAGTTGTTTGACCCTGTAGGCTGGGGCCCCCTCGACCTCAATCACCAGTTTGAGTCTGGAAACATGAAACACAGGATGAATGTTCACATGAGCTGGTAACAATAATTCGTATGACACGGGTTTAATTTGCCGTCTAATTGCAAATGGGCCGAGGTATCTAGGCGATGGTAATCTTGTGTGGAAGTCCCGTGCAGAGAGCCAGACTCTATCTCCCACTTGATAAGTAGGCGCCTCCCTCCAGGGCCGATCTGCATAGCGCTTGAATCGCCCAACTGCCCTGCTAATGGATGTGTGTGCCCTCTCCCACACCCCGCTCTGCTTACCTCTGGTAAGTCAGAGGTCTCACCATCCCAGGGACAGAGCGGGGGCTGACGCCCAAGCATACACTCAAAGGGCATTAGGCCAGTTGCGGAGTGACGCATCAAGTTCTGGGCGTACTCCGTCCAGCCGAGGAACTCTGGCCAGCGGTGCTGTTGCCCATGGCTGTAAGCCCGGAGGAAACGGCTTAATTCCTGAACCGACCACTCCGCCTCTCCATTTGACTCCGGGTGGTAACCCGGTCCGTTACAAAGTCCACAGCAATGTGGGACCATGGCCTCTGAGGCACGGATAGAGGCATTAGTTTACCAGCAGGCAACTGACGTGGGGTCTTGGTGATAGCGCAGACTGAGCAGGATTTTACAGCCCGCTTCACATCAGCGCATAAAGACGGCCACCAGTATCGGCGACTCAGTACCTCAACAGTTTTGTGGACTCCGGGATGCCCTGTGGCCCACTCAATGACCTTCCCCCTTAAGGTTTCTGGGACTGTTATTTTCCCTTCTGGACTGACTGTGGACAAAGGGCAGGTAGAATTCAGCCGTGCTATCTCTTGATCTAAATCCCAGCTAATTAAGAGCTAGAATGAGGGAAGACGGAATAATAGGTTCATTAGGTTGTATGGCTTCAGAAGCCGAGAAGCACCTTGAGAGCGCATCCACCTTTCCATTACAAGAACCGGGGCAGTAGGTTAGCACATAGTTAAACCTGCTAAAAAACAAAGACCACCGAACCTGTCATGGACAGAGCCGCTTCGCCTGCCGGATGTATTCTAGGTTGCGTTGGTCGGTGAACACAGTCAAAGGGTGCCTGGCCCCCTCCAACCAATGCCGCCACTCCTCTAATGCAGCTTTGACCGCCAGCGGTTCTCTCTTGGCGATATAATTACGCTCCGCCTCGGTCAGTTTCCTTGAAAAGAAGGCGCATAGGTGTAATTTCTGAGGGGCCCCGTAGTACTGGGACAGCACCGCTCCCAAGCCCACTTCCGACGCGTCTACTTCAACTACAAAGGGTTTTGCTGGATCAGGAAGCTTCAATACCGGCGCGGATGTAAACCTTTGTTTGAGCTGTGCAAAAGCCGCTCTGGCTGCAGGGTTTACTGTGAGACAATTTGGGTTTCCCTTTCAACAGGCTGGTGAGCGGTGCTGCCACTGTACTAAAATCCCTAATGAACCTTCTATAAAAATTAACAAAGCCTAGAAACCATTGCAGCTCCTTGACCGTTGTGGGCTCCGGCCACTCAGTTAAAGCTTTTACCTTCCCATCGTCAATCGCCACTCCCCCCACGCCAATGCGATAGCTGAGAAATGAAATTTCCTTAACATGAAATTCACATTTCTCGGCTTTAACATATAACTCATGCACAAGCAGGCGACGGAGTACTGCGCGGACGTGTTGAATATGTTCTGAAAGGTTTTTTGAGTAAATAAGGATATCATCTAGATCAGGGATGGGCAAACTATGGCCCGCGGGCCACGTCCGGCTCGTTGGTCTTTTTAATCCGGCCCGCCGAAGATTGGTGTTTCGCAATAGATGCAGTGATACATTGACAGGGGTTTACATATTTTATTTGCTCTAGTACTCTAATGAGTACCTACATGAATCAATTGGTATGCAACAAAATAAAAAAAAATATCTGTCTCGGCTGTGGTTGGGGGGATGCGTGCAGAATTCTGTGTCTTGTCGGTGTCTCGGGCTGTGAAGTCGTGGGGCGGGGCGGGACACGCAGTGTGAAGTTACTTGAACTAGGTACGCATTTCGACTTTCTATGGAGGTTGTCCCCACACAGTTAACTAAACAATGAGCGAAGCAGTTGGGACCCCAATCCAGCACAGGGTTATGTTGCCTCAACCAGGGCAGACCCAGCACCATGAGGGGCAATGGATGTTCGAGTACATAAAATTTCATTTGTTCCTCATGTTCTGGATCTATTCCGACTGAAAGCAACTGTGTACGCCAACCGACGGATCTCCCCGCTATCAAATGCCCATCCAAAGCTCGCACAGGGAGAAAGTTTGGCAGTTTCTCCACGGGAAGTCCGAACGAGGTCACCATCGCCCTGGACACGAAGCTGCCCGCCGAACCAGAATCTACAAGAGCCAAAACAGACACAGAACATTTAGCACAAGACAGTTTAACTGGAAGGGTAAACTGATGATTGGGTGCAGGGTTGAGAGACAAGAGGACTGGAGAGGACGTGACCTTGGGTAGCAGAAGAGGGCAGGCAGCCACCAGATGCCCCCTTTCTCCACAGTACATACACAGACCCTCCGACTTTCTCCTCCTGCGCTCCTGAGGGGTTAGTTTATACGCACCAATTTCCATGGGTTCTGGCAAGGATGTGCTGGATGTACTGGCGCTACTGATGTTGGATTTTTTGGGGGTTGACCTCAGTGTTGGGCGGGATGCTTTTGATGGTGGGCTGGCCCTTTTACTCCGTTTATACTGATCTAGTTTGATACTTAGTTGGATCTGTTGATCTAGAAACAAGCCTTCGTCTCAGCATACTAATTCTAACTGGAGTTCAGTACGTAATCCTTTACTGTAGACCGCGGTTAGGGCAGCCTCATTCCAGCCGCTTTCTGCAGCGAGGATTCGAAACTTAACTGCATACTCAGCCACTGTCTCATTTCCCTGCCGCAGCTGGAGTAACCGGGCACTGCTGTTCCTGCCATGGTCGGGGTAGTCGAACGTAGCCCGAAACTTTGCTCTGAAGTCTTGGTATTCAGGTGGATGTGCGCCCCCCTGTGCCCAGATGGTGGTGGCCCAGTCCAACGCCTTCCCCATTAATCTTTGAGTCATCAGTGAGACCTTTTGCTGCAGGGTCATCTCTGGATATTCTGCGAAGTACAAGTCACAGGAGGGTAGATAATTTTGACACGTGTCTGGGTCTCCCCCATATCTCTCTGGGAGAGAAGCGTGTCACGGCATCTTCGTGAGGGTGATCGAAGTGGGCGTCTGAACCGCTTCTACTAGATGTCCCACCACGTGGGAGATGTTGGCTAATTGGGTCTGTTGGTTAGCCACTTGTTGGTGAAGAGGGACCTCTTCAGGTGGCAGAGGAATTGCTGCTGCATCCAAGGGTTGGGCGTGGGCATCTGTCATGGTCTCTGAGGGAGTTAGACAGAGCAGCAAACAAATGGGTTAATCGAGAGAGGTCTCTTTAAGAAAGTTTCTTTCCTATGCAGGCTCGTGGCTGAGCCAGCTCATGACCTTTAACCAAAACACAGAGTATAGAACACTCCAGTAACTTCTCGAGGGACCAAATCAATAATAGTCTCTTTTGAAATCAAACTCCTGTGAGACCCTCAACAGAGGTGGGCTCGCGGAAGACCACGCCGACTCTCTCGCGTCCTGTGCTGCGGTAGTTCCTGTGTTCACGCCTGTTAGAGCAGTAGAGGGAGAGGGAGAGAAGCAAGAGGAGAGCACACACACACGGTTAGACAGAAGCACTTCACCAGAGTGAGCCACAAGCCAATGGGACAGGCTCACTCGGGCCTCGAGGAGCTCGGGTGTCACAGAACAGTACAGTTTTCTTCTCCGACTTAGGATCCTCTCCCCAGAAACCACCCCGAGAGAAATGGGTGACCACGCAGCGATACTCTGGTTCGAACGGGCTTTAAATCACACACAAACACACACACACACAGCCAATCACTCGACAGAGGACAATTACCAATTGCTTGCTACTGATTACTGACAGGTGGACATGTCGTTAGGTGCCACGCAACCCAGCCCCTGCTCTAAAGCCGCTCCAAATCTATTAGGGTTGCCTGGCACCTAACGACCACTTACTCAATCACTCCCATGCCCCCTGTCCAGGGCTGTCGTGATTAAAACTCAGGCGACTGGCTTCTCTGCGGGCATGACTGAGACTGGCCAAACGTCACAATTTGAAGGTTTTTTAAAGAACCATAAATGCAAAGTCATCTTTTAAAAGGGTGTACATATAGTTAAGGGGGTGATGAAGTGATGGTTAGTAAGAGTTCATTCTGAATAGCTGGAGAACCTGGGTGAAGAACCTGCAGATTCACATAATCCATAGACTGTGAGTTAAAGAAAAGAGATGGGAGAGCACCTAAAAAATTCCATTACCTCACTTCACTTGAAACATCCAGATAGGCTCTGCAGTTCAATCAGTAAGAAAGTCTCTCCTTAGCTGTGGGCTGTGTGTTGATTTTTCCGACACCATCTTACGTGCCTGACCAGCAACATTCTGGTAAATATTGCAGCGACGTGGAGGAGCTTGGCCGGCCTCCTTTCATGTGCCCCAGCACTGTGTTTGAAGTGGAAAAGGGGGGGTGGGGAGGAAGCTGAAGCCTGCTGAAAGATAGATACGGCCTCGCGAACTGCCTGCCCTCCTCCCCTCCGATTTCTCTCTGTCAGTGTGCCGATGCTCAAAAAGAATAGCACATTGCAATGATCCATATTTCATAAACAGGCAAGGTTCCAGGGCAAACGGTGAAGGCAGGTGGCAGCAGAGAATGCAGTGACTGGGCCAAGCAGATAGCGGGGGCCCAAAACTTGGAGACTGAACTTTAAGTCAAGACTGATTTGTGATTGCATCAACAGTTACATAATTCATTACATTCACAGGCATAATAATGCATTGTACTATACTACTATTCCTCGAATGTGATGTTGCACTATACTACTATTCCTCCAATGTGAAGTTGCTATTCACCCTCAATGGGTTCTTCAAGGGTTCTTTAGTAAAGGCAATGGTTATATATCTTCTTAAGCACGTACCATTGTAATGTACTTCCGCAGTTAATTTAAACTGTATAGCAATCTATTTACAGTCTGTACAGACAGGTTGGTCACAGGTTTTTCCCATTTGATTTAGCATTTGACAAACACAGCAAAACTATAATAGAGCCTTATCTTCCTGTATAGATAAGATGAGGCCACCCCAACAACAGGAGGTTGTGGATTCAAACATGGCAGAGGAGCATTGTTGTACTTAGCAGAAGCACAGAGATCATTGCTGAAATCACTACTCACCAAAAATACCTCCAGTGAATAAAATATACAAATTTTAAATTCAGTTCTTCTGCTCTCTCTGCAGTTATTCATTTATTTTCATAAGAGGAACAAATGTTTAAACTATGCAGCACTGGTAAAACCACAATGTCTCTCCCCCTAAAGAAAGAAAAAAAATGCAGGAAGAAAAAATAAGTAAAAACTTTATCTTTGCTTACCGTTAGCTTAAATAAACTGAGTCACATTTACCTGAAATCTGATCAAAGGAGTTCAAATATTGAACTCATCAAATACTTTTATTCCCATAGCAAAGATTCATAATGTGATGTTGGACAAAACTGATGACAGTTTTACAATGTTGATAGATACTGAAAACAATATAAATGGTTTTGATGTTTATTTGAACTTGTTTAGAATTGGTTGCTGAAAAATATATAACAGCCAGGCAAAAATGTGGCATAACAGAGGTAAAATTGTAATCACTTATCTTCCTGCTGGGCCATTATTTGTCTGTGTAATCTTTAGAAGACTGCTTGTTCTGGTTTTTGCTTCAGCAGGGGGTGTTGTGCCAAACATGAGTGAGTAATAGTCTGTGAAGTCAATTCAATTTTCTGCTTGCCCACTTTGTAAGAGTTACAGAAAGAAATGTTAATGTATGCGTGATATTTGTTGAGTGGCCAGATGGAAGGTGTGTAAAGGAGAGAGCCAAGGTCATGGCGCACTCACCCCCTTTTTTCTCACACACACACACACACACATATTTAAGAACATGTGGCACTAAATGTAAGATAATTGGAGGAAAAAAGCATAAAAGGACACAAGCTAGACAAGGCAGGTGAAAGTACTGCATCTTTATTGAATGTAAAGAACAGCTAACCTAGACACATGAAGAGTTAAAACAACATTGTAACACTGTCATCGGTCCCACTTACAGATCACAACAGAAAAGATAGCAAAAACACCTCAAAGTCAAGGTTCTCTATAAAACAACAACAACAAAAAAGCATTGTCAGTTCTGAAAGTAAAACGTCTGACTTTTACTTTTCTTACACGGCAACACAGTGGCAGGAAGAGGCCATCGCTAAAGCAGCCACTCTTTACCTTCATTGAGAATGTTACTCCAGTTAGCTTCAGATTTGCTGGCTATAGATCAGTACTTTTCAGTATTAAAACAATGGGATATTTGCAAACAGTTGCTTTGCTTAAATCCGACCTTCTGCATTTTAAAGAATGTCACCATTCGACTGATTAATGTAGGGGCTCCTCTCTCAGGTACCCTTCATTAGCCCTCAGAGGTCAGCAGTAACAAAAAGAGTGTGTATTGTTTTGGTCTGGATGTATGCTCTTGTTTTGAAGCAAGAAAAAAATCATTTACATGGAAACACATTTGTATATGTGTACTTCTTTTAGTCTAATGATTATTATATAATAATTTGCATTTAGCCAGGTAGTTCATTTTAAATGGTGTAGCTAAACAACTATAACTCCAGACTTCTGAGGGTTAAGCATAAAGAGTAGTATAAAGTGTATAAATGCTTGTTACATCATATTTCCATATGAATATAGGGTCTTTCCTTGCAGTGTATTGCCTCAATACTGTACATGAACGACAGAACAGCGCATAGCATGGCTTCTCAAGTAGTGGCCTGACCTAGGTTGAACAAGCAAGTATTCCAACTCTGGTTAAATGGGTCACTGCCAGGGGAGGCTCAACTGTACTGTGCAAAAACAATGAGAGGTGGGCAGTCATGCAATTAACACAGGCACTGAGTACAAAATTCAGAAGAAATCCTTTGCTGGTTTATAATTAATAACACAGAGGCCCTTCAGCGCAAGGAAGCCTGTGCAGGCACAAGTTACCTAGCTGGTGTGTAATTTCGAGACTTAAAAACTTCCAGGAATGTTTTCAAATATTCATTTGGACTTTGTTACTTCTGGGGAAAAAGGAGAACATTTGGCCCCAATTCTCTAAAATATCTGTTACTCGATAGTATTGAGCCAGGCAGAAGAGGTGTTGAATGGCTAATGCATGTCGGATAGGTCAGTTCCTTTACTACTGGGGGTAAAGCCTCAATCACCGCTGCAACGGCGTAATAGGCTGACAAATAACAAGCTACATAAATGGAATCTCTGTCACTAGCATTTTTCCAGCCACCCTGTCACAAAATCCCTTGTGACATTTCAATGCAAATGTGACCGAGGAACACCCACATTCACAGCCACACAACTGCAATATCCATGGGCAAATCAGTTCCCTGTGCACTCGTCTCAAAAGGTCATGAGGTATGGAAGATAATTTAGCAATAATCACGATGTATGGCTGTGGCAGCAAGTCGCAAAGATAACACTTTGTTTTGAGGCAGGCAGCTTTGTCAAGTCACATTTTTGTTCTTTTTTTCAGGCAATCATGGTGCCACAATATATAACCCATGCATCTTAGTGATTACCTTTCAGACAAAGTGCTCATGCTCGTCCACAAAATCTGATTTTTTCACAGAAGCATGGGTTACATCTACTGGGCCTTTGTGTAGTTTGACCCTGTCCTTTCTCTGTGTGTACTCATATTTTGCAGAACTGCTTTCAACTAAATGCTTTGCTTAAAAAACTTAAAACTCATTAATTAAAAAGTTCAAAAGTAACATCACTCCAAACAACCCTTTTATGACACCAAGAGGTCTGGATATTAAATTAAAGCCCAAACCTGCGGTGGCTTTGAGACTCAACTTAGCCTAACTCCTACTGCTAAATTTAAAAACCAAACCCAAACTAAGAGATGGATTGTCACAAATATGTATTGTTAATACGAGTTTAAGTTGAAATACTGAAAACGTCTTACTGGGATTATTTGTCTGTAATACACAGTAATAAACAATGTTTGCTATCAGAATAATGTGTAATTACTGTGGAACTGCTTATCGTATCACTCAGAGAACAGTATTCAATCTGAAACAGCCTGCCTACGCTAAAGGCTTTTCTCACTATTCACATAAAAGGAAAAGATCCACTATGAGAGAGAGGAAGTGAGGGGAAAAAGTGCGCTCATTAGAAAACATATCAAACCCAAACCCAGGTCTGATCATTTATGTAAAAAATCGGCCCAAAATACAGCTCAATCTTTTTTGGGTCCTGTCAGGCTCAGGTTGGCTATCAGACCTCCAATGACACCTTTATTTTTTTAAGAATACGCTAATAACGTATTCTTGTCATGGTTTGTGCAGATCCACACTTTTTCCTGTGTAAGACTTGTCCTGGCCCTGTCACTTTTAGTATATAATCACAGTGTAACACCACAAAAAAGTAATAGGCTTGCATGCGCCAGTGTACAGCTCACACAACACAACTAGCCACCAAGAGGCACGAGATTGCTACATCAACGAGCCAGCTTTTTTCCTCCAACAGACCTCAACGACTCTGGCAGACATCTTTCAGCTTTTATATGATCCTCCATTTGTAAGCCTGTAAGCACTGAACATACAACGTCCTTGGCTTTCCCTAGGGTTGCCTAATATGTATACATCACAGAGAGTGGGGCCTTTATGAATAAGTCTAGCCCAAGACATGGTGTAGTAAACTGGCAAGCTGGCTAATCTAAGATCTACCAGAGTTCACCCATCCAAACATCTTAAGCTGTAGTGATTCTTTGATGCTTTGGGACATGCAGTTGAAAATAGCAAGAATACATTTTCTTCTTTCATACAGTATGTACAAGAAGCCTTGCAGATACAGGATCTGAGTCTTCACAGTAAAAATTAGGAAAGAAAGTGCACACAAAGGCAGTACAACTGGCAGAGCAAGTATCTGGCTAGCAATATTAGCCAACGCACAGGAGAGCAACTAACAAGCTATAGCCAGGACTACAAAACACTCATAAAGACACCTTACAAAGCAATAAATCAAGGGAGTTTTCAATGCAGTTCCAAGTTGAAGATGTACTGTAATACGCTTAGTAGATTAACTTATTCTAGTCTAGCAACAATAACATAATTGGCAGTATTACAGAGATCAGCAGTGACAAACTCACAGCAACAACCTTTCAGAGGTTTCACTGATCATGGCTTAGACAAAAATGGAATTACCCATGTACTACAGTAAATATCAGCACAGCATAACTCCCCTAGCCAACGCTTTTGTTTCGCCCATAAAAGTACACAGCTGGAATACTGTAAATATTTCCAAGCACTATTTGTGTACATGTGTTTGACAGTGAAGTTAATGAGAGCTGTTTACAATAATTTAACAGACTACAGTTTTCAAGGACCCTATTTAAACTGGATTCACAATATCTACAAAATATCTTTTTTTTTCTTTTCACTTGGCCTTAGTTTCGAAAATATTTAATTGGTCTACTCATTACACTACATCGCTCTACCCATCATTGAGTTTGTACAATTGCACTGATGCTATTGAGAATACATCTCGAACTGTATAAAACATATCATGTACGATACTGTGTATGTGATTAGCATAAATAGATGTTTATATCCCTATATAAATAGACTCCTCAGATATGGTTTCTTTTATGATTTACGCTATTTGTGTCAACAAACAATACCGAGATCATTTGAACTAGCCCTACCACACCCCATGAGAGACAGTAGGGAACCTATAGACTCCAAATGAAGATATTTGGAGGAGCACTACAAGATACAATGACATTAGGCCTCATCCTAAAGTATGACATGGTAGTGTAACTGAAGTTGACAGACAATAATGAAGAGATTGTCATGCATTAATCTAAACACAGCATGTGGTGTGTGTGTATGGGACAACCCTCATCTTCCTTTCACATTCCACAAACCTAAAATAGCTTTAAATCACTCAATGTATTAATGACAAGTGAAATTCTGCTTTGTGGATTTTAAGCTATCAGTCAATAGCTATTGTAATGAACAATGGAAAAAATGAAATGATCAGGTTAATGTTTTTTTGCTTAATATAGCTTGCTGTTACATAAGTACATACGCAACTTTTTTAACTCATCTAAAAAAATGTCTTAGTTTAAAATTCACATGTAAACCTGGCACTTTCTAAGTATTGAACACAAAAGTTCATTATGATTTGGCACAATTCCTTAAATATTAACGTTAATGTGTAGTGAAACTGCAATTTCATACTGCCACAGTAGTTACTGATAAATGACAGATAGTTTTACAAAAATAATTAATCACATGAATCCCAAGTACATCACATTAAACTCCAATTCCTAGTCACAGAACAGTTTGGCCCTCAATGAGGACATGGCACAGTAATCTGTCTTTAATTACAATATTAATATGTCTTGTCTAATGTGTAATGTGGTCTTGTGATTTCCATCTGAAACAGTAAAAAAGTAAAATTGAATAATACTTGGGACATATACCACAACAAAGCATGTGCGCAATATTAGATGCAATCATGCCGATGCATACAGCGGAACAGAATGTAGTAATAAACATAAAGACTACTCACATTAATGTGTAAATAACTTAAAATATCTAAGTTATATTTAAATAAAAATAAATAACAATCAGAACTTCAGTGTGAAGCAATGGCATTAGTTTACTGTAATTTTTGGTACTGGTCCAAACCTGATACACACCCTTTAAAAAAGGCCCACCACCACAATTTGCACATAAGTGCATCACAGCATACAACTATCATTTGCATGATACACCTTATGTTCTCTAACTTCAAATATATGCCACAGGATGTGACTAATCCGGGCATGTAAAGTAGGCTGGTGCAGTGCCTTGCGCTGAGGTTGCCTGCATTAAATCAACTCTCAAAGAAATGTTCTCAGCAGAGCTTACAGCGAGCCTACTGGAGTTCATTTAACATGGACTTTTTTTTTTGGTTTTGCAAGGAAAGGGTGAACTTATAGACAGTGTCAATGTGTGAAATGATTAATCTCAACAAGAAAGGGACTGAGAAGGCACACAGTTTCTTTACCTTTGAGCCTATCTGGGCTGTTGAAACAATAAGAGTTGTTGGACTGGAAAACACAGAGACAACACCCACAGGGACAAGAAAGCAATTCTAGATGATATTGCTCTAGGTCAGGTAAATCTCCAAGAGCAGACACTGACGATTATTAATGATACACCTATGGATGTTGCTGCTGGCTGCTGAAGGCTACAGGCATTTGCCATGGCAACTAATGACCAATAATAGCACAGAGTTTTCTGCCTGATGATGTACAGTAAATGGTGTGAGCATATAGATGGCTATGTGATCATTCTGAATGGAGCGGCACCAAACAAATTTTCTGTCATCATTCTCAGAGATTAAAATAACTGCACGACATATTCAGACCATGGCATGTAACTATTATTAAATAAACAAAAAAATAATTGACAATTTTAAACAAATATGAAAATCTGTTTATATCTATATGTAAACCAACAAATTACCATAAGGAAAACAAACAATAAATAGCAAACTGAATGTGGTAGCATTGTATGGCTACTCCAGACCTCACTTGCAGTTCTTTTTTGTCATTTCTGTGGTTGTTGTTTTTTTGTTCCACTTCATTGGTTCATTTCTGACCATTGGACCTTGTAATAGATGGCTTCCTGTTGACGTATGTCGCCCAGTAGGCCAGGTTGAAGATGAAGAAAAGCACAGGAAAGATGATGCGTGAGATCTTGTCCACTTTGCTGACACGATTGTATGATTTCTTCACACCTTCTGTGATGTACTCGCCATCCATCCTGGAGAGGCGTACCTCTCTAACAGGCTGGGGCTGGGCAGGGGCTGGGGTGGTGGCACTTTTAGCGATGGTCGTCAGCCCTGGGTCCTTTCCAACACTCATCGGATAAGTAGTGCCCACAATGTTGAAAGTATTGTTGGCTTTTTTAGAAAGGGAGGTTGACTCACGTGTCTGTGGGAGAGAAAATCAATAGTAATAAATGAGTGGGATTGCTATGAATAAAGAATTACACAAATCTGCTTTGTAAGCTCTCAAGTTCAATACTTCCAACAAGAAAACTGAATCTCAGTTTATCTCACAAGTGACAGAATACATTACATTTTTACTTACTATACAGAAAGTGACAGGAAAAATGACTTTGTTTCAATGGGCAAAACAATAAAAAAATAATTTAAAATAGCGGCATCTGGGTCTGTATTCATTAAGCCCCTTAGAGTGGGAGTGCTGAACCAGGATTCGATATTTCCCTTATTTACAATAATGTTACTCACGGAAAAAAAACACTCCTACTCTGAGAAACCAAACATGTATAGCTGATATAACATGAAAACATAAGGAGATGCTAACTAGTGGGTAACAAAAGCTAAAAATCCTCAATGTTCCTGCCAAGAAATATATACAACAATCATCCACAACAGTAAAACCAGTGACAATTGAAGTAAGTTTGTCAAGTTATGTCAATACAGTGTGTGTATATATTAGGGTGTGATATATTAGGCAGCAAGTAAACATTCAGTTCTTGAACCTGATGTGTTAGAAGTAGGAAAAATGAACAATTCTGACATGGGCCAAGTTGTGATGGCTAAACAAAGCATCTCCAAAACAGAAGGTCTTGGAATTTTCCCAGTATGCAGTGGTTATTACCTACCAAAAGTGGTCTAAGAAGAACAACTGGTGAACCATTAACAGGGTCATGGGTGCCCTGGGCTCAGTGACGTGTGCGGGAAGTGAGGGCTAGCCCATCTGGTCTGATCCCTATAAGAGATACGGTAGCACAAATTGCTGAAAGACGTTGATGCTAGTTTATTAAGAAAAAGTGTCAGAACACACAATACACTTGGACCATTTTTGGTAGGGACTAGCAACTGTATATCAGGAACAATCCACAAGAACTGTTGTTTTGGAGATGTGAACACCACTTCTACTCATCCATTGGATGGAGCTCAATAATTTCAGTGAGCACTGCCCAACAAATCAATTCTCAGCTCTTTCTCGCATGTATTTCTTTCATATGACCCCACTCCAAGTTAATCTTTCCGCCGTGCTGCCAATGTTTTTTTTCAAAAGTGTACTTATTCCATATCTCTCTTTATGTGACACCTCTAAGTCCCATAAGCAACAAAAGACTTGGCACTCCAATCAGGCGAATACCTTGCTACTGTCATGACTGCAAGCTGATAACACTGTATGCCCTGTCTGATGCATTGGCTGACGCTCTGCTGAGAAAGCCTTCTTATCGAGATGTGAGTCTACCTTGGAGCCAAGACAAAAGGCCAAGGTTTGTTAGTCTCCACTCCAGTAAGTGGCAAATCACATTGGGCCTTCTTCCCTCTCTCCAAAAAAAAAAATACATATATCAAAGCAAGCCAAAGAGGTTCCTGAGGGCAATATGGAGACTCATTACATGCGAGTAGGTCAAAAGTTTACACGCAGTGAGGGAGACGCTAAAGATGAGAGTACGGTTCATATGCAGTTGGAGGGCTTGTTATTTTCTAGGGGTATGATATATTTGCTTGGGTCCTCTGTGCTGCAATAGGGCAGATGAGCTGGCTGAAAGTCAGAGGTGGTGATAGCTTGAGCTGGTGGCCACAGTGCAACAAATGAGAGCACGTCTGCAGTGTCAGTGATGAGAAACATAAGCCAGGGAATCAGGACATAATCTCAGACACAGACACAAATCCATGCAGTCCAGGGAAATCAGTAGCTCATGATCCAAACTGATGATTCTACTCACAGTCCTGGGTTCAGGGTGTGATACATTTTATTTTAAATTTGAATGAAAATAACGTATGACTATCAGTGTCACGGCACCTACTAATGAAATAAGAACTGGGAGTGTAGCATATGATACTGAACATGCTGGTGTGTGTTAAGATGTCAACATTTAGTGTTTAAACAGTGCAAATTGCCTATCCAGGCTCCACCCACAAATGAGCTCTTTTGATACTGTTTTGCAGTTGGAAGCCTAAATGTAGTATAAAATAATCAGCTGCAACACTGAAGCCACTGATGAATAAGTGAACAACACTGATTACCTTGTGACAATGGCACTGCAAAAATTGTCCTGGAAAGGATTGAGGAATATGAAAAAAGGCTAAAATTTGATGACTTGGCTTCAAGATTCCCCAGATCTCAATCTGAGCATTTGTTGAATGTCTGGACAAACTAGTCCAATCCATGGATGCCCCACATTGCAACTTAGTTTGTTTAAATGATCTGCTGTTTTGTCAAATACCCCAGCATACCTTCAGATGTCTTGTTGAGTCAATGCCTTGATTAGTCATAACATGCTGGCAGCATGAGGACCTACAGGTGATTTTAATGTCATGGCTGGTTGGTGTAATTAAGCTACATAAACTACATCAAGTAGTGTTGCTTTCGTCAACAAAAATAATGACTAAATATCGGCGTCAACGAACATTTATCACGTGACAAAAATGAGACATAAATGAGACAACGTAAATGCGGGTCATGTGACCATAACTTTAATAAAATATATAATGCAATATTGTTGACGAATAAGAACGAGACTACATGTGGTTGACAGAATAAAAACTATGCTAAAATTTCTATTCATTTTCGTTGACTGAAACAAGACGAGACATTTCCTGTACGATACTTTTGTCCATTGAGAGGCACCGTGAATTAAATTTATCTAGAGTGAACAAAAGTATTGGGACGCAGGGCCATTAATGTGCCAGGGAGAGAGAAATAACACACACACACAGCATTTTGATAAGCAGCCTTTCCCATATCCATGCAAAAAAGCTGATCCTAAATTGCCCTGATTTGGTTGTGTAGACTATATTTCAAGAATGAAAAAAAATATTAAGGTAAGTTCAGGCCAACACACTGAAGGTGAAGACTTGATTGAATTGTGCAATAGGTTTGACTAAAAGAACATTTAGATTTTGTCTATTCTACTAGGTACTTATACTATATTGACTGGGTTAAATAGAATTGCATTACTAAAAAGAGGAGACTAAAATACAACTGTCATTGACTAAAACTAGACAAAAGTAGTAGTGGATAATTCTGACTAAAATAAGACTAAAATGCTCAGACTTTTAGTTGACTGAAACTTGACTAGACTAAAAAGAGT
>JBBPCX010000023.1:840770-856871 GCA_037974365.1 Hydrocynus forskahlii | reverse complement strand
TATTTTTTTTAAATATACTGTTATCATTGGGCAGTTTGTTCAAAAACCTTTCAATTGTACTCTAATAGTTGATGACTAGAAAATTACAATGATTGCAATTCATATAGGTAATTTGGAAAATCTAAGAAAAATATGATTTGCATAATAATTTGGAACGCAGTGTAGCAACTTCTAAGAAACTCACAGAGAAACTATTACAGTGCAACCAATGATAAACAGCGTAGGATTTATTTAATATGCCAATGGAAAACATAGCAGCATGCAAAAAGATCCATTTCTACATGCTAATACAAATTCTTGCCCACCATGAACATGTAGTACTCTGGGGGCAGACTTTAATAAGTAAACAGGGACATCATTACGTTTTTGAAGGTATTACCGATGATGCACTGCGTAAGACAGGGTTATCAACCATCCATGAGCTTGGAGAAGGCTGGAAAAGATCAAAACTACACAATAGTTTGCAGGATGCGATACCTTCATTGCTCAGTTTGACAGTTACAAAAAAGAGAAAGAAAAAGAAACAAAATCACAAGACCGGAACGCAAACAAAGAAGAAAGGAATGATCCTGTTTAAAGCATCCTGTTTTATTTTCCTCTCCTAAAAGATCCCCAATGAAAAATAAACAGAGACCCACATTGAATTTATAATGCCCTGTGAAAGAAAAATGAAAAGTATCGCCCTCAATATTCAGCCAATGCTGAATGAATAAACAAACAAACAAATGAATACATAATTTCTACACTTTTCCTTTGCTGTTTTAAGAGTTTGGAATTGGAAGAATATGTTTTTGAAAAGGGGCCATATGATTGCACATTTTAAGCACACTTTGATGGGCACAGAGTGAGCGAAAATGGAATAGAAAGTGATTAGGAGACTGGAAGAGAGTGGAGGGAAGGAGAGGGGGAGGCACTCGTCATTGGCAGCATTTAACAAAAGCTGCTAATTACACACCAACTGTACAGTGCCTGTGTTAAAGGAGCTGATTGTTCGCTGTCTTTTCAGGCCGCTTTTCATTGATAGACAGCAAGTTCAGATGAGTGCTCCCTGTGCTGACCTGAACAGAGTGGGGGTGCAGAGGAAAAGGGCAGCTGAGCAGCTTTTGTTTTATTCATGATAGCATCTTGGCAGTCTCTGGTATCCAAACTTGCATATTTCAGAAGAACAAGGAAAAAGAAAGGTAGGAAACTGATTTTTCTCATATTTACAACTGATATCGCTCCATACATTCACAGCCGAGAGGGTTACCAGTATAACTAATTGATGTCCATATAACTAACTAACTCACCACGTCTGCAGGATAAATCACATGAAGATTTCTCCCCCCTCAAATTGCTGAGCCCATTTTTCTGGTGTAAGCAACACGTCTGAGATTACTCACATGAACGCACTTGCCACATGAGTTGTTTTTGCCTCAGATGATCACTAAATGCTACAAAGTGCCTCGTCTTTGTATTCAAGGAACTCATGATTTCTGTCCTTGGTGCTTAATAAGTTACATTTAAAAGACAAATGAGACTATTCTTTTTTGTACTCCATTAGTTAAATAAAGAAGTGTGGTCCTATACAAGGAAGGCTGTCATGGATTATATAATCCATCTTTTTGCACTGCCAATGAGTTCTACACGCTGCAATAGGCTTAAAAATATGGAACAGAAGGTCTGTTATGTCTGCGGCATTATGGGGGCCTGGTATGACTGGAGCATCAACCATTCACTTAGGGTACCTGTGTTATCATTCTATTCCTGGTCAGAAAAGCCTTAAGAGTAGTATTTAAACGCTATGCACTGATATCAATAAGGAGCAGATACAGCTCACAGTAGGCCTGTATGTCTCTGGTGCGGCATGACATTTCAGCCAGCTCTAAAGGTTTTTGCAAGATGCAGCGTCATTTAGATCTGTAAGCTAAGATTAAACGCAAGGTTGCATTATCATGTTGTTTGATCTGAACCACCATGGAAACCCTTTTTTATCATCAATTCAGTTAGTTCAATTCAAAGACATAAAATACAATATGAAATGCAATGAGGGAATATGAAGGCGATGATTATGAATACAATATTAAGACAAGATTATATCACATTCTGTTACATATGTATGGCCATACACTGTTCAACCACTTGTTTTAATCCATGCAACTTTGCATAATTAGCAAGATAGTGAGGGAAAATGGCATGCAGTATACACTGATCAGCCATAACACTGAAACCACTAACAGGTGGAGTGAATAATATTGATCATCTCGTTACAACTTGTCAAGAGTGACACATTTTGCTGCATATGGGGTTTCACAGCCACAGGGTGGTCAGAATGCCCATGCTGACCCATGTACACTGTTAAAAGTGCCTACAGTGGACATGTACACATCAGATGATGATGGGCTGGTCTGATGTGTATGCATTGTTACCTTAGGAAAAGAAGGGATCAGGATGAACTATAGGTAAAATGTGAACCGGCAGAGGCAGTGTAATGTTCTGGGCAATGTTCTACTGGAAAACCTTGGGCATTCATATGGATGTTACTTGGACATGTACCACCTACTTAAACAATTCTGCAGACCAATTATACCCCTTCATGGCAAGTATTTCTTAATGCCAGTGGTCTCTTCATCAGAATAATGCTACCTGCCACACTGCAAAAATGGTTCAAGCATGGTTTGAGGAACAAGACAAATTGTTCAAGGTGTTGACTTTGTCTCTAAATTTCATGAATTCTCTGATCCATGAATTCTCTGATCCATGGAGGCAACTAAAATGGCATAACTGCTAACTGCTGCTAACATCTTACCAGATACTACTGCTCATAATCAGAGGTCTTATAGAACACATGCCTTGACTAGGTCAAAGCTGTTTTGCTGGCATGAGGGTGACTTTGACAGTAGTATGCAGGGGATTTTAATGTTTTGGCCAATCTATGTATGACCCCTCCAACAATGTAGCCTATCCTCCTCATGTTATCCTACATATTCACACTGTGTCCTTGCAATTTAGCACATCAATAAATTGGTATGACTGGTACGAGATCTGATTTGAGGTGAATCTCAGCCTTAATATTAAAGCCTGGATATTAAAGCTCCACCAGATAAATAAGGGCTATATATGGCATCTACTATGCACAAGAAGCAAACATGTTTATGTCCTTTAAAGCAGACTCCAGAGTATCACACCAGCTGGGGCAGAGTAAATTCTGTGACGGCTGTAACTAATAAAAGAGAGAGAAGGTGAAAAAAAGAATGTAAACATTTAACACACTTACAGCTTCCGAACTTGAGTGGGCAGGCATGGGCATCCATAGGAAAATCTTCCAGATGCATGGGACACTCAGCATGAATGGTTAATCTGAAAGTGAGAGTGAGACCGTAGAAGAAAAGGGGGGGGGAGAGAGAGAGAGAGAGAGTATCTTTATAACGGGATATTGCCAAAAGCGGATTAGGCATCAAGAAGGCACTGCAAAATTAAATGCCGTCATCATTTATTTTGTTTAAATCACGTGTATCTGGGGCAGCATGTAGCTCTGCATCTTAAGATGGAGAGTGATACAAAGAGAGTCATAACTCAGCCACTTTGCAAAGTCTTTTGTACACAAGTCCGACAAAAAGAACAATATCTTTTGAGGGACATATTTTAGGTGCCCTATAGATTAAGTGCTAAAAATATCAACATTTCAAGATCAGCCAGTGGCTGATGAGCTGTACAATATTTGATGTGCAGCTGAAGAGTCATATCTTTAAATGCTGGCTCTGATAGACTTAAGGTTAGCTGCTAATTATCCAACATGAAAGGTTAATCAAAGTCATGTCACTGCTTTATGATTTGAGAGCTAGGTTGGCTTGTTTCTTGTTTCCTAAAGAACTACAGGTGGTAATTCTTCCCTTGAATGCTATAGTTCTGCCATCTTCTGTCCTGTCCTTGGCTCCTACTGAGCCTTTGGAAAGACATACAATCCACGCCAAATGCCTTCAACAATCTATGGTAGATCATACGGCACATGTGGGTGTGAATGCCCATACTTTACTAGGAAGCTCCAGAACACTGCATAACTATGGATCTGGATCATTATAGATTATGGCAAGTTGTTTGGTGGGGGATGGTCGAGATGGGGGTTTGTAGTTCTCATAATCATTGTTCAATTTCAACACGGCTTCTTCATAAAGCACATTTCTGCTAATTGTTTGTTAAAAAAATATATAAATATATATATTTTTTATGAAACATTCTTGTAGATCATCACATAAAAAAAAAAAAAAATAAGCAGCAGATCCAGTTTGGGAGGTGCCAGATCTAGATCTTCCTTGTTCTAACACAAATTCATGGCTGTTTAATATAATTGTGATTAAAATTTGGTCATCATGTTGATATGAATGACCATTTATGGAAAGCAAGTGCGTAGATGTATCCTAGTCTCAAGTGTTTCAAGCATGTGTTTCTATATACAGAACACGAAAGGAGTCAAGGGATTGTACCAGAATTCATTTATTTCCTGTAACACTTTGTGGGTGGATTGTTTGTTCTGAGTGTCTGTCAAGAGTGCTGAATACATATAGTAACTGCCAGTTTATTAACTCGCAGTATGGCTGTGTGTACACATGTGGCTATGTGGCTGTTGACTCACTGCGCATGTCCAGTTCTGTGGTGGGATTGCTAGCCATTTGTCAGTTTCACGGTCAGTGAGTTCTGCGCTTTTCCTCTGGGGAAGGCAGGACCCTCTCAACCTCTCCCACAGCATGCGGCTCTGTCTCTGGGGCTCTGTACTCCAATCATATGCTCAATTGCTTGTTGACCAATCAATCTTATCATGACACCTGTGCTTGAAGCATTTAAACCTTAAACTGGAACTTAATGATTATTTTTTGACTATTTCTCAAACTTCATCACATGCAAACAGTACATGCATATTGGCTTCTAAAGCAAAGCAAATCACCAGTTTTAGTCAAAAATGTGGACACACCTACCCACTGCAATTATGTAACAGTAAGTTCAGTGTGAAATGTTAGATTCTCAAAGCAGAACATGCTTGCATGTATTTGCCATTATTTTGAATAAACATATGAGAAGCTACCTAGAACGCTTTTTCAACTGAAGTGGTAATAATTCACACATCATGAGCACTTCTGGGTGATGAAGATAAAGGTATTCTTGCACATTCTAAGCACATTTTGGGTACTCGAAACCCCTTGTTGGTGAGGTAAGAAAATTTTGTAATTGAAAAACTTCCAGCTATTTCCATATTTATATTTGTCTTTGAAACATTTAAGCATAAGCTCTTATATCAAAACATTGTCACATTTATAAAAATACAGTAATGAAAAAGTGCACTTTGGCACTTCTAACTGAGCACTTTCAAACTGCGAACAATTTTCATGCTGCTACTTATAATAGACAACAAATAATCTATTAGGAAAGCTAATTGAACACAGTAACATAGGTATGTTCAGGTCAGGTCACAAATTGTTCTATATTTCATATGCAGTAGAATGATGTAGTCAGTGCTGTTATATAGGATTTTCAGCTTAACCGGTACAATGTAGAGCAAATAGGTCTCAAAAGTCTCAAAAGCCCTAAAAGAAAATCTTAAGTCTTAAATTATGTATTGTACATGTTTTAGTGCTTCTGTCAGTCACATCAAATTATTTACTTTGGAGCATAGGCTCTTATAACAGTGTATAAATGTGCAAATGCCATAAATGTAGAGTTTGCAGCACAACTGGATGGTGCACTGTTCTTATCTGTTTATAAGATATTTCCTATAAAGCCATGAAGAACAGTGCGTTTATTGTTTATTTTAGACAGTAAATATAAAAAAAAAACATTCAAACTGTGCATTTAGCCATTAAAATCCACAGACATCTGTATGAGATTTGGCAGCTTGAAACTTGAGACATTGTTGGTACAGCATCACTCCACACACAGTCGTTCATGCACTCATTAGCCGAAGCCCTACTAGAAATGCATGTTGCCAACTTGGCATGCTAATCATGACACACTCATATTCTTGAAATTTTACTTTGCCTCTAATGCAGTAGTAATTTTGAGAACCTCTACTCCTCCCATCTGCTCAACCCTATATATGATAGGTGGTAGAGCTGTAGCCCACCAGCTTTAGAGGAATGATAAGCCAGCTGTCTCTCCTCTGCTGGGCTGGCCCAGGTGAGAGGCCTCAGCGGCCTGAGTGGACGAGTGAAGCCATCTGTCCAACCCACACCTCTGTCTAACTGCCCTCCAGGGGCAGAGGAGTGAGTTATAAAACTCCTCTGACAAGCAGAAACCTGCTGAGCTGGATAGCATGGAAAACATCTAGAGCTGTCGAGTCAATGAGCTTTGTGTCAAACTTGCTGAGCTGATGGAGAGGCTTACCAGAAATAATACTCACGCCTCTCAAAATGTCTTGGACAGAAGAAAAAGCAAAACAAAACAACATCAGCTACAAGATATTGCATCATAAAGCTAGATGGTTCCAGGCAGCTATGCATTCAAGAATGACACTCGATATAAAGAGTTATACAGTTCAGGAAAAATTTGCTTTTATTGCAGATATGAATTCATAACCTAAGGGCAACCAGTCTTCTGTACTGCTCAGGTTACTTGCTATTATGTAGAACTATGCTAGACCTGCAAAGTTTAAAGCATCAGAACTCATAACAGACCTCTTGAAAAAAACAGCTTCACATCTATATATCCCACAGTTTCCCAACATGCCATTCAAGCCTTAAATCATCAACTACATGCCGCTGACCAGACCACACATTTGTAATTTCCCCTTCACTCCAGTTTCTTTCTTAAACTCTTTCACTTCCAGTCCTAGCGCCTTTAAGTGCTTAATGAAACAAAGCTAGGTGCCTCCTGGGTAATCTGCTGACATAATGGTGATGATGTTCTTGGCCTTGCAAATTAACTGTGCTTGCAGAGAGAGGGGCAATATTAAAGCACTGACATTACTTAATGAGCATCCAGCAGGTTCCTGAAGCCTACCAATACCCCCCTAACCCCATAACCCCATGCTACTCCTTGTGTGGTATCAACCTAGGAGATGATGTGCTAAGGCAGCCTCTCCTGGGTGCACACTGTTGCACCCTTCCATGCAGAACGAACCCATAAACCTACTAGCCCACATCACTGATCACTCCACCAATGTCCTTGTCTGTTTCAAGCTGTGGAAGGGTCTATTACACAGAAATCCACAAACCATTCAGAGCATCTGTAATAAGTTACTACACATAATTGGGTCAATTTTATCCAATACTATTATGCTACTTCAGATCATCAAAATCTCAAAAGTTAGGGAAATGCACCATTACATCTAATGCTTGTAGGAGAGTGAACATATTTAAATTCTGCAAAGTTCACTGGATTGTATATCACTCAGTAGGCCTCTACTGTTTCCATTGAATCTGCCTTCTCCTATATCACTTGAGCTGATCTGAAAGGTGCCATCTCTCAGTGTCTGCCTTTGAGGCTTCCTGAGAACCAGTCAATCCATCAAGAAGATCATTGTCGCCAAAGGTCTCCTTCTCCAAATATACTCTTCATCAACACTGACCTACGGCCTTGCCTCCCAGAGCCTAGCTCCACTGACAAGAGGCAGCGAGTGTTCTTGATGTGTGAAAAAATCTGGAATTAGGCCAGTACCGTGGCATTCATCATATCAGGGGACTTGGAGGATGATCAATGAGAGCTTGCATGAGTTGAGAGTCAGGATTCCCACTGTGCTATGCTGTGGTGTTGTGGTGATGACAGTTCTTGGAAATTGTCCACTGACTTTGCTATTTAAAAAATGGTGCTCATGAGACGACTGTCAACTGGCAGAAAGAGAACACTGGTGTCAGCAGAAGATTCATTAAACTTGATAAAAAAAATAAAAAAAAAACAGAGGGTATGGGGATACCATCTGGGGAGGGGTCACTTCTTTTTTCCCTGTAAATTCATCCAAGGGGCTCAAGAAATAAGTAAAGAACATAAATTGCAAAGCAGTTTGTGATTTAAACATGTATGGTTAAGTGGATAATAGGGGAATGGTACCCAGGACTGTTTAGACACATGCAGTATCTTAAGATTATCACACTGTTTTGACAAAAATAGTAAAAGTTAGAAGTAAAGTTCATTGCTGAGCAAGCAGATGGACTGCTTCATTGGACAGCAATTGGATAACAACTGTAAGCAAGATGAAGGGTTTTATTCTTTTGCAGCTCTCAAGGTCAAAGGGAGTGAGAGCTCTGCTGTTGCCTTGGTGAGAGTCTCTTTATCAAGCATGCCATCTCAGGCCATGGGATTACACACAGAAATTTCACCAAAAAAACAGTGTGAGTGTGATGGACCTTGAAGCTTTATTTAGATTTAACAGATATTTTTTCTTGTTTAACAGTGAGACTTCTCAAGTGGAGTAGCCATAGAGCGGTCAAGTGGGCCAAGGGCGTGTCTAAGAAATGGGCCCTGTGTGGTTACAAGGCGGCATGGCAATTAACACCAGCCGATCTCCGTAATTACCATTATTAGAAGTGACTCATGGAAAGGTTTTTGAATTGAGCAGCCCAGTTGCGTGTCATGCAATTAATTTATTGCTGCATTAGGCAAACTTTCATTATCCCAAGCAAGCTGAATAGAGGTGGTGCTCATAAGGAACTGGATATTTAATCAGAGAATGGAGAAAAGGAAAGATGTACAAGAACAGTGGCACAATCATGGTGGGGAGCGGGTGGAGAGGCAAAGGGGTACAGGAACATCATCAGTATTATCTTAATCTGCATCAGGAGTCTGTTGCTTGGAAACCTTGTGAAAGACCCATATTTTTAGTCCACTAGAACAGCACAAACACTTTTTGTAATAGGGGTCTATTGCGAAATGAGATGATTTTGAAAAATATTATCTCACTGGAGAAAACGAGTGCTTCATCACATTAGACCTTCCAAAGGCTTAAGCATATGTGAATGGCTCATTTCAGTGGACATGTCTCAAGTCCAAGCTGCTCAAAAACAACAATTACAAACTAGACTGACATAACCTGCTCAATATCCTTTAAAGGTACAGCATGTATAGTATTGTCATTCAAATAATCCTGCTGGTTAATATGTTAAATTCTTTTGTGACACCTGCAAGAGAACAATAGAGGGCGGAAAATGCTGGGGAAGCATCTCTCTGCTGGACCAATTTGAGAGGATGCCAAAAAGCCACTGCAAAAGCTTCAGCAAAACTCTTTTTATGAAGATTTCATAGGCATACATAGGCATGTATATTTTTGGAGGGTGCTCGCCACTGTTTCCACAATCAAATCAACTGCCTCATACTATGTGGTGACTGACCTACAGTAACTAAATGAAATGGTTCAAGGTTGTGAATTTCTAACATATCAACCACTTACTGTCATAACTTGAATATGAGTACACTATGGCTGTTACAAATACAGTGAAAATTCCTTGTCTATGCTTGATAAAAAAAGTATTTGAACTGAGAATGAGGATGACTCGCTTTTAGAAAACCCTGGTCATTGAACGCTATGTTCATATGAGTAGGTATCATTTTTATAACTTGTCAATGAGGTGTCCAAAATCTTGAGAATGAAATACATTAGTTCATCTGTATCATCCCATAACTTGACATTTAGAGTGACTCGATCCATTATTTTATGAGATCAGCTACACAATGCTGAAGTTGAACAAGGTGGAAATTTGAATACGGTTAGTTCTCACTATTAGGCAGTGAGATAACATTCCTGACTCCATGCTTAATGCTGCTATAATCTTACCAAATCCATTCTTCTGCTGAAATAACCTCTGCATTCCGCTTGGGAGGTGAAATGAGATCCGGAAAGAAACTTGGCCTTGGTCTATTGTTTCAGGGTGTCTGCTACATTGTGAAATTCAAGCTGTACTCTGTTGCCACGTAAAATAGCATAACAATGTCTTGTTATAGCACATGTTGATCATTCACTCAGCCACTGAGGTGGAATCTGAGAAACCTCCTCCCAAGATGTGCTCTCCTCTCCACGCGTAGTGTTCATTAGCTCACTATATAATCAGGAGACAGGGTTTGTGCTGAAAGAGAATCTAACTGGCATAGAGAGGACATGCAGTGCCTTGCAAAAGTATTCACCCCCTTGGCATTTTTCATGTTTTATTGCCTCACAACCTGGGATTAAAATGTATTGTTTGAGAGTTTGCACATTTCATTTACAGAACATGCCTATAACTTTGAAGATGTATTTTTATTTTATTGTGAAGCAAACAACAAATAGGACAAAAAAAACAGCTTCAGCATGCAGAACTGTTTAACCCCCTAAAGTCAGTACTCTGTAGGGCCACCTTTTGTGGAAACTACATTTGCAAGTGACTTTGAGCTTGCCACATCTTGCCAATGGGATTTTTGCCCATTCCTCAAAGCAAAACTGCTCCAGATTCTTCATATTGGATGGTTTTCGCTTGTGAACAGCAATCTTCAAGTCTGACCACAGATTCTCAGTTGGATTGAGGTCTGGACTTTGACTAGGCCATTCCAACACATTTAAATGTTTCCCCTTAAACCACTCGAGTGTTGCTTTAGCAGTATGCTTCGGGTCATTGTCCTACTGTAAGGTGAACCTTCATCCCAGTCTCAAATCACAGGCAGAATGACATAGGTTTTGCTCAAGACTATTCCTGTATTTAACACCATCAATCTTTCCCTCGTTTCACTGTGGCGATGGTGTTCTTGGGGTGATGAGATGTGTCAGGTTTGTGCCAGACATAGCATTTTCCTTGGTGGCCGAAAAGTTCAATTTTGGTCTCATCTGACCAGAGCACCTTCCTCCATTCATTTGGGGAGTCACCCACATGCCTTTTGGCAAACTAAAAACATGCCTTCTTATTTTTAACACTAAGTAATTACTTTTTTCTGGCCACTCTTCCATAAAGTCCAGCTTTGTGGAGTGTACGACTTATTGTGGTCCTAAGGTCAGTCTCTGCTGTGGAACTCTGCAACACCTTCAGGGTTACCTTTGGTCTTTGTACTGCCATGCTGATTAATGCCCTCCTTGCCCGGTCTGGGAGTTTTGGTGGGTGGCCTTCTCTTGGCAGGTTTACTGTGGTACCATGTTCTTTCCATTTGATGAATTTGATGATGCTCTGGGGGATCATCAAAGATTTGGATTTTTTTAACCCCTGACTTCTGAACAACTTTGTCCCTGACTTGTTAGGAGAGCTCCTTGGTCTTCATGGTGTGATGCCTCTTGCTTAGTGGTGTTGTAGCCTCTGGGGTCTTTCAGAAAAGGTGTGTTTATACTGACAGACCATGTGACATTTACATTGCACACAGGTGGACTTCATTTCACAAATTGTGTGACTCTGTAAGGTAATTGGTTGCACCAGATTTTTTTAGGGGCTTCATAAGGGGGTAAATACATATGCACATGCCAATTTTCATTTTTTATTTTTTTAAATTCTTTTTATATACATTTTTCTCATTTCACTTCACCAACTTATACTAATTTTTGCAGATCCATCAGAAAAATATTTAAAAAACATTTAAATGACAGGTTGGAATGTAGCAAAATGGGTAAAAAGCCAAGGGGTGGGGCGAATACTTTTGCAAGGCACTGTTAAATGCATGGTGTCTAGTGCAGAGGTTTGTAGTAACTTTCTTCATCTGTCCCTAAGCATTAAAATAATTAAACGGGGGTGACAGCCTTGCCTGGTCATGATGCTTAGAGAGCAGAAGAGCATCACTCATTCTGAGCAGCTGCAGGTTTGTTAACTGTGATTATGAAATGTGATTTAAATGCCATGGTTGTTCAGCTGAAAGTGTACAAACATCATTATAACAAAGCCCTAGGCCCTCATTAGACACGAGAAGTGGCAGGAGATGTGAAAACCAGTGTCAAGATTGTTTTCGATTTTTTGAGACCTTAGGAAACTCCCTGTATGATTAATATGTTATCTGTTAATCTGAAAAACAACAGGCTACATTTTATGTAGAACAGGGAGTGCCATGCCAAACTGCTAGATTTTACAAGCTCAGTATTTTCTCAGTAGCTTTGTAAGCCAACATTGGCTTCACTGCTACTGAAATGTCTTTGGCATGCTATGAAATCCAATTCTGTCAAACTGCATTTTAGACATCAATTATTATCAAGTCAACTAGGTTTATTGTCATTTCAGGCATATACACAGTGCACAGTGGAAAAAAAAAATCCTCCAGGACCATGGTGCAACACAGTAACAAAAACAGAACACCACAAGACTCTATAAGTACAGACAGGACAAAAAACACAAAGGGCAAAGAGTGCAAGAAAGAACACAAGAGCAACAATACAAGTAAGATAACATAAGACAACATTTGTGCATTTGACATTTGAATGGATACAACGTTCTGACAGATCCCGTATTCTAGCAGTGGAGCTGTTTTGTATGTAAAAATGCAAAATAGAGGTAGACAGCAATAAATAATAATTGTGCAAATAATAGCAGCAACAGGATGGAGTATATGCATTATATAATAAATAGAGGGATATTTGCAATGCCAGTTGGGGTCTAAGTTGTTTGTTTAAGGTGGAACAGTTCAATGTGTATATGAATTGTGTTAGGAGAAGGAGGAAGTTCAGTTAAGGGCTGTGTGTATGTGTGGAGAGGAGTACAATTTATGTTTCATTTCTGACTGAGGAGTCTGATGGCCTGAAGAAAGAAACTTTCCCATTCTGGTCGTGGAGGCCCTTATGTTACTGAAACTTTTCTCAGACGGGAGGGAGAAGATGGCATGTGATGGGTATGTGTGGTCATCCACATTGCTGGTGACTTTGCAGATGTAGTGAATGATGTAAATGTCCATGACAGATGGAAGAAAGACCCCGATAATCTTCTCCTCTGTTCTCACTATCCTCTGTAGGGTTCTGCAGTCTAAAATGGAACAATTCCTGTACCAAGCCTTGATGCAGCAAGAGAGACTCTCTGTAGAACGTGGTGGAAGTGCTCTTCTCAGAAAGTAGAAAAGCGCCTAGGGTTTCTTGGCAATGGAGCTGGTGTTGGGGGTCCACATGAGGTACTCCATAATGTGAACACCAAGCATGATCTGCACTGAAGAGCCAATATGTTTGGTGGAGAGAGATCATGTTTTGCCCTCCTGAAGTCAACAACGATCTCTTGTTTTGTCCACATTCAGAGACAGGTTGTTGGTTTTGCACCAGATACCACCTTGTTGTGTCATCTGTAATTTGTCAATGATTATACCTGTGCAGCATTTAAATGTCAATCAGCAGTGTGAACAGCAGAGGGCTGAGCACACTGGAGCTCCTGTGCTCAATGACAGGTGATGGTACTAGAAATACTTCCGATCCCAACTGACTGAGGTCTCCCAGTCAGAAACACAAGACTATAAACAGTACTCTTACGTAAGTGTCATTTTTGTCCAGGTGGATGAGGGCCAGGTGAAGGGTGGTGGAGATGGCAATATCTGTTGAGCAGGATGATACGCAAACTGCAGGGGCTCTAGTGAGGGCGCTGTGATTTTATGTGGGTTGGCTCTAAGCAGAGTATTCCTCACATCATCCATGTCATTTATTGTCCTCACTGCCATGTCATTTGTGCTTCAAACTATGCTTAGAAGTGGCCTCACCATCACAGGCAGGTGGATGCCTGGATGACCTGCCACATGTGCCATATGTCCCCAATGTCCTGGAAGTAACTGTGGATTTTCTGAGCATGTGAGTGCTTTGCTGCTGTAATGGCCTGGGACAGGCTGGGTGAGGCTCAGCACAATACACACTAGCAGTGCTTGTGTAAACACAGTCCAACATGTTTGCCCTCTCACAGCAAAGTCCACATGCTGATGGAATTTAGGTAGAACTAAATTTTTCAGGTCAGCATGGCACTTCTATTTGAGCAGAATGTTAGCATGTTGCAAATCTGGGTAATTATCTCCAAAATGCTGTCGCCGGGCCATATTTCCATACAAAAAATAAATATATATATATATATATATATATATATATATAGCTGTTTCTAAACTCTGCGATGCTGGGATGTTAAACTCGCTTAAAGTTTCATGCATGAAGGGTTTAACTTGACTTTGACTTTCAGGCCATCATGTGTACCAAATACTGTACACTTGTCAGCTTTTAGATATACAGTAAAGAGCACCCACATATAGTAAAAAAACGTGATGATGTGATGTGGTAAAAAAAATGCCTATTTTTATATTATAAACCCTGAATATACCCCCTAAATATATGCTCCCAAAACACTTCAATTAAATTTTAAACTCAGCATAATACATTACCCTTATAGTATTTGTACTGTACAGTTTACACTGAACCCCCGCATCGCTGGAATGTAAAATACCGATGTTACCCCTGTATAGACTGTCTTGTAATTCATGCATGTGTGTTTTATTTTGTATGTGCTGTTGTTTTCTTTGGCAACAGCAGGTAAATACAGTAAGAAATTAATTTAATTCTCAAGAACACTTGAGACACTCCATGGGGGAAATTCTGGACTGCAACTACATCAAATAAATAGCTTCTCGGATTGGCTACTTGCAAACCTCCCGCCTAAATTCAAGATTCAAGATTCTTTGTTTGTCACATGCATAGTCATACAACACAAAGTGAAATGTACCCTGAACCGCTCCTTTTGACTGTGCAAACATTATAGACAATACGTAAATTTTAAGTTAAGTAGATATAAGTATATATGTAAGTATAAATGTAAACATTTTTTAAACACAAATCTGAAATTTTCTAAAACACAAATCTAAAAGTATCTAATACACAAGGAGCACAAGTTAGAGATAAAATATGTAAGCTAATAAAAGGGTTTAATATGTATTTATATAAATGTAGCAGCAATGTGCAAATGGAATGTTAAAGTGCATTGTGCCATATTAGCACAGCAATGTAAAACAGAGCAATGCAAGCAGAGTAATGTAAACAGAGTAATTTACCAGAGTAATGTAGTGTAATGTGAACAAATAGACCAGAGTAATGTAGTGTAATGTAAACAGAGTGACCAGAATAATGTAAACAGTGTAATGTAAACAGATTGGCCAGAGTAATTACCAGCATGTGCCGTATAGCAGCGTGTGAAGTAATAATAAATCAGATATGGTATGAAACATGACAGTGAATGTCCTTAAATATGAAAATGAATATATGAGGTCCTGTTTCAGTCCCATGGTAATGCCATGAGGGCAGTGGGGGCATGTTCTGATTCAGGACTCGAATGGCCTGAGGATAGAAGCTCCTCTTGAGTCTCTCTGTTTTGACCTGATGGTCCGGAACCTTCTGCCTGATTGCAGAAGTTGAAACAGTAGGTTACAGGGATGTGATGAGTCTTTTAATATCCGAACTGCTCTGGACCAACATCAACTGGTGTAAATGTCCTGTAGGGAAGGGAGAACAGACCTGCAGCAGCGTTCTGCCACACGGATCACTCTCTGGGGAGCTTTTAGGTTCTGAACACAGCTATTCCCATCTCAGGATGTGATGTTCTGTGTGAGGATGCTCTCCACGGCGCCTGAATAGAAAGTCCTGAGGATCACCGGAGAGACCCTGAACTTCCTCATTTGTCTGAGATGGTACAGGTGCTGCCTAGCCTTTATGGACTGGATCTGAATGTGAGCAAGGACAGCACCCTCTCCACTGGAGCTCCATTGATGATGAGGGGCTTGTAGTCTCGCTACTGTCTCCCTCTGAAGTCCACCACCAGCTCCTTGGTCTTGCAGACAGCAGGAGGTGGTTGTCCTGACCCTATGATGCCAGTTTCTTCACCTCGTCATTATTGTTGGAGATGAGGTCCAACACCACTGTGTCATCAGCAAACTTCACAATGGTGTTGGAGCCATGAGTGGCCACACAGTCAGAAGTGTGGAGGGAGCACTGCAGTGGCGAGAGTTCACACCCCTGTGGCACACCTGTGTTGGTGGTGATGCTGTCAGAAACCTTTTTTGACTGTTCCAAAACAATCATCTAAAGCTCCATGAGTTTTTGTCCTTTAAACATATAGACCCTTTCCAAAAAATTAGAATATCATGGAAAAGTTTATTTATTTCCATAATTCCACTCAAAACGTTCATAGATTATAGATTCAGGGCCCACAACTTAAACAATTTCAAGTACTTAGTTGTTTATTTGTACATAATTTGGGC
>JBBPCX010000023.1:827513-840670 GCA_037974365.1 Hydrocynus forskahlii | reverse complement strand
CTCTGTAAAGCTGCTTTGTGACAACCTGGTTGTAAAAAGCGCTATATAAATAAAATTGAATTGAATTGAATTGAATTGAATTGATGCATTCTCTGAACTACTTCCTGATCCTTTTAGATTTTTGATTTTAGAGTCTTTCAGCATTTTGGGCACTTGGAATGAAATGGGATTTTAAAGCATTCAGTGGCTCTTCTTCATGCCTAGTACAGACATGCCTTATTCATATGAGAGCTATGCTTTTCTAAAACCCAAAGACAGTAATATATGATTTTGTTTCTCTTATTGCTTGAAGATCACCTATTAGACCCAGGATAAAATGAAATTTAGACTACCCTTTCTCCTACCCATGTATGGGCATCCCCAAGGCTATGTTAGAATGACTGCTGGCCTGTTGTCTCTGGCAGCTGGACACATTGCTCTGGACAGCTCTGGGCCAAGCCAGCCACAATTCAATTCCCCAATTCATTCATCAAGCACTTGGGGTCAGCACACAGGCTGGGCCAAAGGCTCCGCACTCCTACTGAGTCCTTCTTAACCTCCATCGTTAAAAAGCATTATTCTCGAACTTGACCAGACACTGCCAGACATTCTTGGCTCTTTTTGTAAACTTTTTCTGCATAGGTTACAAAAGTGGGACGAGATATTTTTGTGGTCTTATACTTATTTGTTTACCTGAAGTTGAATGTAGAGTGGAAATAGAGCCAAGAGAAAGAGTCAGTATTTATGAATGTGGTTATAAGGTGAAAGGAGAGCCCATTTAAGATACTTACAGAACTTACATAGTGTCTCATAATGCCAATTAGATACTGTAGACAATCTGAATAATCTAAATAACATTAGCTCACAGAGTGAGATGACGTTATGATCCATGGGTGAACGATCCATTGTGTCTATGGGGGAAATTATCGATTTTAAATAATCAGTACTTGGCTGAAGCAATCACACTAAATACAGCATGTAGGCTTGACTTAAAATTCTAACAGTGCTGCCTTTCACAGGCATACAACATAACTGCCATTTGAAATCAATAACACATTCTAAGTTCAGGTATTCTGAGCTGTTCAATACAGTTTTTTAATTACACTGCATGAGATTTTGCTAACAATATGTAAAGTTTCACAATATACACCTAGCAACAGCTGCTGTGAAATCATGCATTTGTGGGACATGCATGGAAAGATAAACTGGAGGGAAATATATAAAAAATTAGGCTACAGTAAATTAAACCTTACACAATGATGTAAATACATTTGGCAGACTGCTGAATAGGATTCAAATTTATCTTACCGCATTGTGTACAGCAGAGTACCATTATCCACGAGTCGCAGGAGTTTGTTAGGTGTGGTCATGTTGTGTGCAACTGACTTCTTCCCATTATGGAAAAAGGTGTCTGGAGTCCAGATCTTGCTGGCCAGCAGGTTGTTGAGGGGTAGAACCTGCATGGGCCCATCGAACTTCAGCCTCTCATCTCGCCAGCTCTGCCGGAAGAATACATCAATTGTGTACTCCTGGAGAAAAGATAAAGAATGAGTCAGAAATTCTCTGCTAGCCTGTTTAAGAAAAATAAACACAACTTCACCTCACAGTTCTCGTTACTTGTCTGATCTAATGCCCTCTAACTGAGACTGCCTTCAGCAGCATTCATACCCAATCTTAGCATGCAAGTCAGGAGCCAAGCACACTCTTATGCACTGGTCTGTCCTTGCACCAAACCTATTCTCTAAAATAGCTGGCCTTGATAGGCTGAGATGCCTTCTCTGCCTTCCACTTCAATAATTCATTGCAGTTTTCCTTCTCTAGATGGTGCGGGATCCTTACAGCACTCTTCCAAAGTTTATACTTGTATGATTATGTTTACTCAGATGTCACAGGGGCATAAAACAAATCATTTGTCCCGCTCCCCAAGACTAATCTCTCTCACCATATTGCCTATATAGAAAGAGGGACACTGCCCTTGATAACCTTTAATAAGTGGAGAGGAGGGCTTGTCTGGCAATCAATGCAGCCTTTCCGATTTTTTCGTATTGTGCTTTAGAGGCTTACACACTTCTGTTACAATATTTAGGGGTGGCACAAGTAGTTATAAATTTAAACATCCATGCATTTCCTTATAGTATATGTTCAGAGCTACATTCATCCAGGAGGAAATTACACACTACAGCTTTCATTGTATGAGGCAGCAAACTAAAACTCTAGGCATTTTCTTCCCCTCCCACCAGAGTACCAGTTGAGTGTTATGAGTCTTTTGTCACGCTTCAAAAGGTTCAATTTGCTGGAAAGATACTTGGGAAGCAGCAGAAGGAAAGCTGTGTTGCCCAGTCAATCAGAAATGCCAAGAAGTTCTGACATTGTGGCAGAAAACAAGCAATAAGAAAAACAGTAAATCCATTACAAATGACTTGTAGTCCTTTGTGCTAAAATGGAATCCAAAGGGAAACACATAGCAGAAACACTGAAAATCATACTGTTTTTGTGTGTGTGTTTTTTTTTTAAATAAACAAACATTTCTGTGAATTCTACTTAAATGAATGCAGTGCATATTTCAGACTTGAAGTTGGTCCCACAATAAAACTCCATAGAACTTTTATGACTGGATAAAGCATGTCCTGCAAGAGAACTGATGAAGAAACCAAGAGCCAATGAGCTAAGTGATATTATGAATTTCAAATAAACTACAATATAAGAAGCAAAAGCCAACTTCAGACACTCTCTGTATTCCTATATCAATTTCATGTTTAGAAACACTCACAGAAGTCTTGCAATAGACAGGTTTTGATAAGCCTTTCGGCACATGTTTTATTGTTTACGAACTGGTGATGTTTCTTCTTTGTGCATACTCGTATAATAATGCACACAAACAAAACCAGGAGCCAATGCTGACACATATATTGTGTGCAATATTTTTTTTCTGCTTTGGGTCTTCTGGCCCCCAGACAAGCTTGACACAAAAACTCAGGCTGGCCAATTTACTCAAGGGAAGGTCTTTGATCTTGTCTTAAAAGTACCAGGAGAATGAGGGTTTATCTCTGTTTACCTCAAGTGATGGGCATGAAGGTTCGGCCAAAATCACATCAGGATTTGGAGTATTAACTGGAAATTATTTTTTAACGACAATGACAAAGAAATATTGAAATTACCTAATTGAATACAAACAATGGAGTTCATAATAGCATAATTTTAAGGATCAAGACATGTCAATAGACTCAAGGCCACAAAAAAGAGATAAGTCAAATATTCTAGCCGGTGGTCAATTAAAAGGCATCCAGAGACATTAGTGGTTTAGCCCTGAAAATTCCATGTCTGATCTGGGTCCATATTTCATGAACATATTTGCTGATGACTATAATTACTGACAAACTTCACAGATTTTATGAAATGTGTTTAGATTTAGTTTAGGAACCTACTACAGAATAGAATAAAGAGTATAACAGAAGCACAAGCTTTTACTAGAAGACTTAAATGTCCCTAAACATTTTTTCCAACACAATGCATTTCTATTTCCCAGCATCATTTGCACATACTATCTAATCTCTGTTTTAAATGTACTCTGTTTTCAGATATAAATGTCAGCAGCTGTCATGTAGATTTGTCCCCTCTAACTTACAAGGCCTTTGAGATTTCAATATAATGTTGTATTTAATGTTGGCATGCCCATATTGCGTTTATTTCAAACCAGAAATGATTGAGGCTAGATTCTGAGTAATCATAAAATAGGTAATAAAACTAAGATTTATATTCCCTTCTTTTAGTGACATGCTAAAATTGGATAAGTGCTCACCATCACTATGAATTTTTTCTGTTTATTCCATCACCCCTTTTTACATGGAAATCATCACCCACAGCTTTGCGTGGCTTCACTCAAAGCCAAGCCATGCGAAAACAAATGAAGTACAAGTCACCTCCGAGCTAGTTTGTACATCAATGAGCAAGCCATAGAAATATGGAAAGAACTCCTCTTCCTTCTGTAAGATATATATCTATGCTTAAATCTCCTTTTGTTTTATTATGTTCAAAGTCTCAGAATCACTGAAAAAAGAAGAAAAAAACTAGAGAATGTAAACATAGGGGAATGCTACTGTGAGACAGTCGGCCTTTGTTCGAATGTGACTATTATAGTAATTTCTCCACTAATTGTAAAATTTTAAAGCCTGGGCTATCCTTCCCCACTTGTTTAATTGCATTTCTCATCTTAGTGTTCCATCTACTCCCACAGCCCTAAACTTTTAAGAATTTAGTTGATCCCATTTAAGTCATTCATCTTTGTTAATTATAGCACATGGAAAGTGTTAATTATGAAGACAACAGCTCAGTGGAAACACAAAAGGACTGCTGGAAAAAAAATGAGAATAAGTGTAGCAGTAGAAGAATCAATGTTTGCCAGGACCTGTGAATCGTTCACTGGTCTTGAGTGCAATGATAGTGGAGTTCAGTTTCTGATACATGGAAACTAAATGCTACCACATTCAACTAACTTTAAACAACACATAATCTCTACAAAAATATTCTGTGCCCCAATCACATCTATCCGCAGGCACATGCTTCCATCAGTGAATCAATTCCAGAATAAATGGATAAGAAACAGTGGCTTGGTGCCACTGGCTGGACTGAGAATTCCTCATCTTCGAATAGTAAAGAACACAAGCTACAGCTCATTAAGTGAGATCGAGCAAATGATGCCAAAGAGGGATTCATTTAAAGATCAAAACTAATAGACAAATGCCTGCTGGATGCACGTGTGCCTGAGCGGAGTGAGTAGTGCCTGGATGGCAACTCCCCATGCCCCTGAAGACATAGCTGCGGTGCTCATTCATCACCACTTCATCACTATAAAATTCCATTCTTATAAAATTCTATCCCTCCAGGGAGCAGGGTTTGGCTGGTCAAGTGCACCTCAAGGCCCAAATTGTATTTAGTGCCAAAACCATGTTTTCGTTCAAAATGACCCCCTTTTTCCAAACTATGTTTCCATCTATATTTCTTTATTTTACATATTCTTTTTTCAGTGACATGAAAGATGGAATGATAACTTTCAGGTCCACTGGCTTTAACATCAACACTCAACACAGCCTGGTTGTTGTTGTTTCTGTGTTGTTACAGTGTTGCCGTTGCTTTGTGTTTTGTTCTGTGTTTGTGTGGCTGGTTCTTGTTTTTCAGATGCAGCTTTTGGAGCAATTACACAGTGGCAGCAGTTTTCATTTGGATCTTCAAACTCTTCAACTTCAATCTTTTTTTTTATACTGTCAAGCCCCACTTGGCAAAGCAAAGATGTCTGGCACATCAAGGCACCCAGCTTCACATTCTGCTTGCTAAGATGCCGGACACAACTGGTTAAAAAAACAAAAGAAATCCAAAAAAACATAACCTGGTTGTTGTCACAACCACATACCCAATTAATGGTGTTAACATGTCAATTTCATGTGTTTTGATCATGGCAAGTCACATAATATTTACAACCATTTGTTACTGGAAGAAAGTTTCTATGAAGGCAGGGCCGAGGATGCATGTTTTCAAGAGTCTACTATGTGCCACTAAGCAAATCCCATTGAAATGAATAGGTGTTAATACTAATGACTCTCTCTAGGGCCTATAATGATGCCATCATCCCTCTTGCTGCGTTAATTATCACACACAGCTTTGTGCTGCCTTGCTCAAAGCTAACCATGTGAAAAGGAAAATGCAAACCACAACTTGAGTGCAAGGAATGGAGCAAGAATGCTTGGGGCCTTCCCCAGTCTCTCCCCTCATGGAGCACTGGGCTTTGACCTAGTTCCACAAGAGCGTGCAACATGGGTACTGAAGAAGGGTAGACTGTGATGTACTGTGCTGAATCCCATTCTAAGTTCTCATTCATTCTTCTGTTCTTGAAGATCGTATAGGAAGAAAAGCCCTAGTCAGCAAATTACCAAGACCTTCATTGAGTTGAAGGAGAGTGTTCAAGCACTGTGTAAAACACTGTGCCATGATATTCTTGAGCAAGTCAGAAGTCAGAAGGATTCGTCTACCACTGGCAGAAAGGGGGTCGATAGCGCTAAGTCAATTCGGGTTGATGACTAAGTGAGAATGGGATTTTAGCTTATGTCCCCGTCAAAGCCTGCTGCGCTAAGAGGTAAATGTGGTCACTTGAGCTCATCTTGAAAGGAGCAAAAGGCAAAAAGGCACTCCATTTCCTAAAAAAGAGGTGTACACAGAGGAGTTCCAGAGGGATTTTAAAGACTCAATCAATGTCAGACTGCTTGCATGTCAGGGCTTGATTTTAATACTTAATTTCATGTGAGAATTTGATGCTTGCACAAATGCTCAGAGCTTCCATCCAAATGGGGTCTGCTGTCAGAGAATAAAGACCAAAGTTTGTCTGTTATGTAGATGAACTTCTAAACATAGTCGAAAAACATGACAATGAATTATACAGTGCTTGATGTTGCAGAGAATACAATGCAATTTATGAATACATGCTTTTCCCCCTACTTTATGTAACATAGAAGTCTCCGTTCTTAATTGCATGTACTAGGAAGTAAAGCATTCCAGAATTTTCCATTAACGAAATAAAAGTGGATTCCCTCAGGTGTTGATGTGGTCTGATGTAACTAAAATCTGGACTACTGTGGTAGACTACTTAAATGGTAGAATGATGATGCTTAAAAAGAAGCATTATCATTCTACAGTTTAATTTGCTCACTTCTGATTAAGGTGACACATGTTTTTTTTTTTCCCAAGGAATAGCAACTGCCATTAAATCCTAACCAACTGACCAAACAGCGGATTTCTTTATCTCTGCATTGTGACGGATCAAAACTGCAGCATGGCACATCCAAGCAAAAAGAAAAAAACAAAGTAAGTTAAGTTTGGTCACCTTGGGTTCATGTCTAATTGAAGGAGTTTTCAATGCCTTTTGCCCGCACAGCGACAGAGGATGAACTCCACGCTCTGAGCTTGCTAGCCTGTTTCTCAGAGCTGTGAAGTCAGCCGCATCACAGGGCTTATCTGCAGGGCACAGGCTGTACAAGGCTGTCTGACACAAGCCGGGTGCAACAGCAACAAATAGGATGCAAACTACTGCGCAAATTGTGCTGGAAAGAAGTCACTCACCTAAAATGCACTTAGATGTTCACAAGGCGTGTTGCACCCGCATACACACACAAATATACGCACACATACACACTGTTGCTTCAAAATGAAGCACAGATGAGAGGCAAGCAACTGAGAGTGTTTTGAGCTCTGTTCTATGAGCACAGTGGCCGATTAATGATCTGTTTAATTCGCCTCTAGTTGGAGAACATCTTAAGATATGAACTAAAGAATCAAACTGATTTTTTTTTGTACAACAGACATCAACAAAAACTCATAATGATGTAAAATAAGTAATTTGTTCATGGACAAAAATCTTTGCAATACTTATACTCTGTGCTGTGTCCAAATCTGAACATCCACTAGCAGAATAGCTGCACTGCATTCAAACATTTTTACACCACATGGTTCCTCCAGTTTGCACAGCAATGTCAATGTGTGAGCTGTTTGTTCCACAAGGAGTGGAAACTCTCCCAGCAAATAGCTCTCCAAGAGTAGCTATAGGAGGCCAATACCAAGATTGCAATCTGTGTCTCCTAATTCCTTGCTGCTACCTAAGATTGTTGTAGTGCTAAAATGCCATGAGCTGTAGTAGAGAGCCTTCCATCAAAGTTGCTGTGTGGAACATGGCCCACAATGGTGTGGTGACTGGACAAGGCCCAAATCCAGCATTCTTCCTTCCCATATAAAGCCTAACTACTGTTAATAGCAATAGCACTCACGGAATTAAACTTACAGCCCATATTTCCTTTACCATCCCAAATTTCCAAGTGAACCAAACCATGAACCAAACCATGAGAGTACTTTAGTAGGGGGCATTATTATTATTATTATTTTAATTAAAGGCTCATGAACTTGTGAGGACTGAATAATTCTGCTGTTTTTTCAAGAGGATTGTAATGTATGTTATGTAATGTATAAAATGTTCATTATCCAACAATCTTTCTAAAATTAAAAATCAATATTGCTGCATGACACAAATATCAATACACTGGTATAAGTGATATCATCTAGACCTAACTAGACTTTTAAGGGAACATGAAAAAGTGACAATCCCTTTGGCCTTATTTTTCTGTACAACTGAGCTTCACATCTGTACCACATGTTCGTTAACTGAACAGGCATAATAAAGGGGGTGGTTAGGAACAAACAACATGGATTCAAACAGGGGCCTCACCACCCTGATTACTGATTATATTCAGATTACCTGCTTTTGTTATGTGAGGACAGGCAAACCTCGGCAGGTGCAGCGGACATAATCATATTCCACAACAAAGAGAATTAACAGAATGAAAGACTTTGAAATCTTTAATCTTTCTATTCACAGATGAGAGAGGCAAATGGAGCACTGTGTAATGGGAACAAATGAGGTTGTTTGTTGTTTCTCCAAGTCTTCTCCCCACAGCCTGCTCTGCCTTTTCAATCTTATGCCCCTTACATTTTCAATCTTTTTTGCATTCTCTGTCCTCTTACCAGTTCTGCATCAACATCTTCGATCTCTGCTGAAAATATGACCCATCAGTGTGTGATTTGTGGTCAGTCATCCTTGTGCTACCACTGCACTTATGGCTTTCAGGATCTAGGCTGTCAGTCAAAACAGATTTGGCAAAAGGTTTCTTGCAGGCCAACACTTCAGGAAGCATTACCAGAAATATCTTGTAAAAAGCAGTAAGACTTCCATAATAGCATAAAACAGTGTGTGAGGACAGAGCGAAAACCTCTTATATTGAAGGCATGTCCATTTATGAATAATATGTGAGTTTAGCAATTTTCTAAGTGGGTAATGATCTTTTTTTTTTCTTAATAAAAGATTGTATTGATGAGAGTCTAAGCATCTATTCTGGGTTCTATACTAGAACTGGCCAATGGTTTACAAAGCTAACATTTCATCATTACATTTTATTGACTTAAACATTCATGTATGTTGCTTATCGACCAAAGGAGTGACCCTCTATAAACATCAATAGAATATATTTTAAACTGACCACAGGTTGCCAGCACAACAGTAGAAATTTGCCTTTGTTTGTGGATTCAGTGCTTGATAGACTAATGACTGCTAACTAGTTTTGCTTTGAATAAGGCAGATAAGCTGGATATCAACATAAAAATTCCACAAGAGACTCATAATGAAAGACATGATTTCCACATATTGCCAGTGTGGATCATGCATCCTTAGGCTGATCATAAAAGGATGAGATGCCATTCATATTTCATGCAGCACTTGCATTAAATAACTGATTTCAACAAGAAACTATGTCCCACTGCAACCAACTAGCTCTTCTGAAAGCTGCCGACTTCTCCTAGCTTATGATTAATATTGATTATGTGACATGTCAAATTTAGTCCTTTGAGTCCACCGCATGGCTTGGATCTGAGGCACACTCGTCTCATTTTAAGGATTATAAGGTATGCACCCCACAGTTTATGTCTTCTCGCCTCACTGCAATTATACTGAAGGAAATGACAAAGCCTTGTAGTTCACCTCAGAGCAGATTTGTTTTTTAAGCTTCAGAGTTTGCAAGTGATTTTAGATTACTTGAGTATTATATCATGGTGGATCATAACTGAAACTGCAGTTTTTTTAGCCAACAAAAACGGTTCATCTTTTCCAGCTCATATTAAAGACCATTAGAGATAGAAAAATGCATACCAGAAGTAAATGCCCTTTATGAGGAAGGTTTGGGAAGCCAGGGTCTTAAGTTGCATTCCAATTACACAGCATGGATTTGTGGGAGTCGGCATAACAACTTGTAGCTATGGTAACACAATGCTGCCTCTCAAACATGACATCTATTAGGGATGCAAATTGTCTTCAACAAGACTTTGCCTGTTGATGTTTTAACATTTACTTTCACCTATAAATGTGAGTAAGTCACAATATGACAAAAAAGGGAAACTAAAACAAACTGAAATAAGAGCAATACTATTGTGAGTAAATGATCCTATGCTGTGAAGGACATGTTTTGGGAAGACCCTCTGCAACAATGGCTGTAATTCTCACATAACCTGCCTTGAACTGTTCCTCATTTCTTAATTCTTGCTGCAGAAAGACTAGTTTGGCTTCTGTGTTCTGTGGCAAGGACATGTTGTGATGGATGTGAACATCCAAAGCTTATCCACCAACAAAGAACACCAACAAAAAACTGGCTCTGGTTTGTTTGGGTAGAAGTCTCTTAAAATATAGGCTGTCAGCACTTCATGGGACCTCACCTGGCAATGTAAAATCTTGTCTCTGAAACAGTGGCTAAGATGCGAAATGGTCATCCTCAGAAGAAGGGAGGGTTATAGATACCTCACAATATTAAAAACAAAATGGCTTCTGGCCACAAAACTGCCACCACTGGAGTTAATCCGCATTAGGCTTCAATCTGTTGTCTTCTAGAAAAACTTTGGCTTGTCCTTTTCTGCTGAACTGTCTACAGAGGGGATCAATTTTTCATTTGAAATAAAATATATATACTATAATCAAGTAAATCCAGAGAAGGGGAAAAAAAACTTGCCATAAAAACTGTTAAACAGACACATTCTGGTCCAGCAGATATTGGGATTACTGATGCCAGTGGTATCTTTGCACAACAGTGCATTTTCTAAATGAGTGGAGAACTTCTCACCCCTTTGGGGTGAGCTCCTGACTGGCGCTGCCATCCTCAACATGCACGAAGCTCAACACAGCACCTGGGGCAGATTAGACTGGCCTCAATTTCAACACGCCCGGCTCATCAGACAAAGCCCATGAGGGGGTGTTTGTGTGTGTGTGTATGTGTGTGTGAGTGTGCGTGTGGTCTTTTTGGTGGGTATGGATAGGGTTTGTTATTTTGGTAGCGACAGTGTGAACAACTGAACAAATGAGACAAAAATAGTACAGTCTTTCAAGATTGGTAGAGAAAGAAACAAATTGAGGACTGAAGGGGAGGGGGCAAACAATCAAAGGGATAAAGCACAAAGGAAAGCAGGACAGAAAATCAGTAAGAAGTGAGTGAAAAATTAAAAGCAGAAGACAGAAAAAGGTAAAATCTGGGTGTAGTGAAATTGAAAAAGGAACAGGACACAGCAGGATGCTTGCATGTTGTGCACAAAACTGGTTTACAAGATTAAATGTGTATATAAAAAGACAAATATAAAATGTTTTAATGCAACCACAACACACACAGTTCTCACAGAATATGTTGGAGGGAAACCATTTCATTTATTAACACCACCACCAAAGTCATTGGACTTTTTCTCTTTTTTCACAGTGCCTTTTAAACCATTACCCCCAAAGAATTGCGCTATTAGTAGGAACTATCCACAAGTCGTGTGAAGCACTGATATTACATATTGTGGTCATATCACAGCACAGTTTGTGCTGTACTTCCTTACATGTAAACTTTTATGGGCCATATACATGTGTGGGAGAGACAAAGATCTAGACAAAAAGACAAGTGAAAATAAGTACTTCATGGTAAAGAATTCACTGTCCCTAATGCTTCAGAAATAATTTACAACCAGCAGCTGCCCTGACAGCATCATAAAGTGAGAAGTATTCCTCTCCTCAACAATAGAAATGCCCAAAGTAATCAGCAATTGAAGTCATCACTTGAATATCCTACACTTTAAGAGCCATTCTTACCTTGTACCACTTAAAGCCCCCCCATATTTCTTCCAATATATAATAATGTCAGGCCTCCACAAAGCTATGCTTGGGCAAAATATACAGCTGTTAAAATATACATCTGTAATCTAGCTACCTTCAGAGAAGACTCCTGCAATATCCTGACTGTAGAGAACACTCCTGAAATGCCCTGTCTGCAGACTGTCCTCACAGTTTCCAATATTCCATAATGTCATGCTAATTGGTTCTTTTTAACAAGGATTAAAATGGCACTGCTGTATTTTTGGAGAGATTATTAATAAATCATATCTGGAAACTTACTGTACAAAACCACATTTTTTCGAACTCAAATAATGATTGTTATTGTTAACTGAGCTAATTATGTTTTGTAATTCAAGTATCATTTTATGCTCCATATAATGTAAACGACTGTACTGTTTTCTTCTCAGTATTACGGAAATAGGTCATATACAGAATACAAAGTGCTGCCACATGGCTAGTGTGATTCATCTTGCGTGCCAGAGCCAATTGTGTGTATGATTAAGACGCATGTATTTCTTCCATGCACCTCTCTACCAATTACCTTCTCTCTTAAATGAGCCTATAATAAAACGCTCATGCGTTCACTGGGACAGACAGAAGAAAGGCTCAGCACTGCATCTTCTTCTGCGCTCCATTTGACAAGTGAATTTGCAGAATTTCAATTCAAGGGCAAAGGAAACATCTCCATTTTTTCATATTGAATATACAGTCTTTTTCCAGTGCCTCTAAGCCAGGACTGAAAAAATCTGGTTTCAAATGCAGAAAGTCATGTGTTAATAAATTATTATGAACAACAACAATTAAAACAATTCCACAGTTAGGACAGTTAGATTATTTAAGTGACAGAAAACACTTACCATGTCTGTGTCAGACACTGGTCCAAAACTGGTGACATAGATGTTGGTTCGAACTTCTGTGACACTCTCTGATTAGAAAAGAGAAAAAAGGGTATGGGTGAAAGACATAAAAGAAAAGAAGACATCATACTGTTAGGTTTGAACCCATACATAAAGCCCATGATTTGATTTGATTCATGATACTTGAGTCAGTATTTTCACAATATTTTGAACAATGAATGAATGAAAAATGAATGAAAAAAGATGACTGTATTTAGTTGTGGCAAGGTGGAAGGAATGTAGAGTGTGACATGAAAATACTGCTGTGAGTTGTGATTTGTGCTGGTGGTTTGCAAACCTTGTGCGTTCAAGCAATCAAAGTATCAAGCATCAGAAGCCATAATTGACAGAAAGCTCACTCTTCGTGATGCATTGTCCACTGTCCGCAATATTATGATTTTTCAATTGTTACAATGATACTATCAACAAAAAAATAAGATGAATTAAACTTTCATCATTGCAGTCGAAACAACACAACTGAACTGAAATTCTACATAACATCCCTAATAAATGAGTAGGTTGCTATTATAGCAGCAGACAATTACTGAAAAAAGGAATATATA
>JBBPCX010000023.1:791351-812377 GCA_037974365.1 Hydrocynus forskahlii | reverse complement strand
AAAACCTTCATACGCCCCCTATGGACGGGAGTAAGGCAAAGAACCTGCATAGAGCAAAACCGCTCTGTTTTGTTACAAATTCACTTGCTCTATTTCTTGATCTAGGTCCCAGCTAATAGGAGCCAGAATGAGAGAAGAAGGAATAAAAGGTTCATTAGTTTGGGGGGCTTCAGAGACTGGGAAGCGCCTCAAAAGAGCATATGCCTTTCCGTTACGAGAACCTTGGTGGTAAGTCAGCACGTAGTTAAAAACTGCTAAAAAACAAAGCCCACCTAACCTGTCTTGGGCAGAACCGCTATGCCTGCTAGATATATTCTAGGTTGTGGTGGTCTGTGAACACAGTGGGATGTCTGGCTCCATCCAACCAATGACGCCACTCTTCTAATGCGGCTTTGACCACCAGCAGTTCCCGGTTGGCGATATCATAATTTCGCTCTGCATCGGTCAGCTCTCTGGAAAAGAAGGCGCACTGATGTAATTTGCGAGGGTCCCCATAATACTGGGACAGCACCGCTCCCAAACCCACTTCCGATGCATCCACCTCCACAACAAAGGGTTTAGCTGGATCTGGGAGTTTTAGTACCGGCGCGGAGGTGAACCGCGCCTTGAGCTGCATAAATGCCGCTCTCGCTGCGGGGGTTACTGTGAGTTGTTTGGGTTTCCCCTTTAACAGGCCAGTGAGCAGTGCTGCCACAGTACTAACATTTTTAATGAAAAAAATCCCATAAATCTTTGTAATTCCTTGACTGTCGTGGGCTCCAGCCACTCAGTCACAGCCTTAACTTTTCCATAATCCATCGCCACTCCCCGTGGGCCAATACGATAGCCAAGAAATGTAACTTCCTTAACATGAAATTCACATTTCTCTGCCTTAACATATAACACGTGTGCGAACAGGTGACGGAGGACTGTGCGGACATGCTGAATATGTTCTGTAAGATTTTTTGAGTAAATAAGGATACTGTCTAGGTAGACGATCACAAATTTCTGCAGCCACACTCTGAAAATATCAATCATAAGTGCCTGAAAGCATGATGGAGCGTTTGCTAAACCATATGGCATTACTAAATAATGGAAATGACCAGAAGTGGTGCTGAATGCAGTCTTCAACTCGTCGCCTGCCCTAATGCGTTATAGGGTATATGCGCTCCGCAGGTCGAGCTTTGAATATATGCTCGTCCCGTGGAGCTGCTTGATGGCTGGGGGGATGAGAGGGAGAGGGTGTGCATATTTTACAGTGACCGCATTGCATCCACGATAGTCAATACAAGGCCAAAGACCCCCGTCCTTCTTTTCAATAAAGAAAAAACTGGCCAACGCAGGCGAACAGGACCGGCATATGTAGCCCTGCCGGAGGTATTCCTCCATTGCTCTCGTCTCCTTCTCAGAGAGAGGATAGACACGAGAGTGAGAGGGGCTCCTTACCCGGCAGGAGGTCAATAGCACAGTCCCAAGGATGGTGCGGAGGAAGGCGGATGGTTTTGGATGTACTAAATACCACAGCGAGATCATGGTATAGTGAGGGGATCTCTATTGGAGCTTCTGCCATAGGGCTTTCTATGGAGGACTAAACAAGTGGCCAGGCAATGAGTATAGCAGACCCCCGTTGCTTGACCCTTGCCATACCCCAATCCAGGACGTGATTATGTTGCTTCAACCAGGATAGACCCAGAACCATGAGGGGCACGAGATGTTCATGTCCCAGGTCTATCTATCCTGATTGTTAAAGTCTTAGTTCTCCAGCCGACCGATCTACCCACTATCAAATGACCATCCAAAGCCCGTACAGAGAGAAGCTCCGGCAATCTCTCCACGGGAAGTCCAAATGATATCACCATCGCTCTGAACACGAAGCTGCCTGCCGAACAGACAACTTAGCAATGGACATATTTTCAGGAAGGGTAAACTGAGTTGTGGATGAGGGGTTAAGGGAAAGAATTAAATGAGAGGACGTGACCTTTGGTGATAGAAGGGGGCAAGAAGCCACCAGATGCCCACTCTCCCCACAGTACATGCACAGACCCTCCATCCCCCTCCTGCTGTCTGAGCCAAGGGGGACTGACTTCAGAGTAGTGCAGGGAGCCATCGAAGCCATCGGGGCTGATACACTTGTCCAGCTTGATACTTAATTGGATCTTCTGATCCAGAGAAAGACCTTAGTCTCTGCAAGCTAAGTCTAATTTAATTTCATGACTTAAACCCTTGCTCTAGACCCTTGCTCTTGCTGTTAGACGGCATCATTCCATCCGCTCTCTGCAGCAAGGATTCGAAACTTCACTGTATATTCCGCTCTCATTTCCTTGCCACAACTGAAGAAGCTGGGCGCTGCTGGTTTTGCCATGATCGGGATAGTCAAAGGCAGCCCTGAGCTTCACTCTGAAGTCTGTGTATTCTGGTGCTTGTGCACACCCCTGCGCCCAGACGGCGGTAGCCCAATCCAGGGCTCTCCCCTTCAACCTCTGCGTCATCAATGACACCTTTTGCTGCAGGGTCATCCTAGGGAATTCTGCGAAACAGAGGTCACAAGAAAGCAGGTAATTCCAGCAAGTATCCGGGTCTCCATATCTCTCTGGGAGAGAGGCATGACGCGGCGCCTTAGTGAGTGTGATTTGTGTAGGCACTTGAACCGCGTCTACCAACTGTCCTACTACATGGGAGATACTTTCTAATTGCGTCTGGTGGCTTGCCACTTGTTGGTGAAGTGGGTCATCTTCTCGTGGCAGGGGAACCACTGCTGCGTCCATGTTTACAGCGTGGTCATCAGTCATGGTTCTGGAGGGAACAGACCACAGCAGATAGCACATTAATCTGGGAGGGTTTTCTTTTAATTAGATTTCTCACAGGCTTGTAGCCTAGCAGGCTCACAACTTCAAAGCTGAAACACAGGGTGCAGCATAACTAAAAGCTTCTCGTGGGACCTTCTCCCTGAGTAAATGATAACAGTCTGTTTAAACAAGTCCCGCCACTCTGGACGATTTCTTTACAGCCCACTCGGGAACTCCTTGTCCTAGGAAGCCGGGGTTCTCACGTTCATGCCTGTACTGGAAAAAAGGGAGAGGGAGAGAAGCGAGAGGAGAGCACACACATCACATTAGTTCTGTGCATGTTTGTCTGAATTGTCTGCTTGTCAGCAGAGCATGCCTTCACACCCCTTCGAGAGAGGCCTGCGAACGATGGGGACGACCAGACTGTTGACTTCTATGGACTCAAAATAAGCCCTGACGTCTCTCAGAGCAATACGTTTTTCAAAGATCTTCTCTCCAGAACCCACCCTTGTATGGGAGACCATGCAAAGAATCTCTGGTTCGTACAGGTTTTAAACCACACACACACACACACACACACACACACACACACACACACACACACACACAAGCAGCCAATCACATGATGGAAGACAATTACCAATATTCCTGACAGGTGGACATGTCATTAGTTACCTAGCAACCCCGCCCCTGCACTAAAGCAGCTCCTAACTACACCCAGGTTGCCTAGGCACCTAACGACCATACATACATACTTCATTCATACAGATTACCACATGTCCAGAGCTGTGACTCCTAAAACTCAGGCGACTAGCTCCTATGACGGCATGACTGAGGCTGACCAAACATCACAGATAACAGACTAGAAAAATGTGGTAATTCATCTGTGCAGGCAGATATTAAAGTTTATTTTTGTTCCTCAGACATTAAAAGGATCATGTGTACTCATTCCAGAATTAGGATCATGAGCACTGGAAACAAGCGAATTATAAAGCCACCAACTTGGTTGGTTTAATAGTTATCGCTAGTGTTTTGTCTGTACAAATGTCCCAGGGTTTTTTCTGTGTATATATTTCTCTACTTTCAGCTTCATAATTATTGTGCAGCAAATGTGTACCTTTCATAAAAAGCTAGTGGCACCATGACTGAGAATTGATTTTATGACTAACTGCCAACAGGTCAAACTGCCATGTTATTGAAGTACTACATTCAGGTTATTTTCTCATATTCATGTCTTTTGTCATTTTGCTTCATATTTTCCTAGAGTTTGCTAGGTTAGCAGCTCTATCAAGCACTATAATGCAAAAGCATTGGGAAAAAGATTCACAGCAATGCTGAGATTTGTCTACTAGATTATTACTAGCCTGATATGTCACTTTATTTTGAGAGAAGGCCTAAAATAATTCAGAGAAAAAGATAAAAACCCTAAACCAGGACATGTATCATGTGATTGCTGGTAGGTGGGCATCATGATTGGGGTAGCCACTGCCTACACACATAATAATTTTAGACTGAAACGTCTCAGGGGATGATGGCTCTTTCTCAGCCCCCAGATGAGTTTGCTGCAGTGCATGTCTGCTGCAACACACAGTTGCAGGCAATTACAATGATTAGGGGCCAGATAAGTGAGCCTCTCACACCCGTTCAGTCAGTGCCTGCACAGCTCGGCTGATAATATAGAGTGACTCTTATCAGCCTGACTCCACAGCTCAGGCGGCGGCAGTGTCCGAGCCCAGAGTCTTGTGTTGCATGTTGTGAGAAATCCCTCTGGCATTTTGAACAGACAGAAACAATAAGTCTCCACTAGCCCAAGTTTCAGGCCCAATCAGACCCATGACCATGAGGAGCTGTTGCAGTTAAATCAGTTAGGTAGAGTGCAAAGTGGGTTGTATATCCTATAGGCAGTGCTTGGCTCAATAGGGTGTGCTTTAAATCAGTGGAAAGATATGAGGCAGAAGGATGAGGTTTGGAGCTGGAGATTGCAGATAATGAAAAGAGACAAAATTTGAGCTCAGATGGTAAGTAGAGCTTGAAATATTTGTCTGAAACCAACAGGATGCTACTGCTCACATCGGGTAGGAAGATCATTTTCCAAATATGTGCCAGGCTAGGTTTGGGTTCAGACAGTCCACAACATAGCTTTAATTTCACTGTGTCTTTTTCCCTAGCTTTCAGTTTTCTCCTTACTTTATTCGTATTCCTTATGTTTATTACCTTAAAATAGCTTTTAATTAACATGCTGGAATTACACATTCATGCACTGAGGTCCACTAGGTCCATGCGCGAGAGAAAAACAGAAAATAATCAACAAATCTATTCAAGGTAGCAATAGTTTATGAAGCCACATGGACGTTTATATTTGTTTGGAATAAATTATTTTCTGTGTTATATCTAAAACATTCTGTGTAAATAAAGGCTAACATCTTGCTGTAGGCTAACAGTATTACACAGGGGAAGAACAGAACAGTATGGAGAGTTTATCCAGGCAAATGTTTGGGATGCTGTTTGAAAGCTTTGTTCAAAGAACAAATTCATTAAAGAGGGATTTTGAAAACCAGATTATTATCTTGTAGCATGTTAAATAATGTCTAATATAGCGATTAAGTTTTCTATACTGACATGAAATGACTTTTGGTCTGCGAAATGGCGAAGTATCATCTGAGACTGTACAATTATGGTGTTTCTTTCAAAAGGAACCTGACAATCTATAGGGGGAAAAAGATTGACAGAAGTTAGACATGACTAGAATGAAAATGTGCCCCATTAAAATGTGTCGTATTTAAACCTGTGATTTTCACTCGATGCAATTAAGAAGCAAATCAGCAGGGAGGATTAAAACATCCAAGGCTGCTGTTCCAATCTTGACAGACCTTCCCCGGCTACAGTGCACATTTACAAAGTCCTGCAGAGCACCTGAGAGAAGATGAACAATTAATCAAACAGTTTTTTTATAATGTGCTTTAAAAGAAAATAGTATCTTGCCACATAAAATGGGTCATTTGTGCTATAAATGTAACCCAAGTCATAAGATTACACAGAAACTTCTTTTCCATTCCTTTTCTCTTTTTGTCTGATCAATCCTCACTGAAATCACTTTGGTGGAGATATTTGGCCCACAGTTCTGAAGAAACGCCCCCTGTAGGGCTAAGGAAGAGCCTAATCAGATCCCTGCTGTTGCCAGCTGGAACCATTAGCAAATTAGAGACTCAGGAGCCGACAGGGCTATTACTCATTTTATCAGCTGGTGGACAAAGTGCTGTTGTGGGTTCTGTCAGAAAAAATCCAGTTTGATTAACATAGGAATCCGAGCTGAGGGAGCATATAGCATGGCACTAGTATGATTTGTGAGTGGGGGACTAATTATCTTTGGCATTCCTGCTATTTAATAATTTATTCCTCTGCAGGTGCAGAGGAACAAAAAGGATTTGAGATTGCAACAAGGTGGGTGGAATACAGGTAATAATTACATTCATAGCAACTGGGTATCACATCCTCCAGTTTGCCATACTTGTATCTCTAATCAGAGGTGAGTAAAAGAGGGAAGATATTGTGAATTACTGGAAATCAGAGCTGGAAACTGCTAAGTAGCTTCCAGAACCACCCTGTTGGTACAGGCCTGTCACAGATTAACCCTGACAGTATTGCACCAAGGAATGTTATTTTGTTCACTGCATCACATTTCTCTGTGTCACCTACTGCCTGTGAATCATGCATGTGTAAAAGCAGGGTAAGTTTAAAAAAAATTCAATCCTTTTATGCAGTCTTTATGGCAGGTCAACAGGAGTGTAGGATGGTATGCTCTCCTCTGTTGCCATCGATTTTGTATCACTTTAGCCAGTGGCGCTGAAACTGATCCAAACAAAACAGACAACAAAAGAGGCTCAGAATGCCTACACTCATTAGCATGAGAATGCAGCACAGAGGGTGGTAAGTGTAAGTGTGTGTACATGGATGCATGTTAAAAGCCACATTCCAGCATGCGTGCAAACCACTGGATGAGCATTCACATGTCGAAGATTGATTGTTGGGAATAATAGTTTAATCAAGCCTTACCAATGGGCTCATGCATGTTCAGCAAGGGTTTGTGGTGATGCACAGTGACAGAAGCTAATGTAGGGGATTTGCATATGACAACTTTATCCATTAGCAAAGACTCCTGCCTGCACTGTAGCAAAGCCGATTTGGAGCTGAGCGATGGTATCAGTGGGCATCAGAGAGCGGGCAGGACTTGGGGAGCGACAGCTTTGCTGATGTGGAATGATACTCCTGAGGTATAAGCACTACCGCTCTGAAGCGTAAAGGGATTACCCCCAAACTTGGTCATGGCTCTCACAAGCATGCTCTTCCATTGGGCTCGGGATGCAAAAATACTATATATATAAACACAATGTGTCTCTCCATGAAGGTGAAGTTCAGAGCTGCATGGTGGCCTAGGAATCCATACTCTTGCCTTCAGAGTGAATAAGGTCACCTTGTTAGCTTGCACAACGAACCCTCAGCAGTTTGATCTTCTCCCAGAAAAGATTAATTCCAAGGCCCCACAATCAATGCATACGTGTCGGTAATCATTTAGACACGTTTTGATGATGTATTTGCAGCTCAGTGATAGTCTGGTAGTGCTGGTAATGGTGATGGTGGGGGCTGGGACAAGATGTTGAAGAGGACTGGCACTCACACTCCGTTATGCTTATTAATATCTGGAAACATATGATCCAATTTTCTGAGAAAAACAGTCTGTCACCCAAATAATGTTAAGCCCATCTAATCTCCTCTAAGACATGGTGGAACATGTTTTTTTTTCTCCACCATCAACAAAGCAGGACTAACCTTAATGCCAGGGCTCCATGGCTGCCTTGTAGTATGCATACGCTCCCTCATTTTCGGGGTACGTTTCCACATAAATGCATTAAGGGAAAATAATAAATGCTAGGGCTTATTTGTATACACCAGGAGGGATGAAATTAAACTTACATTGAAGGAACCAGAGTGACAAAAGACCCGGCATGAGAAGGAAAGCTTATCAAAGCCCTGTTACAGTACTGCCAATCAGCCAAAAGAGCCCCTTCTGAAAGTCTGAAATGGGTCAGTTGAACAAACGGCACTATATGAGTTCCTCTCTCAAGTCACCCAAAAATATATTTAGGACAACAAAGTGAACAAGCCATGCCAAGCCTCTAATTTGTCTACTTAATCACCTTGTTTATTCAGTTTGCTTTTTAAATCTTATCACTTATTTACAAGTACATAATGAGCCCATGTTTCAAGGGGGAAGGAGGAAGGCATTTAAGGATGCAAAGTCCTTGATGGTGCAGTTTGAGGTTTGAGCACAAGTTTCTCTTTATAGGGCATTTTTGAGCATATTTTTAAGACAAACAAGAGAACTTGTACAGAGTGACCTTGTAAAGGAACGCTGAGCCTATTAGCCCAGTCACTGCATTGACAAAAGGAATTCTGCACCTATTTTCAGTATTTTTCATATTACAAAACATCACCTGGAACAATCTGATGTTATTAGGGTGAAATGTACTTGGAGGGTGGACAAGGAGAGAAGAGAAGTGTGCTGGGAGACTGGCTCTGTTATGTCACACTGAATCAAATTTGGTTTGTCTGCTGACATGGTGGAAATGAATCACAGCTCCCAAAGCACAGGCCCTCTTTAAACAACCTTCTGAATATTATGTATACGGAGCATTGAACAGAACAGCTCCCAATTCCTTCATTGCCCCTCTTTCTAACACTGTCACATTTTTTCTCTCTCTCTCTCACTCTGTCTTCCATGCCTTTTCTCTCTTTCTCTATTTCTTGCTCACCCTCTCTCTCTCATGCTCTCTCTCTCTCTTTCTCTCTCTCTCTGTCACTCATGCCCACACTCAGATTGAATAAGGAGATTCCAATCAATGTGTTGCTTTGACAAATTACTCGAACAGAACCGTTGAAGTCTTAGATGAAGAGAGTCTCGTGTAAAATACTGCATGCATGCCAAGCTACTGCAGCAACTTTTTCCAGGGACATCCTTATAACTGGAGGGAAAAAAAGACTCTGACTCTCTCAACCCATTATGAATTAATTCACTAATCTAAACTCCTAAGTTAGCTGATAACTATTTGTGTTACACTAGAGTTGAGATACATAAATATATACACAAAAAGGGTGCATACTGCTGGAGAAGGAGGACATTACAATTTAGTGCAGGAGGTCCCAGTATGAGGCTGGGTAAAGGGATGGGTGTGAATCACAAAACCATGTCCTTCCACGCTCTGAGCCTCACATTCATCAAAACCATCAAAAGTGTCTAAAATCCTCACTATAGGTACCCTAGCACTGAAGGACTACCGTAATTCTGACTTAAACAGCCTTAGGTCCCTCTCCAGGTTTACTGAGTCACAGTTGTAAGGAGGCTGCTACACTGCAAAAAATCCATTTCGGTGGTGGTTTGCACAAGCAATTTACGCCCAGCTGTGGATGGCTCAAATGGCATTTTGCAGATCGTAAAACCCCTACTACAGTAACAGAACCTTATTAATGAACGCATTAGCTGCAACACATCCCTTAAGCGGGTAATGTGGAGTGAGAAGAGGGATGTTTGTGGGAGGATGGGGAAGGCATGGAAGGAGTGTTTTGATGAGTCATCCTACCCGTTTTGAGAGCTTGGGTTTAGAAGCATCGCAAAGATCCACACGCAGGGGACAAGAGCGGCAAGTTTGTTGGGAACGCCAGCCATATCACTCAGAGCCCAGAAAGCCTGCAGAGTGAAGAGAGGAGGGTGAGAACAAGCAAATTAGTGAAGCGTTAGACGCCATTCCGTGATTAATTGGTGACTGCTTTGTTGACAAACCGCCCTGCATGCTGCAAGCGACACATTAGCATTTGCGCAACACATGCTCTCAGCAGCCCTGTGAGAAGCAACGCCCTCCCACATGGAGAAACTGGCACTACCACTCAGGCCCAGGCAAACCAACCATAGACATTATCCCAATGGATTACCTTTTCACTCCACTACTGATACAAGCAAATGATCTTTTAAACATGATGACAAGCCACAGTGCGAGACAGAGGGGCAGTCTGTGAATTCTGTTTGTTCTAAATCACCATGCAGTTCAGTGAAGGAGAGGATTTGATATAGGTGGCCAGAGATTTTCAGCCTGATACTGCACCACTCCTGCAGTCGTATTTTTTCCCTCTTGCTTACAACAGTTACATTTGGATTTGGATCTACAGCTGCTCACAGTAGTCACGTCTCACTGGACAAGCTCAAAAGATTTTTCCTTTCCTTTAGGGCATATCATAATAAACAGAAAGCAAAATTAATGTGAACATTTATATGCAGACTGCATTAAAGACCTCCGTTTCCCCTACATCTGCTGAGGAATAATGAGCGGACCTCAGTTCAATCACAACTACAAATGAAAAAGGTATTCCTGGGTGAAGCTGTACAAAAAACAGTATGGGCTGTAAACATGAGGCATTTTTTAAAACAAAATGCAGCATGATGGCAGATGCTTTTGGAAATACTCATATTTTCCTCCCCCTTTGTAAACACATTATTTTCTGCATTTCTTGCAAGAAATCATTATCTACCAAATGATATACCTCACAGAATTAATGACAGTACTGTCAACAACTAAAAGGAAGAGGTCTGCTGAGTTAGGTAGCTTTGAATGTCAAACAAAAAGAAAGATATTGCCCATGCTCGTTGCCTACGTGGATGTGCCTCGGTGGCTTAGCTTAATGTAAAAGTTGAAAACATATGCTCTTGAAGTCTGAGAGTTATGCTACTGTGGCTTGCTGTATTTTACAGTCTACTGAGTGATTGAAGAGGTTGGAAAGCATAGTAAACAAGTCCTTCATCTCTCCTATTGATCTAGGATTTTAATTTCTTCCCCTTTAAGGGTTTGGCACCATTACAGAACATGTCCCATCATCAGAACATAGACTGCCCTTTGTGTACAATGAAGGTTAAGCTCAGTGAAGAGATGTGCATAGCCTAGCAGAAGGGTCCCTGACACCTGATCCAAGGTTTACCCATTGCAGCGGTGTCTGTTCTTATCTGCAAATGGCCGGTGTGGCTGAGGGTATTTTTCCAAACAAGGAGAATACAATTAAATTATACAATAAATTGTTCACATAATGAGACCAACTCAGTGAGCTAATGCTCACTGGAATGAAAACCCATGCCCACACCCTTTGTGAATAAGACTTGGCACCCGACCTAGCGACTATGCATTAAATAATACAATTTTAAATACATGCTGTCAAGGGCCTCCCATAAAAGAGATATGTATTGCAACACATGTGAACGTGTTGTGATCTCTTGGCAGAGCCATAATGTGCAAAAATAAAGCTCTTTGTCTTCGTTTTTTTTTTTTGCGGTGACTCTAAGCATGAGTGAAAACAGCAATATTGAAGAGAGCTGGGGGCTCACTGCCGGTGCCTGTCAAACCATCAATCTGAAAGGTCAAAGACCTCAACTGACTTTATCTCCACAGCAGAGTGTGTCAATAACATAGTGCTGCAGGCTGGGCTGTCCATCACTGTCCTGCACATGTAGACATTGGGAAGGAAGTTCAATAAGCACCTGGCTCATTAAATACACACGGCTGCAGGAGAAAACACTAGCATGGCAGAGCTTTAATAATTGAAAAACAGTTCATCTTAATAGCAAATTCTGACAGGTGCTTTTCTTAAATGATAAGTAACGTGGGAGCATTTATTTAAAACTTCCAATTACCTCTGGGAGAGTGGTAAACAGTAATGTTGTTGCTTATTATTTATTTGTTTAAAGCCCAGATCAGGAATTGCCATTATAATAAATCATGGCTTTTTACATGAAAGCCTCTGTATGTGCAGTGCCAAAACCAAGTAAATGTATGACTGTAGTGTGCTTGATCGAAGTGGGTTTTAAACCTTGATTAAATCTGAATGTCAAAAAGGCCAGCGTTAGGGGTTTTCTTTCTTTTAAATCTGTTCATTTCCATCCTTGCCAGTTCAACAGCATATAGTATTTTTTCAAGTCTTGCGTTCAAGCAAGACCATATCTTGAGGCCAATCTAATTTAGTCCCAATCTAAGTCCCTAAGTCTAATTTAGTCCCAATAGGTCTTCTATCTGATCACTGGACTGTGACACTAATTCAGTGTAGCACCTGTGTCTTGGGAAAGTGCAGTGAAGATATTTCTCTGAGAGATCTGTCATCAAGTCTCTTTAAGAGACTAAATATTCTCAATTATAACAAACCGTAAACCCACCACAAAGAAGGCACAATCTACTTGAACAAGTCTGCTTATACTACAGCAGACACAGCACTGAGTTATTGTTACAAAAACGAGATGCACATCCCATACTGTACAGACACCAAAGCGTTACAAATGGTTTCGCTCCAAATGACCTTTCCGTAACAGCAAACTCCCTTTTATATTAATGATGCTACATTAAAATGAATTCTGGATCATTAGACATTAATGATATTATGTGACCGGTAAAAGCTGTGTGATGTCTGCTTTTTCCAGACTCCATAATGGCATGATGAAAACTGCCATCTCTAAAGTCATACTGTCTTCCACAAGCATGGTTAGCTAACTTGCCACTATAGAGATCTTCATATCAAGTCTCTCTTTTCCTACCTGCCCCAAAAGTGCAGTTATGTACTGAGGAAGACAAAGGCATGGGGATAGCATTCTTTACAGATTAAATGAGTTACACTAGAATTACATTGGGCCTGTTTACTAGGGTACTAACAGCATAATTACTCATTAGAGCTAAGTGTAACCAATGACATTCTAGGTAACCATTTTCTCAACCAATTATTGTCATAACTTCAAGCTGGAGTAAACATTTTACAAAACCAGCTTTGTATAAGCACCTCTTTATGCAATCATGTAGTTACCATGGAATTGGAAACCTTAAGAATCCAGTCAGGTGGGCCTTGACATTCCTCCCACAAAGGTCAACCTGTGTATCTAAGTTCAGGTGGACGAGCATAAAAACAGCACATTTCATCCTTATCACCCATATTTTCTGACACTTTGGTCATGGTTCCTGGGATATGCAGAACAGTTAAAATACATAATCTTCTCGTTGCCTAAAACGTATTTAAAATAGGGCCTGCAGGACATGCTTTCAAATGGTATAAACAGACCAAGAAACTCGTACATTTGACTTTGTAGCCATAAATGTGATCTGATTAGCTGCTACTTTAGGTGTAAATGTAATCCTACCTAAATTAGGTTTGCTTAACATATACATTTAACTGCACAAGTTGAAGGGCAGATTTGCAAGTTTAATGATGAGGTTTATTAATTGAATAATTATTTTAGATGCTTACCAAATTTCAATTCCCCCAGCAAGCTAAGACTCCCCCAGTCACACAATACTGGGAGCATGAGTTTGCTCCTTCACATGAAGCCAGCAGCCGTATCTTTTGCACTGCTGCTAACATAACATCACTGGACAGCTGAACATGCTTGGAGGAGAACACTAACTGCCAATTCTATTATGTCAGTTTGCAGATGCCCACACTGGCCAGCAGTGATGGGATGCATTCCACACACCCAGAAAAAGCAAGATAAGTCATGCTTTCTTAAAATAAGGGCAAAATCAGTATGCAAAAATGCATATAGATAGAGAATGAGTGGCAAGGCATTCCAAGTCAAACAGCTGGCCCAAAATAAATATTTTTCAAATACTTTTTTTAATGTCACTTAAGAATGGGTTTCACAATAATTTTACTTATTCTGACATTGATATGGACACAGCTTATCAATACTGATACTCATGGATACTCTTATTGATATTGCTCTCTAATAGTTGCACCACTTCTCCAAGAACTTCTCAGTATTTCAGCACTGACCAGTCAGGAACTGGTTCCAGTTTGGTCCTGGTTCTGGATGACCATCACTTTAAATGTAATTTTGGAACAAATCAAATGATTGATTTGTATATATTGCGTGTATACAGCTCTATAAGTTCTATAATCACTACACTTCAAGACATTTTCAGAATAAATATAGCATTTCATTTTTCTAAAGTTTGATAAATGTAAATACAGCAATGTAGTGCCACTTAAAAAATACCACTAAAACTACTTATACACAAACTATGAAAATGTCTTACAAACTAACCTGCTCTAAACTCAGTTAATCTGGGCTAATTATGCTTTTGTTATTCTGGTTTGTTTAGGCCCTTGAGCCTTTTTGGATTGTCTTTTGGTGAATAAATTACTACACAGGTAAAAATGGAATCCCGCATCTGCGCCTCTGTCCTTTGGCTCCTGTATGACATGACAGTAATGAAACTGGTAAGTATTGTATGTACTGACGGCATCCATGTTATGCTCAAAAAACTTAAATCAAAACAAAAGAATAATGTCACAGGAATACTCAAATAAATATTTGTTAACATAGGTAATCATACACCAAGAGGCTTCCTACTTTTAGTCAAGTACAGAAAAAAAGCAAACTGTTCATAAACAGCTAAGTCCTTGTAAAATACACTGTTTAGAGAGAAACTTGCACAATTCATATTCTTAATGAATTAGAGAGACGTGACCTAACGAAATTTCCAAAGTTTTACTGCATTTTACTTCAAGCTGGAGTAGACATTTATTAAATGGTAAATGGTTCATTGTTAGGTAATTTCAATATCTAATTTTTTTAATTTGGAAAACTGTAACCTTTAAGATCAGGTTTTAAAGATTCATAAAATACACTGTTCTGAATTGAAAGTGCTTTCAACATTAAATTCACATTTCCTTGAAAAAGAAAAAAGTACACTGTTAATTCCTGATTGAATAGCAAAGGAATTCTCTTGTCATAACTGGCAGCTACTCCTTCACTACATGGGCACCAGTGATGTTCCTGAACCATGACAGCTTTGCTGATGTGTCCATTCCCATTTACATCCACAGGTTTAGGGTCAGCCAAAGCACATGACACTTCTCCGTCATTTCCACCTGAGATGAACAGCAAAGGACAAAGATAAACCACTCAACTCAGCTGTGACAGAGGCTGCATACATTCAGGGCAGCTGGGTGTGAACTCAACAAAACAAATAATCAAATCAGATGGAATGAGCAACTTTTCAAATATAGCATTATGAGGGTTCTGGCACTTAACAACTCTGTTCTTCAGGCTAAAGGAGTCTGTCACATTTTGTCTGTGCTCACTCAGGCAGGAGACGCAGATGCAGACTTCCATTCTCTGTTTTTTCTTTATTTTTTAAATGCAAAACAAAGGATGGCTCGATGGCCGAAACTCAAACAAAGGCAATTATCCGAACGCACACAAACCAGGAGTAATGTGAGGGTCGACAGCCAATAACAAACTGAAACAGAGGAACTTTAATACTCTAACAAACAAAGGATACTTTTCACACAGAATTAACTAAAACACAAGACAGCTGTAATGAATGAAACTCAAGAGTGTCAACTGAAAAGTCCTTAACTATAACTTGGCCTATACAGTGGCCTCTAATGGCTGCTGACTAGGGAATATTCCAGTACCCCCACCCCCAACGGCGCCACTCCGGGGCGCCCAAAAGGGCCTCCAGGCCAACACAAAGGTAGAGGAAGGGCAGAGGTGGGAAAACAAAAGGGGCTCCACTCATGGACCCCTCCCTTACAGTCCGGGGCAGGGCCCCCTTCAGTCATGGTTTCCCTCAGGGGTCCCCTCAGAGGTGGATCCCTTATAACGCCCACCCCCAAAAATATCTGGGGGATCTGATGGGGATCCACTAGCACCCCCCCAAAGACGCGCCACCGGAGCGTCAGGCAGTCCAGAAACCTGCCAAGGAGGCGGCAGGGATGGTGGTAGCCAGGGCCTCAGGAGCAGGAGCCATGGCAGGAGCTGGAGCCACAGGACATGGAGCCACTGCGGAAGCTGGGGCCTCAGAAGCAGGAGCATTGGCGGAAGCCAGGACCTCAGAAGCAGGAGCCACGGTGGGAGCCAGGGCCTCAGAGACTGGAGACACAGCAAGAACCAGGGCCTCAGGAGCAGGAGCCATGGCTGGAGCCGGGGCCTCACGAGCAGGGCCACTGCTGGAACTGGGACCTCAGGAGCCGGAGAGCCGCTGCTTGGCTTGGGCGTTTAGCTTCGTGGAGCTGTAGGGTTGGCGGCGTTGCTGTGGGCTCGTGGAATTGGCAGAGCCACGAGAGCCAGCTGGACCAGACATCTTGCACGGTTGGCTGGACCCTGGCAGCCACAGTTGGAGGCCGGGGCCGTTGCGAAGCCCATGTGCTCTGGAAGGCCAGCAGAACCGCAACCATCTTCTCCATTCACTCCAGCTCATCTTGCTGGTGAGCTAGCAGTTGCAGGTGGTCATCGCACACATTGTGAGGTGGACAGAGGCTTGCTTGGTAGCCACTGGGAGGCTCTGAAGAGCACTGGGGACTCCATTCTTCGGAACAGGCTTTCCAGCCGCTTTCCAGCTGATGAGGACCTGATCCAGAGGTTTCGCAGCCCCCTCCACCTCCGTGGTTTCCGATTGGAGATGAAGAGATCCGCGAAAATTCCTGGTGCTAAATCGTTGACTTGTCTTCAAGGTCGGCCACTCCTGCCGTAAATCTCCCCTTCGTCTTCCAAGCTAATATACCCCAGCAACTCCTGTGGGGAGTACTGACTCGCTCTGGTCGGTTCAGCCACATGCCAGGGCCAGCGTGTCCCACTCACCGGGTTGGCCATGGGTTCCCATGGACCCGTGGCAAAGTCTGCTGCGTGTTCTTTGGTCTGTCAATCTGTCACATTCTGGCTGTGCTCGCTCAGGCAGGAGACGCAGATGCAGACTTCCATTCTCTGTTCTTTCTTTATTTTTAAAATGCAAAATAAAGGATGGCTCGATGGCCAAAACTCAAACAAAGGCAATAATCTGAAACAGAGGAATTTAAATACTCAAACAAACAAAGGATACTCTTCATACAGAATTAACTAAAATACAAGACAGCTGTAATGAATGAAACTCAGGAGTGTCAACTTAAAAGTCCTTAACTAATTTAAAATACAGTGGCCTCTAGTGGCCGCTGACTAGGGAATGTTACAGAGTCACTACATAGCAGCATATGCACAGTAAAAAAAATATTTATTTGGGTCTTTTATCTTCGTTAGGGACTACTGTTTAAAGCTGCATTAAAATGAGTTTTGTGATATTTAAATAACAGGTCATTAGAATGTAAAGCACTTATTTTTGTACTGTTTTTAATTGCTATTAGAAAAAAAGGCAGCCTGGTTACAAATGTGTCTAAACAGTTCCACTCCCCCACCCTCCCGCCTATCCCTCCGCCACAATCAGAAGAATAAAGCATCAAATGTCGGGAGTGACATCATTGAATGATGGCAAAATTCTTTAGTCATGCAATCAGATAGCCCCATCAATCAAGAAAGCCACTATCCATAATTTGTTTAAAGTGATTCAGAGCTTATTCATCATGCATCTAGCATCAGTCAAGCATTTGCCCTGGCCCATTCAAAACAGCAAAAACGTCTGAGAAGCTCCCGTCTCCATAACTTTGAGCTTTACTTGATTTTCATGAAAGAACTACAGGGGGGTTTAAGCTGAAATACTCCATTATGAAATGGAATATTAATCATAATTTGTGAAGTGTCCCGTAAAAACTAGCACTCCACAGAGCAGGGCACACAGCTCTCTAACATTTGAAATCTCAACACAATCTACCACCAACGCAGACTGCCTTATTATGATCTCATGTACATGAACAGACGTGGAAAGATTTTTTATCTCTAATTAGTAAAATGTACACTCAATTACTCTAAATATGGTTTTATAAACAGAAACACTTCAGCAGTGTCAATTAATTAATTAATTCAGTGGTTTTAGTAGCAGAGCAGCAAAAATACTATTTACCATAGATAAAATGTACAATGTACGCTCTCTGGTAGAAGCTGATCAGATAAACCTCCTCTGATACTGACTTTCACAAAACATGGCATCTTGTCTTTTCATATCATACCAACTTTAGCTCAGCCCATATCATTGGTGTAAATGCTGAAAGATAACACACTTTTAGGGATTAATTATGCAAATATGTGTGGTTGTCCGACTGGCATTACAGCATACCTGCAGCATTTTGCTGTGGCTGGTTACACTTAGATAATAACAGAGCTAAATGAAATTCAAGCAATGACCACTGGAATGAGGGCCAGGTACCTGCACAGTGACAACATTCCCCTTGGGTGCAACCTGTCTAAGCATATTAGGGTTGGGAGCTGAAGATTAAATGATACACTACACTGCCAACACCTGCGCTATTTGCTGAGCACCTCTTATGTAATATTATGATCTATTATATCACATTTCTCATCCCCTTGTGCAGAACATTTGTTAGGGGATTGTGGTGATACAAACTGTGATCTGATTAATGCTGACAACAGATTTCTGGGGCACATCAACAGCTTTGAGGATTGCACATGTACAGGTGTATTTTTAACAATCAACGTGCTTTAAGTGGCACCAAGACACAGTTTTCGTCCCTTGAAGGATCTATCAATTGATGGGTCTTCACAAAAAAGGGACATACAAGTGTAAAGAAACTTATTTAAGGTTAATGAAACAGGAAATATTGGAAAAAATGTACACCAACTAAAAAGCCCCCCAACCCCAGAACTTCAGCAAGAATGAATGATCTTGCTGAAAAAAAATCATAATCTTCAATACATTTCACATCCAAAGATGTTCATGGTTTAAAATCTGCATTCAGTTCACATTGCAATCATCTACAGCCTTTTTGTGACGATTTGTTTCCTGTGGGGGGGAGGGGGGGAGTGGGCGACTAGAGATTAAAATAAAACCAGGAGGAGCAGATCACAAAACTTTGTTACCTTCAGACAAACATGATGCCTATACATCTTGAATATTTTTTGACACAGACAAATTATACTTCTATCAATATATCAAGACATATATCACAACTTAATACAAATCTCAAATTCATGCATCATCCCATAGCACATAGTTGTGCGTCATGATAGCACAGAGAGGTTCTGAAATGAGTGATTGCTTTGGATGAGATTGAAATCTTTCATGCGCATTAACTCATTAACTATGATTAATTATGGCACAGTATCGCTGTTATCACAGCATTTTACATAATCAATGAAAGTGAAGACTCTGGTTTCATTTACAGTCCTTAAGTTAGGGTAATTAAATTAAAAAGACCAGTCTTTTAGAGATACTCACAGATTTTAGTGGAGAGTCTGCAAAAGAGTACCTTCAGACTCACCGTTACTGACAGAGTGAAGCTTGTTCTGTTAATCTGCAAAGTATACTGTATATAGAAAGTTTATATAGCAGACATTACACTCTCAGAAAATGTGCCTATGTCTGGCTAAAAAGAAGAGCAGAGCAATATGGTGATATTTTTCACTACTGTGATAGGTGAGGTCGCAATATGACTCAAAATGCTTTTCTGAGCATAATACTTGAACACTGACCAATGGTATGTTTTATTACCAACAGAGCATAATTAATCTTGTTTAACTGGATTTAGTGCAGTGCAGTGTGTGAAACAATACAGTTTTTCATAGTACTTTTTAAACGGCTTTTACTGGCTCCATTATCTGAACAGTTTTTCCTTAGCCAAGGTAGCAGAGGGTGCTGGAGACTATCCCAGCGGTCACAAGGTAAAAGGCAAACACCCTGAACAGGTTGCCAATATGTCGCAACCCAGCCAGGAAACTAACCTAGGACCTTGCTGACAGTGCTACTCACCACACCACTGTCTGTTCTTCAAGTTTTGATATTTTTTATACTGCCCAGCACTAGTTGCAAATGTATCTCTCTAGCTTGCTGAGATGCAAAGCTTTACAGTTATGGATTGTTTTGGTAAAATCCTGCAAAGACTAAGCTACGAAGCTTCTTAAACACTTCTAGATAATCTAATATCAGATCACAGACAGTGCATGGAAGAAGATTCTGGTTAAAAAAAAAAAACAATATCCCTAACATGGTAAAATTAATGTTTATGTACTATTCAAATAGAACTACAGTTTTCTTAGAATCTCTGAACTTGTTTCTGGGGATTAGCCTCTTAAATGAGCCAACCTCAGATGCAAACTACAGTACATGTATTGTAAACATTCCATGCTGTTACAGTCACATCAAAAGCCTATTTTCTAATGGTATGCTTGTATTTTTTATGACTGAATTGTTTCAGTAATTGAATGTCCAGGTCTCATAAAAAACACACCATATCATTGTATTGGAGAGGGCAAAGACAGTTCAGTGGGCACATGAGCTGAGGCACATGAGCAGCTGCAAGCAGGGAGAAAAGCAATCCCATTATAAAGAGCAAAAAAAGAGAGAGGAGACAAAAACATCAGAGGCAAAGGTCTCCAAGGGGCAACGCTTTAATTCTGAAACAGAAGCAAATGTACATTGCAATGAGACATTTCCACCCCATAGAAAGCATTTGCATTAGACAACCTGCCAACACTGCCGCATCAGCACAGCTTCAAGCACGGCAGCCTGCGAGAAATGACAGGCTGCCGGATTGAGGGTGGATGGGGGTTTAGGGCTTCGCGCCTCAAATGTCAAAAAGCACATTTATGAAACACTCACTCCATCATGGCTCTCTCCTAGGAACAGGAACTCATATGCAAGCTGGTGGTGTGGGTGAGATGTTTAGCAATGGCTCGCTTCTGTCACACATTATTTTCAAGAATGTCTATTGGTGACTGACTCATTCAGAAGAGGAATCAGGAGCTTAGATTCTGGATCCTCTGAATATGAAAGGACACGGTGAGTGATTTACGTGCATGAAGCAGTGGCAATTATTATTGAAGTAGCTTAGACTGCAAACAACATAAGAATGCCTTCATGTCTCACTAGGAAGCAGAGCAGAGTATTGCATATTGATTAAATTGTATGTCATGATATTGGCCTTCGCAATACTGTACATGGCTGTACAAATTGGACTCCAGCAAATCACTGAACTGTGCTGTAAGTATTGTGACCAACATCAGATGTTCCAAAAAATTCTATGAGAATTTTCATGAATCAAGGCCTCAGATGATTCAAAAAATGAAAATGAAAATTTTTGTTCAAAATTGCAGGCCAGCCATTAACTATGTTATATGAGTTCACTAGGCCTGCAGCGACGCGTCGATGACGTCGACCACTCGGTTCTAAAAAACGTCGACATCAAATCCAGTAGTCGACACATCACGCCCACTCACCAGACCCATGTGGGCGACCAAAACAAAGCAGCATGGATAACGAAACTCCGTCCACTTCTCAGGTTCAGCAGCCTGCACTCCCA
>JBBPCX010000023.1:750667-791251 GCA_037974365.1 Hydrocynus forskahlii | reverse complement strand
CATTAGAATAGTCGACTATTCGATAAAATAATCGCCCGAATAATCGTTTTAAAAATAATCGCTTACCCCCAGCCCTAGAGTTCACTAACATGTATAATATGTTCGGTAATTTGTAGAGCAGAAAAAAAATATCTGACACATATTTGAAATAATGTTGGCAAAAAAAGGCAACAAAAATGCCTGCTTTCCATCAGTTCGGTGACGTAGTCAACACAGAGTCAGTGACTTAGCCTGAAGAGTGTAGCAGTTAACTCACGAGGTTGTAACTATGAAAGAAAGTAGTGAAAGAAAAGAACAAGTAGCAGAAAATGGCAGAAAGCTAAAAATAGGATACATGATGGTGTTGCCTAATAAGCTAAAATTATTTATTATTATGACACTCATGTTTAACCCTTGCTCATTTCTTAAAGTAGATCAAATTGATGTTTTTGGCAAAACATTTTTGTTACAGCTCCACAGGCCACATTTTGGCAGGCTAACTGATTATTTCACTTTAATTTCACTCTCAACTCAATATTTGCATTTTGCTTCCTTAATATCAAGATGTATAATGTACATCATTCAGCCATAACATTAAAACTACCTGCCTAATTTTGTGTACGTCCCCCTCGTGCTGCCAAAACAGCTTGGACTTGACAATACTCCGCAAGACCTCTGAAGGTGTTTTGCAGTATCTGGCACCAAGGCATTAGCAGCATATCCTTTAAGCTCTACAAGATGCAAGGTGGCACCTAGTTTGTTCAGCACATTATACTGAAGCTCAATTCCGATTTAACGTGTTGAATTCTTTCATGTTCCTCAAACCATTCCTTAACAATTTTAGCAGTGTGACAGAGCTGAACGAGGCCACTGCTATTTGGAATCCCACTGCCATGAAGGGATGTGAATTTTATTGATACTGATAATGTTACTGGATCAGTTTGATTGTTTATCAATAGCCTTATTGACTCCTGATCAATTTTCTGTGGCAGGAAAAGGCAAACAAAGGTTTGTAGCATTAACACTATTTTATTATCTCTGAGTGTTTACTTGACAACATTTTTTATCAAACTGTAATTTTTTTTTTATTATTGTGCATCCTGGTAATATAAACAACTACAGTTGTGTTGTGTTGGTGGAACAAATATAATTCACCATATTATAGACAACTTACAAATTTGAATTTCTTTGATTTTCATTTTTTTGGGGGGCAAATGCAGGTAACTCCACATTCCATGTCAAATTTATCCATCTCTAAAGATGACTTTCAAAATGTTATGCTGAAACTTTCTTTTAGACAGCACATCTCATGACTAACAGAGTCAGAGCCAAAAGTCTGTCTGTCATCACCTAAAATGCATGGGATGGCGCAGCCACGTCTAGACGCCTTCCTGGCTGATCCACAAAGACTGTACTCTTTTTTAGTTTTTTATTTATCTATTGTTCTGCTTCATGTTCCAAAATCAGCTGGTTTAATAGTTTATGATAACTTTTAAACCCGACCCGTCATAGCCGACTGAGATACTGTGCGGCTTGGCCAGCAACAATGGACACCATGCTTGACCGAGGCGCAGAACAAAGAAATGCTGGGAGACACGTGTTGACATCCGAAACAGGCTGAGACAGTAAGCACACCAGGCACCACTGCCTAGTATCCTGCTGGCTAATGTACAGTCACTGGAGAACAAGCTGAGGACCTAAGGGCCAGAGTTACTTTCCAACGAGACATGAGGGACTGCAACGTTCTGTGCTTCACTGAGACATGGCTGACACCCACCGTGCCAGACCTTATTCTCAGTGTTCCACACGGATAGAATGGCAGAGGTTGGAAGAGTGTGTTTCATGGTCAGCCGAAAGCGGTGTGATGCCAGGAGCATTTCAACTCTCTCCTGCGGCCGCTCGCCTCATTTGGAATACCTGAGCATTAAGTGTCGCCACTTCTACCTGCCCCCAAGAGTTCACCTTGGTCATCACCACAGCGGTCACAGGTATGGCTTTTTCTGAACTACATGATGTGCAGAGTGCAATTCAAAACAAAGATCCAGGCACAGCCCTCATTATAGTAGGAGATTTTAATAAAGCAAAACTTTTACCAACACGTTACATGTCCGACAAGGGGAGCTAATACTTTGGAGAATTGTTACATGCCATATAAGCATGGCTAAAAGCAGTTTCACAGCCAGCTTTTGGAAAATCTGACCACAACGGCATTTTCCTCATTCCTCAGTATAAACAAAACATATGTAGGGATGAGGTAGTCATGAGGGAGGTGCAACGCTGATCTGCCCAATCAAAAGCTACGCTACAGGGCGCACTCGATGACGTAGACTGGGACATGTTCCGATCATGTGCGGACGACATCAACGAGTTTACGGATGTAGCAGTTAGCTTTGTTAGCATACTAGCGGAGGAGATCATTCCTACAGTGAGAGTCAAGACGTTCCCGAACCAGAAACCGTGGGTGGACCGATCGATCCACGCTGCAGTGAATGCCAGACTGCAACATACAACACAGGTCTCGCCACCAGCGATATGAGTGCCTACAAAACGGCATCACGGAGGACAACCACCTCCTGCTGAACGTCTGCAACACCAAGGAGCTGGTGGTGGACTTCAGAAGGAGACAGCAGCAAGACTACAAGCCACTCATCATCAACAGAGCTCCAGTGGAGAGGGTGCTGTCCTTCAAGTATCTCTGTGTCCACATCTCCTCAGGTCTGACACAGACTGTGTCAGACCTGAGGCTAGACAGCGCCCGTGCCAGACCTAAATGGCTAGACAGCGCCCGTGCCATTTTTGACAATTGAGGAAGTTCGGGGTCTCTCATGTGAGACTCAGGACTTTCTATTCAGGCGCTGTGGAGAACATCCTCACACTGAATCAGAACTCAAATTTTATTAGCTATTATATTTTATCTCAAATTACTTACTTTTAGATTTGTGTTTTAGAAAATTTCAGATTTGTGTTTAAAATTTACAATTGTACTTATGTGTTAGGGGAGCTAATACTTTCGAGCATTGTTACATGCCATATAAGCATGGCTAAAAGCAGTTTCACAGCCAGCTTTTGGAAAATCTGCCACACAAAACGCAGGTCTCGCCACCGGCGATATGAATGCCTACAAAACGGCATCATATGGCATCAGGCGTGTGATGAGAGATGCCAAAAGTCAGTACCGTGAGCGTCTGGAGTCTCACTTCCATCAGGGTGACACACGGAGCATGTGGCATGGACTGCGCATCATAATGGACTACAAAGCCAAGGACACCGCAATGATCAACTCCAACTCGGCATTCACCGAGTTCATTGAACGAGTTCTTCACTCACTTTGGGGTTAGCTAGGCAGCTAGTGCTAACTACAGCCTGACAATGGAGGATGGTGACATCATTAGCGAGGAACCACACATCCAAGCAGTGCTGAGGAGTGTGAACACCAGAAAAGCAGCAGGAGCAGACGGCATTACCGACATTACCATCTGCTGCATTGCTGTGCTGACCAGCTAGCAGGTGTGTTCACTTCCATCTTCAACGAGTCCCTGGCAAAGTCTGTCGTCCCCATGTGCTTCAAAAGATTCACCATCGTCCCCGTGACCAAGAACAACAAGCCCTCATGTCTGAACGACTACTGGCCGGTTACACTGACTTCGGTGGTAATGAAGGTGTTCAAGCGGCTACTGAAGAACATCATCTCCTCCTCCATCCCAAGCACCACAGACCCGCTCCAGTTCGCCTACCCACCCAACAGATCCACAAAGGACGCCATCTCCCCCGTCCTGCACACCACTCTCAGCCACGTGGACAAGAAATGGTAACTATGTGAGATTGCTGTTTGTAGACTACAGATCAGCGTTCAACACAATAGTGCCAGGTAGACTGTTCACAAAGCTGAGAAATCTAGGACTCAACAGCCATCTGTGTGCATGGGTGCCTGACTTCCTCACTGGTAGATCTCAGGTGGTGAGGGTGGGCAGGTGTGTCTCTGACAGCATCTCCATCAATACGGGAGTGCCACATGGGTCTGTACTCTCGTCACTACTGTACTCCCTCTATACTTTTGACTGTGTGACCACTCATGGCTCCAACACCCTTGTGAGGTTTGCTGACGACACAGTGGTGCTGGGCCTCATCTCCAACAGTGATGACGAGGTGAAGAACCTGGCATCATGGAGGACAACCACCTCCTGCTGAACGTTTGCAACACCAAGGAGCTGGTGGTGGACTTCAGAAGGAGACAGCAGCAAGACTACAAGCCCCTCATCATCAACAGAGCTCCAGTGGAGAGGGTGCTGTCCTTCAAGTGTCTCGGTGTCCACATCTCCTCAGACCTGACACGGACTGCTCACATTCAGGTCCAGTCCAAAAGGGCTAGACAGTGCCTGTTACATCTCCAACAACTGAGGAAGTTCAGGGTCTCTCCAGTGAGACTCAGGACTTTCTAATCAGGCGCTGTAGAGAGCATCCTCACACTGAATCAGAACATGCCCCCACTGCTCTCATTGTATTATCATAAGGGACTGAAACAGGACCTCATTTCATATTCATTGTCATATTTCAGAACATTCACATAAACACATATAATAAAAACTCAAATTTTATTAGCTATTATATTTTATCTCAAACTTGTGGTGCTCCTTGTTTACGTTATTTACTTTTAGATTTGTGTTTTAGAAAATTTCAGATTTGTGTTTAAAATTTTCAATTGTACGTACATTTGTACTTATATCTACTTGTACTAATTTCATTATTTTTATTTGTTTTTTTTTTTTATTCCAGATTTTTTATTTAAAATCAATGGTTGTTTATAATGTTTGCACAGTCAAAAGAAGCGGTTCAGGATATATTTCACTGTGTGTTGACTATGGATGTGACAAATAAAGAATCTAATCTAAAGAAGCTAATGTTTTCTCAACAGAATATTTACCCTCCCCAACAGAAATCAGTGGCACTCATACAGTATTGAATGCATGCCATTCATCGAATTTTAGGTCATACATCAAAATATGTTGTAACATATTGCTGTTGTTTCCACTCTTACTTCAAATGATTGTGTTTAATCAAAGACCCACTGGTCTTTACATATGGAAATTATGAATGTTTACTGTCTGGACACTGTCCGTATCATTTGTGTCATCTGAAGTGATTTTTCATCTATGCTTTGAGATGTACCTATTCTAGGTACTTTTATAAGGAACATGTCGAGGATTGATATTCAAAACAGAATGTATCTTATCAGTGTGCTGCATCCTCAGGGGTAAATAAATGAGAGTATTCTTATGCATACATTAACCAAAACAGACTTGAGCATACAGCCTGACGTTCTTTGATCCCTACAGTGTAAAGACATAATGCCCTCACCCTGTTTTTACAGGAGTAACTGAAGGTTCCTATGATTGAAAATGTGCCTCACTCCACCTCACTTCCAGAGACTTCCGTGTTCCTTCTCATAATTCCTCTCAGAGGTAGAACACTTACTGTACTTAAATCTGTCAGGTATGGCAACTGGGAAGGAAGTGAGCTAGAATCCATTCTTGTATCTCATCTCATGGATGACTGCCACCAAAAAGGGCATACAAAAACACTTTATGGCACCCAGGTGCCAAAGGGACTACTGGCTTATCAGTTCTATCAATCAAGTGTCAGGGTGCATCTGCGTGCATTACAGATGTTGCTAAGACATGATAGGTAGCTTCTGGCCCTCTGTCCACAGCACTGTGCACAAATGTCTTCCCACCATCTGCAAATGATCTGCTATCTGACAATGCTGTGACACGCATATCATTTCTAGAGGTCTCCATCAGATAATCTGCTGCCCCTTAATCAACCAACCCTTGTGTACTCCCTTCTATCAAAAATGATCAATAACTAATGCAATTTATGGCGCGATTTCTAAGTCTGATTAATGGCAATTTAAATCATAAAATCATTATCGCTCTCAATCTGGCTCCCCTGCAATCACAACTGACTGTAATTGAAATTAGTAGGGAGTAGGGAAATGATTAATAGACCAGGAACAAGAGGTAAAACTTCACTTGGCTCACAAGCTTACCCAGACAGGGTAAAAAAGAGCGCAGAAAACTGGTTAATAAGATGTGGTGCATCCGTGAGACAAAAAACACAGAAAGAAAGAGAAGAAATGTGTGAGATCTGACTAATCATCACATGGTGTGCCTTTAGCTCAGCATGGAGAGTGGCAAAAAGGGCATAAGAGACCAGCCGTTTTCTTGGACAAATTCAGGTCATTAGTGCCTGAGAGCTTGCAGCCTCAGAGGAGTCCTGAAAAAGATAAGTTAAGCTACAGGAGAGCTGTGACGCTGTGGCCTCGATTTGCTTGACCTTAAATTAATTTGATGGCCCAAAGAGGACATGTCTGGATGCCAAAAAAGCAGCTGTTAAGCTACGGCAATGAGAAAATGGTGATTAATACACTGGAAAAACAAGTTTATCAGCAGTCATTTCAGGAGAGGTTTCCCTCATAAACCTCATTTGTTCTCTGCAGTCTCATAGTAAGTTCAGCTCCAGGCGGAAACAAACAAATAAAGCCACAACAATGCTTAACATTAGCTGCTTGCTACAATGAGTTTATGTGCCAAATTTGGTACTTGTAATTTCTAGGGTGCAAGAAGCAGAACAAGCTCAACACATTGCTGTGAAACTGCAACAAGACCTTGTATTTTGGTTTTTATTTAAACAAAACTGCTTGGTTAAGGTCATCTAGCAATGCTACTAGAGAAAGCACAGCAACACATCAGCCTCGAAAGGAGGGTGAGCCACGGCTCAGTCTGTTCAGGAGTCATAAGTGCCAGAGGCTTCACCCCCTCCCTGCTACATATCTCCTCTCACTGCTTGTACCTATGAATGATAAGCACACATCTAGCCTTAGCTGAAGCTTCTTGGCATTAAAGAGGCTCACTCAGTTCACACCCTGTCAAACTCCTTTATTATCCTTGAATGCAAATTGTCCTCTGGGGTTATGCTGCTTGAGAGAGTAGTCAATGAAATTCTCAATATATCCAATTTTGAGTCTGCCTTAAAAATGGCAGTTGTGTGCTATTTGTTGTGTGCTAATGGCTGCGCTTACGAGTTGTCTCTGTTCCAAGTTCAAAGGATGCAAGCCCAGGAATGGTCGTACTTGATAATTGTGAAATGCGAAACAAATAAAGGTGCACTTGTCCAAACAAGTCTGGTAAGCCTTTTATAAGACCTAATTGCCAGAGGACAAATATGAAAGCTCCTTTATTGTGTTCTGCCAAAATAACTTCAGGATAGTGAGTCTGTTTTAGTCCACATTAGGATTTCTGAGCAGGGCATGACCTGGCCAGTACTCACCAGACAGTGTAATGTATAAACATGACTGTCTAACAAAAACAGTTTATTCCATATTTATTCCACCTTTGTGCTGGTCGAAATCACAAGTTTGGAACTATTTTAATTCAGTGGTGTCAAGACTGCTCTGTCATCTGGGAATACTTTTTTCTTTTGCTGAAGCTTTGACACCACCTTCTCACCCCTCCAAAATAGTTCTGGTCATTTTTTGCTTGTTCCAATCCAACGTGCAAATCTAGATTTTTCACCTTTGCCTGGAGCTCCTGTCAACTGCAAAAAAATGTCCCAGCCTCCTTGAGCATGGAGACTTGGCCATATGAGGAAAGTCCATTTAGGTACAGTCATAGTGAAGGCGTCATCCTGTTATGAACTCTGAACCATGCAGCGTACAAATCAGGGTAACCAGAACCATGCTAAAACATGCAAAATGCAGTCAAATATAGGTTCTGTACCTCTTAGAACTACTCAAATGATTAATGAGTTAAATTTCAAAATGTTCACAGTTACAGCAATTATGTTTTAGCTCTATGTCCCTTTTCGGGCCTTTTTGCATTTTGCCTGCTGTAGACATTAAAGGCTTTTATGATTCTCACTGGAAACTGGATAAGCACTGCTGTGGCATCTTTTATTGATCAAACTAATTTTAGATTTAACATTCTTCAGGCTGGCCAAGCCTGAGGAACATTAACATACAAGCATCATATGTCAACAACCTAGCAGAGCTTGAAAACAAATTGTCATCTGAGCTTTCTGTACTAGTAAATTTCAACAGCACAAAAAACTAGAGTGCATTTCCATGAGAAAATGCAAAGTGTGATAGTGTGGGGATTGGGGTGTTAACTTACTGACCCTTGCCAAGCCATTTATTGTTAAGGACAGCTAAAAATGCATGGAGTGAACGGCTTTCACTCAAAAATGAGTGGGCAAATGCAGGTAGTCCACATTCACTGACCTCAGTTTTAGTGTCTTGATGTCTGTTTGTGAGCCTGTGTCCTTAACTCTGAAAGTCTGATTTGTTGCTCTGCGTTTTGTCACATTCTGGCCGCCACAGCATTACCCTCTCTCTGCTACACACATTTAAGTGACTCGCCCTCTGATCTATCTCCCCATACTTAACTCAAACACAAAAATCTAAATGTTAAATGATCATTACTCATCACCTAATTAAAAATCATGCCAACATTTCAGAAACACTGTTTGAAATGGAATGTTGCAGTTGATTTGCACTAGCTGAACACTAAACAATGCCTTTACATCAAATAATCAAGTATAATATAAAATGTGATTAATAGAATGTTCATTGTTCACAATGTATTGTCACATGTTCACAATGCATATGGTCACACTTTCATGATTTTACAATATTTCTGTGCACTGTTACATCCCTAGAAATATCTGTAACACTAACCTGTGAAACAGAGTCAAACATTCATCTGTGGCCAAACACTACTGCATATCACATAAGACTTGAATGTTAAGAAGCAAATGTAAGGCTGTTAGTCATGTCCTAATGTCTGATTTGACCAGGTGGGACGCCTGACCATTTAACACTCACGGAAATACCATTATCAGTAAATGTAAAGCAGTATCATGCTGTCTCTAATACTTTTTCACCCTTAATTGGCTGTGTGTGTGTTCTATGAATGCAGACAACACACAAGAAAAAAGTTTTTATAAAAATTGCCAGATGTATAGTAGTAAAATTAATCAGTATAAATATTACTTTTAAATAGTTTTGATGTAAAAGGGACAAACAATAAACAACAGATTCTAATTGATGAGTTTTAAACTGAATGATGAAAGAAGAACCAGAAGAACGTTCAAAAGCTTCTACTAATAGATTGCAAAAAAGAGCTCAAACTTAAATTGTCTTTAAAGTAGCCTGCCTTTTGGCTGATGCTGATCAGGCAGACAGACAGACTGTGCTAGCTGTGTGTTCCTCACACTCACTATACTGGTGCTGACTCCTAGCAGGCTATTGGAGGTGCTAAAACCCAGGGAGAGTTTATTTGTAACACTTTAACACAGGCCTGAGTGGAGCTGCCTGGCTGGTTAGCTGAAAATGGTTCCCCTGAGAGAAGAGCCTTCTCATAGCCTACAGACCTTCAACTTCTAGCACTTAACCTGGCTCATTCCTCACCTGATATAGCTTCCATTCCTTCAGTTGTGATTGGAGATCTGGGCCATTATTACTTCAAATCAATTATTGCTTCTAATGAGCATTATCAATCTGTTCCCCATGTGATTTTTCACCCTCTGTGTGCATCTTTCTTCCAAAGACCCCAGGTTAAGAACAATCCCCAGGATGAGCCTGATGCAGTAGTCACCCATTTTTGTGCTGAACTGATTTCTCTCAAAGGGCTGTTGTTCCTTTCCCATATTTGCTTTGAGACAGTACTTTGCAATGCCCTTGAGGCTGCAAAATCATCCTTTGGATAAGGGTGGTCATTGCATTAATGATTCAATTCTGAAAGGAATGAAGTTTTGTGTCAACGAAGTTTTGTCTCAAAGTGGATCTTGGTTGTTGGATTAAGGGCTTAATAAAAGACAAAAGCAACATATAACCAGTCGAATTCAGTGTAAACTCAGAGTAGCTTAAGCTCTCTCTTTTTTCCTTATTCCCTCAGTCCATCCATCTTATGTATGAATGTGATCTCTCTTGTTTCTCTTTGTCTCCTTCCTCTTTCCCTCTTTCTTTTTTCTCTCCTCTTACAAACACTTTTTCTCTGTCTCTCTTCTCTCTTTCTCACTTTCTCTCCCTCTCTTTTTCTCTCCCTCTCTGCCTCTTTCTTTGCTCTTTCTTTTCTCAGCCCCCCAATCCTTACCTCACTTTTCCTCTAATAACGAACACAAATATGGTATGTGGTTTATTTATGTGTGTTGTCTACTCTGTATCAACCACAGTAAAAATGTACTGCATGCTTTCGAATGGGCCACGACACGAAACGATCCCACCGTCTCCGGTACAGAGAAATGCAGTCAGTTATGCATTCCCTGGAAATCATAGTGTGGCTGAAGCACAGAGCTGACCCTGACTCAGCCACGTCTAAACAGGTAAAGTTACAGTGGTACACGAAACTGTAAGACGACGCGATATTTCTCTTATTTCCCACAAATTCAGTCAGTCTCCAATTTCAGGTTACCGCTGTGATAATAATCTTTGAGAGCAATGGTTTAATGTACAATCTGTGAACTGACGCTGTCTTTTTACGCTAGTATTGGGAATTTTAAATATAGCCTACTTTTAATTTAGGAAACGCCATTGCGTTACATCTCTCTTTTACTGAGGAAACGGTCAACAAAGTGAATCTTCTGGAAATGAGCCTCAGAAAATGAACACACACACATACACACACAAATACACACACTCGCACGCGCGCGCGCGCACACACACACACATATGTACATGCATATATATACAGCCTCGGTGCTGCATGTGTCCTCTCACACTTTGCTAGAGAATAATAAGCATGCAGTCTCGGCTCTCTTGGTGCGGTATTCAGCATCTGCACCAGCACCCTGCACTTCTTAGCGAAGCATCAATGAAGGGAAACCTGTTAGATCTCGCAACAAATACGTGCCTCCCATCACACATACACATACATATACACAGACTCAGTTACCCGTGAATTAAACACTGCAGCATTTTCCACAAATGCCCCCTTCCATGCTTTTCTCGACGTTTACGGATAACGCATCACAGCACGCGAGACGAAGGGGAAACGCACGAGTCACCCACCTCACTACAAGCGGAACACTTCTCCTTCGCAGACTTTCCTCACCGTCTTCTTCTCTTCACCACCACGTTTCTTTTCTTCCTCTCGAATGATCCTTTCTTTTCGTCCGCTCGGGCTGTGTGGAAGTCTTCAGCTGGAGACGGCGCAGCGCGGGCGGACTGGGTAAAGCAAGGAGAGCCACGAACCTAGTGGATCCTGCCCTCTTCAACAAACTAACCTTCCCGCCCCCTCTTCCATGCACGCACAGATTGGTGCTGGTTGACGGCAGAACTCGCCCCCCCTCCCCACTTCTTAAAAGGAGGGGGGTTTAAAAACCCTGGAGTCGACCCTGAGGGCAGAGGGCTTTATTCACCTAACCCACTCAGAAACGCTACTTCATACATCAGACGTGAAAACATCGGTTTATATTATATTTATGACTTTCTGCATGACTCTGCACCCTATTCCACACAGCACCATAATCTTTTTTTATAATGCCATTGGTAGCAATTTTATTTGTTAGTTTGTTGAGTTTAGTAATATAGCATACACAATTGGTACCATAGAGAGTGTAAATGTAGGATTTATTGTAGGCTCAGTGTTACATACAAGTTATATTGTACCTATATTGTAGACTAATATTGAAAATAAATAAAAGATAAAGTCAATATTAAGGTGTTCATTGGAATGGGGCCCAAGATCATGCATTATAAAGGCCTTTTTAACCTTTTTGTCCACAGCCATAGTATAACCATAGCCATGTCACAATAATGGCCTTATAATTTCAGGAAGAGCGAAGGACCTCCCCTCTTGAGTGTTTCTATTCGGCATTTCAGGGTTTTACAGCATAATGTAGAAGCGTGATATATCTTATATTTAGTGTTTGTTTTCTGCAAGAAAAAAAGACAAATTTTTACCCTTTCCTCAGACTTCACTGTAGAATAAGCTATAAGCAGCTGGCCATCAGTGTTAGCAAGTGTTTACCTCAGAGGCTGCCTAATTGCAAAATGAACATTTCCACATCTGCTGTTGCTTCCTCTGGAAAGGCAGGGGAAGAAAAAATGTCTAAGTACTACTGTACCACATGTGCTTGAAGGATATATTGCTTTCTTGATATAGGTGGGGGGCTTCTCCTCTGATCCACATTTCTACACTGTGCTCTTGGTGAACTCGTGGCTGTGCAGTAGTTACCCAGTAGCCAGAGCTGTACAGGTTTGAATTGCCTGTCAGAAAGAAAGCCATCTGCCTCACAGAGGCTGAAAAACTGCATGCCCTTGACTCGTCCGCAGTATGTGCACGTAGCTTGTTGTGGGTGTGAGCTATGAATGATGAAGGGCGAATACATTGGCTATATGGCCATGACATATTAACTCTATCTGTCTGTTTGTGGGGGCTCATTTATGTGCAAAGATTTAATCACAGGAAGCTCTTATGCAATGGCATTTGTCTACACACTGTTTGTGCAACAGATGATAAGGAAACGTCTTTAGCAGATATCAAGGAATCATCCTTCACTTTCATTCCCATCATGGGGTGCATAGGTGCCCATAGCCTGCAAGCTATTAAATAATAGAACATACTAACAGAGCAAGAATGCAGTGGGACCCTAGAAGAAAGGCTGCTCTTATGGTGCCTCTTATTCTTAGAGCAGTTCTTTTGTTACTTTCTGATCGACTGCATGAATCCTATTTTTTCCTAAGTACAGTGATTTTACCTGCAAGTATGAAGTGTTACTGTTGATTGGTGGGGCATTTATAACCATATGCTTTAGGCTATCCATATGCTGGAGGCTCCTGGTAGGGAAATCAAATATGAAAGATTGCAGGCTTTACTCAAAAAAACATCTGGGTCTCAAATACATTGAGACTCAGATGTTTTTTGTGAAATACATTGAGACTCAGATGTTTTTTTTGAGTAAAGCCTGCAATGTTTCATATTCGATTTCCCTACCAGGAGCCCACAGCATAAGGATGAAAAACAGGTGACTGGGGAAAAACCAGTGGACTGGATGGTTGTGTGGGTGCATCAATGCTCGAAACCCTGGAAGTGAGCTAGTGAATTTCCATGTGACTTAGCCAATCTAATGATATACACACCCGACCACCCAACAGACTGTGCTTGAAACTAACAGACAAATGAAACAATTCGACAATACAATTGCTGCTCGGCTGAAGATGAGCCTTGTTTTGCCAAACCAGTAGCTCTGTCAAGTTTTGGTGCTGCAAATGGTGAATAATGAGAAGAATTCGGTGAAAAAATCTGAATTACTCTAAATTACTCCCCAGCCTGAATTGTAATTAAAGTCCCTAGTCGAGCTGGCAGACTTTGGTTGATTTCAGAAGGGGATAATATTACTGGTTACGGCAGGACTTCCGGATGCTAAACAAATGTTTTTAATGAATATATGCTATGTTTAATGGAGACCATTTCTTGTACCCAAAGTTCCCTGTGATTTGACATACCAAAGATTTGCCCTATCCACATCGCCAGGGAGAACTTCCCATGTCCATAAAAATTGGTATTTTAGTAACAAAATATAGTGTTAGAAAAAACAGTTTTGAAAACTATTTCAAAGTAACAAAAGACAGGCATTGTAATTTTTTTGCAGCACTCTGTTGAAGAACAACATCTAAAAATAGTCAGTCAAGCTCAAAGGGTACATTTGTTACAGGATTGAATCAGATTATTCTCTTTTCCCTCCAAAATTCAATTTGTGACAATTTCAACTATATAATAGAATATGGTATCACATGGGTAAATAATTGTCATTTATTTTTTAATACTCTCCATTACATAAGTGCTCTTATGTCACGCGTTAATGCAGATATGGCTTTGTGTTTAGCTCTGTGGAAGAGAACCTTTCATCTGAAGCTATGATCAGTGGGGCATAAATCCATGTTTTCATTAGCCAAAGGGTAAGTGGATGCAAAGCTTGAAGAAATCAGTGTAACTGAACAACAGTCATTTATCTTTGCGGTTATACATGAAGAATGGAGCCATCCTGCACCCAGTCTTACCTGGAAAGTAGTTCTCATCCGGGCATCTGTTCTTTTGCTGAGAAAGAGAAGCCGTTAAGCTTGGAGGAGAAATTCTGTCACTGCAAATGTTTCACATTTCTTTAACAGACCTTACGTGTTTGCCTGCCATAGTCTGCCTATTAATCTCAGCTTCAGAGGAAAAAAGAAGAAGAGACGAGCAGACGTCCGATATCAGAGCGTCTCTGGCAGAAGACATCACAGTTAGGCTCCTCTGTCAGACTTTTCTGGATTTCCAGTGGGGTGGTGGTGATGATGTGGTGACAGGAATATAGTGCTTTTGGCACTCAACTAGACTGGCACGCTCCCAGTTTACAACAAAACAACATAACTTCGCTACCCAGTGCTTGTTGTTCCTCAGCCCTGCCAGAAATGGTGAATATGCTATGAAGCCTTTGCCTTCAGAGAGATGGCATGGTAAGAAGGTTTCATCTTACTTCTACTTTTTCGGTTCAGTCATTCTTGCAAAGATTCAAAATGGATACAAAAACATTGTTTATCTGACTTTTGCTGCATCCACAACCAAAAGCTGAATATCTGTTAGCTGCCAAAAGCAGCGGAACTGGCAGTACATTGCGAAAATACATTGTTCACTGGGTAGTGGTGGTGCACGAGGACGCATTTTGAGGATGACTGGCTGGCTTGCTGAAGGGAGCCGGCCGGCCGGCCGACTATAATCTGCCAAACACATGCTGCCTGGAGGTGGATCCAGTCCTGTTGTGTGTTTTCATCTTCCTTGGCTTGGGCCTTGTACCTTAAGGCTCAGTAGATCTGCACTGACCACATGGCTCTCAGCAGCAGCATATTCCACCATCACTGCTCGCCAACGGGGATGACGAAGTTGAATCATCGCTCGTTTTATGAAAATATTGTAAGTGATGTAAAAGCATCTCATACTCTATTGGCACACTGTAACAAGAGGCAAAAAAACAATTTAGTAAAGGCAGCAGAATAGAGCAATTATATAATTTTGGTTATTTTATACTCTATCTTGGTGTAGTCAATTCAATATCCTTCAACATTTTAACAAATCCTTTAAGGTTAAATAATTGCTTGTCTAAATGTGTTGGTTTCATTCAGGTTCATTCTGCAGAGCCAGTGTTAGATATTTTAAAACTGTCCATGTACAATATGTACATAAATCTGTAGACTTCTGCTTACCCAATTTTTAATAGAGGCTTTGTACCCCTCTTGACACAACAGCATTAGTGAAGTCAGTTCCTGTTGCTGGATGATTTTTCTGCATCACAGACACCACTCCAGCTCACGCTAAAGGTATTGGATGGAATCACCACTTCTGAGACTGTGATTCCACTGCTCCACAGTTCAGAGCTGGAGGCTTCATACCTCTATAGCTGACACTTGGTATTAGGCTTGTCTTAGTTGTGCTTGCCCTATCCCATTCTATTGGCAGTGCTTTTCTATGGAGATTTATCAAGCTGAGTGTGTAACTGAACTCTAATGTCAGCAGTAGGTGCACCTTAAAGCAGTTAAATGCACTAATTAAGACGGGTATCTGGACAGTTTTGGACATATAGTGTTTACCTGTCTTAGTATGAGCACTTGCCAAATGGTTCTGATTCAGTCTTTGCTTGAATAAATCCCGCTAAAGTTTGGCAATTGTTATTTTGGCTAAATTTATTTTTGCTTCATGCTGATTGACAGGTCATTCTTATAGAAGGGGTTGACAGGGAGCCAACACATGCCTGCAGGTTAGCCACTAATCATGCCTTGGCAACAGCGAGGAAAGTTGAGATTCACGTAGCAGAATCACTCACTATGATTAATGGATCATCCTAGAGGATAGTCTGAGATGCAATTACGTTAAAAAAAGCCAGAAGGAGGTATGCTAACTCACACTTCTGTGTGTCTCATAATTGAGCTGCTGATTGAGTTTGCATGAGGACACTTAACAGGAGACTGTACTGGGGGTACACTGTCCGCCACAAATATGGATATACATTGCCGAGGCATACATGACTTTCTTGGGGGTGTTGGTAATTTTGTTTGATGTAATGATTATTTACAAGCCTACATTTGTTGAACAGAAACAGTGAACAGTTTGCTATTGGTCTCTGAATTAGTTATGAGCTTCAGTAAATGGCATCTGCTGTCTGTAATCACATACTGCATGAATGCAATAAGATAAGACAGCACAGGAGGGAGATGATGGGAAATGCCTTCATTAGACTAGGCAGACTGAATAGTTAAAAAAAATAAGTTTGCAATTAAAATAATCAGCAGTCATACAGAATGGAAAGTATCAACACCAGAGATGGGGTCTTTCACCTCTGCAGCATGCTCCTGCATATTATAATGACTGCACAATATTTCATTTCCTTTCATAATTGAACACAGCTTTGACTAGATTAAAGGGATTATCTCACATATACAGAGGGCATTGTCTAAGCTTTGGCCTTGCAATCAGGAGATCTCAAGTTTGATCTCCTGTGGAGCTGAGGCCAAGAGTCCAAACTAATGTTTTCACGGAATGGCTGGCTTTACTGAGTTTTCCAGTTCTCTTTTAGGCAAATCTAGTACCTGGAACCCAGTGCCTACACTTTGGTCTTTCCAAGCAAGCTGAGCAGCTACCAAAACATGAACAATGAAGACTATTACTGTGCTTGTTGTACTGTAGATGACAGTTTCTTGAAGAGCCATCGGATACATCAAGTGGGTACTAAGTGCAATGGAAACAAATCAGGTCCCAGGTACAAAAAAAGCAAACAGGGAATAGCAGAGTGCTCTCTTTAAATGGGTGTGATGATCCTCCCGCTTACCTCCATCACTCAGCTTGATACTAGCCAGAATTGGTGGTTAGTGTTCTCCTCTAAGCATGGTAAGCTGTCTAATGACATTGCAATAGCAGTTTGAAAAGATGTTGTACCACTTCATATGACTCAGAGGAAGCACATGCTAGCCTTCAGCGTGCCAGTGTGGGTGGTATTGAACATGACTAAACTGGGGAGAAAACTGGAAAAAATCCCCTCAACAGTCCAATAAAATAGTTTTTTTGTGATCTGCTCAGTTTATTGGCACAGCATTTTGCTTGCTTTTTGAGCAGAAGAGCGATGTTTCATCTCCATTCATCAAAACAAGGAAATAAAAGGGGAATTCCTCTGATCTATCATTGGAAGATTTTCATAAACCCTAAGCACTGCACATGACACCACAGTGATATTATTGTGTGCTGCAAAAGATGTCAGGTGAGGTTAATTTCTGTCAAAGTTTTTTTTGTGATTTAGTGTTGGGCCAGTGGTGTTGTTTTAATAAACTCACTCTCTCTCTCCTTCTCCTTCAAGATGCCTCCTATCCTCTACCACACGCCTGCCAGGCTATTTCGTGAAATATGAATAATGCTTTAGCTCTTGTTTCCAGATGACTTGGAATATATTTTGAGCACCAATTTGACACCAGGTCCAAATTGAGCCAGCCCTTTGTATGCCTTATTTAAAGAACTAAAATGGTTATGTGCTGATTAAAATCAATGGGTCTCATAAAATAGAAAATAGTATAATCTTATATCCACTGAGGAAACAAAAGACAGGCATCCTTACTGTACATAGTAACACTAATGTTTTTGCTGGCCATCTCTGATGTAGATTTTGATATGAGGTCAAGGAATGTTTTTATTAGTTTTTGGTGTAATCAACACAATTTTGTAGGAGTGTTACATGGTAGCACTGCTCATAGCACACAGGTCATGCATGCCTTCTGTGAAAAATATGAAGCATGCCCTGTGTTAATTTGTAAATCATGAGGTTTCAGAACACTGAGTAAGAGGTTACAGGTGCAGGATCATGGAACTCATGATTATCAGGAATGACATTTTTTGTGGATGGCACTGTAATAAATTGTGAGTTTGTCTTTTACCCATTCCCTGTTATTAGTCTTATTCATTATTATCTTTAACCATTTGTTGTTCCTTTTGAAGTAAAGTTTAACCCATTCGCATTTAACCCATTCGCCAAGTGAAGCAGCACACAGTCAGGAACACAGCGTCTGAGGAGCATTGTGTGGGAACAGTACCTTTCTGAAGGGTCACCAGCAGTCCTGGGATTTGACCCTACAACTTTCTGATCACAGGGGCAATGTCCTAACCAATAGGCCACCAGCTGCCCTTTGAGTTATATGTTGCTTACTCTGTCGTCTTGGTTAGTTTATGTTTTGTGTTGCCTTGTTTTGTTAGATTAGCTTAGTTACACCACTAACCTGTTACCCATCTCTGCTTTCCCTATTTATAGCCAGCCAACCTGTAAGTCATTGTCTGGTCACAGTCATTCCAACCTGTGTTTTCACAGAACTCTGACTCTGCTACAACCGGGCCAGACTCGCATTCCATTACCTTTCCATCTGCTCTGGCTTGGTGATTTCATTCGTGAAGGACTGAGCCCATTTGAAGCGAAGTTTGACTATCTTTACCAGTGACACTGTTTTTTCAGCTGCCAGGCTGTTTACACTGCAGCGAGCCTGTGCTTGGATTTATGCGTGTGCTTCATAAAGAGAATTTTTGTATTTAAGCTGATTTGTTTTTGGGACCAAACCTTATGGATTACACAGGATCTGTCTGCCCACTGAATTCCTGCATCTGCGTCTCAGTGTTTCCCACACCTGTCCCATGTGCAGACATGACAGATGACAGGAACGTTTACATGGACGCAGCAGGAATGTCTTTACCAGCAAATGCTGTCCCTGAGCTGCACTCCCAGCTCCATGAACAACACCAACAGCTTGACCAACTTACACAGTTAGTCTCTGAAGTGGTTCTCTACCTATGCTCACTGCCACCTACCTCTCCTACACCTCCTTCACTGAATCTAGTTCCCATCACCTGTTCCAACCATCATCATGTGGTAACCCGGGATAAAAGGCCCCAACAGTATTTATTTTGGTTGATACTAAGTTTGTTTTTTACCTCCTTGGATCTCTCGGACACAATACAATGAAAAGGACCAAACGCCTCAACAACTGATTTTCAATACACCTTTTATTGAATGGTCTCTGTTCTCGATACATATACGGTTTCTCCCCTGGTTTGAGCCTCCCACCCTACATACCCTTGCAAACACAGCAGAGTTGAAGCACACCGCACCCCACACAAGGTCCCACAGCAATCTAATTCTTAACTTCACTGCACACACTACTAGCAAAAAGGAGGAAGCCATACCTCCGTATTATCTCCTCTCAGATTACTCGGGCTGCCGTCTCTGCCATCTGGCCCTTTATGGGTACCGCGAACACAAAGCTTGAGAATAAATCAACAGCAGTTAGTAAGTAAGGGTATGGGTCTTCTGGCCGGCCCAATGACAAAAAATCTACTGCGAGCACTTCCCAAGGATAAGACGTTGCAACTACCCCCAAGGGAATAGACTCACCTCCCCTGGAGCAACCCACCAGGCATTTTCAACAGTCCTGTTGCCACTGCTCAATGTCGCTCTGCCACCCAGGCCAGTACACCCGCTCCTTCAACGCCCCACCATTTGCCGACCACGGACGTGCCCAAGGGCTTTGTGATACGCAGCCCAAATAATTTTTCTCTGTTGAGGGATGACAACAACTCACCACGTTCCTCCCCTCCTAACCATAGGCCTAAGGACCCCTTGCTCCACTCACAGGTCTTCTCACTCCCCCCACAAGTGCTGGCCTGCATTAGATAAATTTTTCGTTCTTCTAGAGTCGGCTGCACCCCAGAAGCCACCCACTCTCTCACCTGAGCAACCTCAGGGTCCTGGCCCTGCCATTCCACCCACTCTTCATTTGTCTGGACTTGCTCCACCACCGCCATCCCTGCTCGTCGGGACAGTGCATCCGCATTCTAGTGTTCTCTACTGGGCTTATGGCGCAGCTGAAAGTTGAACACGGCCAACTGGCCGGCCCATCGCTGTTCCACTGCTTCCAGCTTAGCGGTCTTCAAATGGAGCAAGGAGCGGTGGTCAGTGAAGATCACAAATTTGGCTCCCCACAAATAGTCCTTGAACACCGGGGCTTGAACCAGAGCTTGCATCAGTTCTTCGAATGCCTGCTGGCAATCGCTTGTCCAGTCCACCTTCTGCTCCTTCTGGGAGGTCACACTTACCCCTCGTAGCAGCCCATGGAGTGCTCTGGCCTTCTTGGCAAACCCGGGGATGAGCCGCCTGTAATAGCCAACAAACCCCAGAAAGGACCGCACATCTCTCACCATTACTAGCCCCACACCACCTCCGTCTTCTCTGGGTCTGTTGTCACCCCTGCTTGACTCACCACATGGCCCAGGTAACGAACTTCTCGCTGGAACAATCGACACTTCTCTGGCTGTACTTTCAACCCCTGGGCCTCCAGTTTCTGAAACACACTCTCAAGATGTCGCAGGTGAGCCCTGAAATCACTCGAGTAAATAATGACATCATCGAGGAAAATAAGTAAATAATCATGGATTTTCTCACCTAGGCATCTCTGCATGAGTCTCTGGAAGGTGACGGGGGCATTACTCAAGCCAAACGGCATATGTTCAAATTGGTATGGGACTAGGGGAGTGGCAAAGGCTTCTCCTTGTCCTCTGGATGGACCTCCACCTGTCAGTAGCCACTTACCAGGTCCAGGGTAGAGTAACATGCCGCTTTTTTCAGCCCTGTGAGTGATTCCTCAATGCGTGGGAGGGGGAACGCGTCCTTGTGAGACACTCATCCCTGGCATCCTTCTCTGTCCGGCACAACCACGAACCTCAGAGAAACATACATGCACAGAAGCCTTAGCCACTCGTCTCCCCACTCGGCCCAAGACTGGCTCACACACACCCTAGGTAGCTTAGCCACTTTATGTCGACTGGGGATCGCGGAGGGTTTCCGTGCTGTCTCACTTTCTGCTCCTTCGCACTGTCGGCCTCTTCTCTCTACTTCTCTCATGCTGATGGCTCCACCCCGCAGCAAGCCACCTGTGAAATAAAACAAAGAGACACTGTCCTCACTGCGACTCGGCCTGCCTTTCCGCCATCGCCAGCCCCAGACTCAGACTCTGGTACCTTAGTCCATTCACAGACCCAAGTGCGACAAGGCTGCCATGTCCATGCCCTTGGGAGAGTCCTCTTAGCCAAGCTTTCCCCCCACAAGAGTCCAGGAATCCGTGCACCCCAAAGCATGGCCAACGCCATGCTGATAAAGGACCCAAGCCCCGCCCCCAGCAAAAAAAGACAATACAAGACAGAAAAAAAGACAATCAAAGACAGAAAAAAAAACATGGACACAACAATCATGCTTCTTTACCAGAGTGATATGTGGGGGACCCTGTGGGATGTCAAAACTTTATACTCTCAGAGTATAAAGTTTTCTCTGAGTATCTGGAACTGATGGACACTCAAAGGATTTCCATTGTTATTCAGCGATTCTAAAGACTTAAGACTGGACTGCTGTTGTCTGGAGGGGTGTGAGCTCTATAATATCTAACTTGTCCACCTTTATTCATCCACTAAAGATGTTTGACCATCCTGATCAAGGGGGAGTCTAGCAAAAATCACCTTGGGTGGCTTCACCAAGAAGGCATTAGGGTCCTTGTAGCTGATAGTGGATAGAACAAGTTTTTGGTGGTTTACCAATGTGGCACTTTTGGTGGTTTACCAAAGTCTCATTGTCGAGATGGAAGTCTGAATCTGGATGATGTCATCAACTTAGCGACAAAGCTAGACCAAAGCTTCAAAGGAAAGCATGTTGGCACTTCACGTGAACACCAGTTGGCCATCCTTCTTGACCAATCCTTCTGCAGCTTCTGGTACCATAGGTGCCATAGGTGAGACCTGCGTTGAACTAATGCAGATGGGGACTTCTGAAAAGAAAAAGGAGAAAGTGAACATTTCCTGCGTCAATGTACTCTCAGACAAAGTATTTCTACAAAAATAGTATCCAACTCCCATTTAGTTCCTAATAATCTGTTTGTTATGTCTGTTTTATTATTTGTTGAAATAATCTTGACTCTCTCTATGTTCTTTTTCCAGTCTATCATCTCTTCACTTTCAATCCAATCATAGACTGGAAAATCACCTTCTGGTCTTCTCATTATTCAAACTTTTATCTCTGGTCAGTTACATAATTGCAAGCAACTTTCATTGAAAGCCCCTTGGCTAATGCTCCTATTAACATTTCCTCAAAATATGTCACTAACTGAAGTATTTAGTGCTGCTAAAGCAACCTGTCCCTCACCGGCCATGGGATTGTGCACTCGACCTCCTTTCTGGCCCTACACTCCCTCAGTCATGTGTATACTCACTGACCCAGGCGGAAACACAGACAAAGGAAGAATACGTGGCTGCGGCACTTAGGCAGGGATTTATTCGTCAGTCCACAACCACTTTCAGCACCAGCTTCTTTTTTGTTAAAAAGAAGGATGGTGCACTCCAACCCTGCATCGACTAGCAGTGGCTCAATGTGGTCATGATGAGGTATCCCTACCCTCTTCCTCTTATTCCGTCGGCCACAGAATTTTTACCAAGCTTGACTTACAGAGTGCATAAACTTAGTTCTTATCCAAACAAGCGATGAATGGAAAATGGCTTTTAGCAACACCTCTGGTCAATACCTTGCAATGCTGTATGGACTCGTAAAGGCTCCTTCTTTCTTCCAAGCATTCATGAATGATGTCTTTAAAGACACGTTAAACCGATATGTTATGGTTTACTTGGATGATATTCTCATCTATTCGCCCTTGTACTCTGGACAGTGCTTGCTCGCCTGCTCAAACATGGATTGTATGTGAAGGCTGAGAAACATGAGTTTCATTGCAAGAAGTTTGCCTTTTGTAAAACTTATATTGCAGGTTAATCCAGGGTTTCAGTTCTGTTGCAGGGCCACTTACAGACTGATTAATGTGTAAACCTAAGAAGTTACATATGATTCCTAGGGCTAGGGAAGCATTTATGAAATCCAGTCCATTGCTTACTAGTGCCCCCATTTTGAAAGTGCCTGATCCTACTAAACCTTCCAGTGTGGAGGTGGAAATAAATGAATCTTCCAAAATAAATCTGGGAGAGGTGCTGTCACAGTGACATGAAACTCCTGAAAAAGTATATCCTTGTGTTTTCTTTTCTCGTTAGCTGTTGGAGGCAAAGCGTAATTACAACATTGGAAACCATGAGCTGCTAGGAGAGAAGTTGGGTCCAGGCTCAAGACATCCTTAGTCAGGAGCTCATTGATGAATTCAGTCAAGCCCAGCTGGATTGCTTCGCTCCTCATCCTAGGGGTTGTACTCCCCATCGATCCCACCAACTACAGGGTCTTTAGTCACCCAGTCTACCCTGTCATATCTCCGATTCTTTACAGGGACAACCTCGTCCTCCTTCAGGTGCCAGTCCTGGAAGAGGAGTACTGTCACAGCCTTGCCTCTTCCACCACACCTCACGCGGTCCCAGTCACTGGATTACTGAGCCTGAGTTTGTGTTTTACCCTTTCTTTGTTTTCTTAGCTACAAAGCAGTTTACTCTGTAGCGAGCCTGTGCTTGAGTTTGAGTATATATATATATATATCTGCCTACAGCCCTTTGTAGTTTAGACTTTACATTTACCCAGTTAATACATAGATCTTAATAGATAGAACTCATCATGGTAAGCAGATCAATTGTTTACTGCCGTGGAATTTGTACCTCACACATACCAAGTTAATACCTAGAACTTAGGGCCCTGTAAAAAAACATCTTGAGTTGTTTGTCGAAAAAAATTACATATCAATGTTATAACACCCAAAGGACAATAAGAAATGGAAAAACTAAAATAAGGGTTAACACATCAGAGAAAACAGAGTTTACACACAGTGAATTTTGCTTAGATTTGTGCTGATTTTTGGTAAGACTTAACAAAGCAAAAAGCCCAAATAAATAATATATATACTATGTGTCCTTAAACAAACCACAGGTGATCATGAGTTTGCAGACTCTTCCATCTCAAATGGGAGAGGCCATGGTCAGAAGAGAGATGCTGCAACAGAAATATACAAAGATTGTTACATCAGAGTATTTCATTTGCAAACAGGCCAAAATAGTTGCCAGAAAGTATATGGTGAGAGACGCAGGATCCAGATTTGGTTTGTTCCAGCACAGTTTAAGCCTCAAGTCTACCACATATTTTGAAACTCCACACAGCCATTCAGATGTATATTCACTGGTGAGTTTCTTAGTAATGGTGACGAACGACCACTGCCATTTTTCTCCCAGTAAGAGTGCTGCACAACAGAGAGCCTCCAGCCAAATACAGCATCTGGCACAGCTGAGATACAACCACTAGCAATAGCATACATACATCTCTGCAGTATCAGCAGTAGCATTGTCACTGGCCTCTGTATAAAATAACCAAAACAGAGGCACTGCTGAAAAATCCCCATGCTGTGGTTCATAATGATGTCAGTGTCAATTATGTGATGTGCTGTGTCTCAAATCTCTGCTGACACTATTGCTTATTTCTCTTGCTTATGGGGAGGCACCAGAATTTACAGTCCTGTGGGTGTGACAAGTGAAATTGTAACAATGCAGTCACTGGAGGCACCCCAGCTAGCTGTGTACTAGTGCTGTGGGTGGTGAAGGACTGGGAGTGATGTGACTTCTCTTCTTCTTGCCTCAGGTCTTTACACTCGCCAGCTGCTCTCTCTCTCTTTCTCTCTCTCTCTCTCTCTCTCTCTCTCTCTCTCTCTCTCCTTCTCTCTCTCTCTCTCTCAAACACAAATATGTGTTAAACATACTGAATTTAAAGGCCCTGCTACCTTTTGAATTTTGAATACAAACAAATCACAAAATTTGGCTACTGCAACACATAGCAGTATGCTTCTGCACATTTGCATGCAGTAATTATGTTAAAAAGAGGCACTGGTGCCACAGTAGCTGCCTTACCCTTACCAAGGTTGGACAGAAAAGGCTGATTGGGTCACCTCTTGGCACTCAAGACACAGGCCTAAGAGAAGAGGAGAACTCAAATTAGCACTGGCTTCAAAAAGGTTGGTAGTATGCCATCTCGGCAATAAGGCCCAAGTCAACACCTGCAGTGTTTTAGCACATAAGTAAGAAGAGACAGTGAAAAGAGAAATGAATGCATGACAGGACTGTGCTGCAGTTTCTCCATGGCTCAGTGGCCTTTAAGGGCTCAGTGGCTGATGGTGGCTGGTGGAGTGTGCAGAAGGAGTTTTACAGGGCTGTGGATAAGAGGCTGTCCACTTGCAAAGACCAGGCTTATCATTTTCATGTAATGAAGAAATGACTGAACAAACAAAATCAAGACCATTCATACAGCTTTGGAGATGCCACATATGCAGTTTCCTCAGGAACTACATGAGGGGGAAGAGGTTAATGTTTTTAAATGCACATATTAATGCACTCGCATGTGTGAATAGCAATCAATGCAAGGGGCAGTTTCAGTCACTCAAGCTTCCTTCTTTGTAGACACGTAATTAATTACATTATATTGTAGACCGTTAGGCACCTCTGAGGAGGTGCTGTACCCACACACTGCTCCCCGGGTGCTGTGTTCCTGGCTGCCCGCTGCTTCACTTGGTGGAAGTTTGTGCTATTCACATTGTGTGCTTTGGTGTGTTCATGTATGACAGAATGGTCACTTCACTCACTTTTGTGTAGTTAATGACAAGTCTTGTTGCACAAATTTGATATTAAAGAAAGATTTACCATTTTAAAAGCAGCATTTAGTATTCCTAATAAAGTAAATCTTACTTTTAGTAATTTGATGACTCAGTTTTCATCAACCTGAAGGTGAAAATCAGATGCACCACCAAAGTCTAGCGCCTTCTCACTCTCATACTCCTTTGTTATGTAGGGAAGTGTAATTTTACACTTTGCAGTTGCTTTGGATAGTTTGCTGCTTGTTGATTTATCCATAGCTTTATCCTCTCAGTGCTTAATCCTCTGAGTACTGTCCAGCATTGTCTGTCATAGGCCTCCTTTCATCCTAAAGTTGATATGCCATCATAAGTGATGTGTTTTGTTAAATGACACCTCTGACCCAACCTATTTTTGAGATAAACAAATTCGCTGTTGCAATAGCTGGAAATAACTTCAGTCGAGAGACACATCAATAGAATTTGTCATTTAAAAGCTGTATTTGAATGAGAAGGCTACAGCTGTGGATTCCATTAGAGCATCATACAGCATGAGCAGCTGGAGTTTAGTCTGGAACTGTGGATGGTTAAAAGGGTTTGAGAATTAAAAAAAATCTAGAAATTTGTGCCGTTATTAACTCATGCTAATGAGTTATTTACAAGCATGCAGGAGCAGATAAAAAAGGCATAATTTACTTTGGCATCCAAGGATGCAACCATTATTGTAAAATTTTCCTCACTGTGATGACTGATGACTCTTGACACAAAGAACCATTAAAGGGCCTATTCCTGTTATGAACGGAGGGTGCAGGGAACGTGATTTGAAACATTAGCACAGTGAAGCGACAATAGGAGAAACGTGTCCTAAAATAAACCAAGGAGAGAAATGAAGGAGCTGTTGGCTGTTCATGCTGAGGATTTTGTATCCTGTAGAATGAGACGTTAACTGGGAAAATATCTCTGAACTGAAGTTTTAATGATGCAAATCCCATGTAAAACAGTGGAAAAAAATATACCAGTAAAAGCATAGTGTTAATGTACAGTTTTTTGTGTGTAAAAACAGTAACATATTACATGTAGGTCAGACAAACACAGGTTTGCTTACACATGAGCGAATTAATGTTCACACAGCTCTACTCGACCATACCAGGGAATGTGGATCACCGCAGGCAAAAAGGAGCTGTCAGGCTTGCTTAAACAAGCACTCCCCCTGGGCTCCAGAACTATATTCTATAGGCACAGGAACATGTTTTCTTTTTGATATTGAATAACATATATTGAATAATAGATTTGGAAATAGTTTTCTAATGCATGAGGTTCATGACAACAACAGACAATCTTGTGGGGTCAAATAGCAAAGATGGGTGGTAGACATATGTAATCAGTTACATGTATGTACTTAAAATGGACAGCCCCTAATAGTCTCAACAAATTAGAGAGTTAAAACCAATAAATATTCAGTTATACCCAGTAACTTGGTTATGGTCAGGACCAGGGGTAGCTTTAAAGCCAGGTTTAGGTGTGTGACCAGGGTTAGATTTAGGACCAGAGTTAGGTTCAGGACCAGGGTTAGGGTCAGGACCAGGGTTTAGGACCCTGGGTTAGACTTAGGTTTAAATTTAATACCAGAGTTAGGGTCAAGGCAAGAGTTAGCTTTAAGGCCAGGTTTAGGTTTAGGACCAGGGCTGGGTTTAGGACCAGGGTTAGCTTTAAGGCCAGGTTTAGGACCAGGGTTAGGTATAGGACCAGGGTTAGGGTCAGGACAAGGGTTAGGTTTAGGACCAGGGTTATGGTCAAGACCAGGGTTAGGTTTAGGACTGGGATATGGTCAAGACCAGAATTAGGTTTAGGATCAGATTTAGGTTTAGGACCATGGTTAGGGTCGGGATCAAGATTAGCTTTAAGGCTGGATTTAGGTTTAAGACCAGGGTTGAGGTCAGGACCATTGTTTAGTTCAGGACCAGGGCTGAGGTCAGGAGCAGAGTTAGATTTAGGGCCAGATTTAGGTTTAGCACCAAGGTTTGGGTTTTTACCAGTAAAAAGCATCCAAACTTCACTTTTAGCATGTTACAACACAAAAATAACTTCGATGAAAATAAAACCCAGAACACAGAAGTAACAAATTAACATAGAACAAATTAAGAGCTTCTCAAAAGAAACCACCGAACCGCTGGGAATGCTTATAACTGTATTTCTAATATGATATCAATCATATCAAGTGTTAGCAGGTCAATCACAGATGGTTTATTTTTCTTAAAATTGCAAATCTTATTAACTGCAAATCCAAGGATCCGAAAAACTTGTCAAACATGTACTATGTTTACTTTAATATACCTGTAGAGGCACATACCCACTCAAATTAAATACAATCTAAATACAATTTAGAGAACTTTTTTGATATTGTTTTGCTTAGGCTGAATCTTGTTCTGAGAACCTAGCCTGCAGCGTGTTTGTGTGGTCTCAATTTGAGCTCAGTTCAACAACTATACAGCAGGAAAAATATGAGAATCCATTAAAATACTGCAACTTGCTTTATGAAAATGCTACAGAAATAGCTAAACTGCCTAAATGTAAAATATTATAATGTTTAGATGCATAAAAACGAGCAAAGGCCTCTATAACTTTTCTCGGATTTATGCGTCATACTGTGCTGAAAAATAAACAGAAATATATCCGGTGGAGTGCACAGGTACTTGAGGCCATTTCAAGCTTTAAAATCAAGAAAAAGGACCTTAAAATCTATCAAAAAATGCATTTAACATGCATGTAAATGCATGTTAAATTACAATGTACAACTGTTTTGTGAATTATTGTGGTATCACTAGCCCACACACAAACACTGTTTTTGCCATAAAAAACTCCTATATTCATGCCATACACATATAAGTGACTGCATCCTGGCAGAAAAAGTGCATGTATACACAACATTTCTTACAAGGGTGTAGAACACAATTCACCGTAGGCTAGAGGTACCTGTCATCCTCTGACAAACAAACATTTCCCATTGCCCTCCAGAGCTATACAGGCTACATGCACAAACTGCATATAAGCATAAAAACAATAAGAAAACAGTTTGTTCAGTCTACAGCTAAATAAATTCACATTCATGAGTCATTTACATAATGCTCCAGCTAGAGAAATATTTTGAAGACAAACCGTGCTTACAAACCACACATGTAAAAGTTAATGCAAAAGTAAATGTGAAAATGAATAATAAAACAGCATTTGCAGTAACTATATGCAATGGACAACATAATAAATAAAAAATATTTTATTGTATTTTTGTTGTATTCCTTTTTTACATTTCTTTTTTTAAAAATAAATATTGGCTGTACTTCTCAGAGGATTGTAGCAGTAAATACAAAGAGAACCACAATGAACCCAAACAATGATGGTGAGGTGTTGCTGCATGTGAGGCTGTAATGTCAAGTACATAATTGATGAGAATAAAACAACTTTACCTGTCCTTGTTGCCCATTTGCTCCAGGCAGCTCAGCGAGGCTAATTCGACCCAGCAGTGGGAGGAACCGATGAGGGTGAGTCGGTTCTCCATCTCTGAGCTGCTGGGTTGGATCAGCTCCGAGGATGAGGAACATGAGGATCGGGATGCTTGGGGCAGCAGGTCAGCGGACGCACCACCAATCCTGGCTCCAGGAGTATTCAGCGGCTCCCTTGTCTTTGGCCCGACCAAGGAGGATCTCCCGCTAAGGCTCATTATTTGGCGAGGCAGAAGTTCCATGGCTCGGGGGCGTAGGAGGTGTGATGGGTCGCGAAACCCCCGTCTCCATTCCACCTGGTCAGCTGCCCAAGAAGTCACTGACTTCCTCTAGGGCTCATCCACCCATGCTCGTGCCTGATTCTCCTCGTAAGGCAACTCCTGTGCCATTCTGGCAACCTCCTTCATGGCCACCATGGGCTCATGTACCCGTAAAGCCAGAAAGAGGGCTGCCCCCTGGCGGCTGCTAACAGCCTGAAGCCAGCGTGGCATCAACTGCGCATGCTGGCAGCTAAAGAAAGCCCAAAGCCAGCTCCAAGAACTCCGCTCATACTGGCTCCAAGGCTAGCTCCTGAGCTAGCACCCAAGCCAGCGCTGAGAACACAGCCTCCAGCACCTGCAGCGAGCACAACGGCTCCCCTGCTGGCTCTGAGGGACGTCTTCCCTGGTGCTCCTCTGGTCCCCACCCTGGTTCCCAGGCTGGCTCCCATGGCAGTACCCAGGTTAGCATTGCTAGCACCTAAGCCTCCAGTCCCCACGCTGGCATCCCTGCTGGCTCCAAGGACTCCTCCTAGGCCGACTCCCACGCCAGCTCTGAGGACCATGCTCACGCCAGCTCCGAGGATCCGGGTCCCTGCCCATTTTCCAAGTCATGAAGCTGCAGCCCCTGCATCTGCCCTGAAGCTGCAACCCATGTCCGGACCTGAAGCTGCAACCCCTGGTCCTGTCCCCGAATCTGCAGCCCCTGTGTCTGTTCCTGGAGCTGCAGCACCTGTCTGTGTTCCAGACCTGGGACCACTTTTGCCGCCGTAGACCCTGCCGCCGCCCTGGTAGGGTCTGGGCCCCCCGGCGCTCAGGAAGTGCACCATTGGAGGGGGGTGCTATCAGGGCCGCAGGAAGGACCGGGGTTTCCCAACAGGAATTTTTTGGGTGAGCGCTCGCGCTAGAGGGACCCGTAGGACATGGAGGGGCATCACCTGCAGAAACATCAGGGGAGCGGACGAGTGGGACCCACACGGGCCACCCTGGCCACACAAAAGGCAGGCCAGAGGAGCACCCATCAGAGGGCGTCCGTGTGGGGTGCACAGGATCCGTGTTTTTAATTGCTGTGTGTGTGTATGTGTTCTGCATTTCCCTCTTGCCTCCTTTTATTTAACAGAGTAGTGATGCTTTATGGGAATTAGAAGGTCTATTTTAATTTATTTGTTTTATCTGAGATACAATGTCTACACAAAGCTTTGAGACACCGTAGTCATTTCTCTTCATTATTTATAGCACATAAACCTCTTTACATTAGTGGTCTCAAAAGAACAATGAATGTTGTCACTATAAGATCAGAAGTACAGTTGTCAAACTCCACCTACTGTGTAGGTACTTTAAAGTTTGCAGTCTCTTGGGAGTGAGAGGACAGAGAGTGACAGTGAAATGACAAAGGAATGAGGTGAATAAGAGAGAAATTCTCAGACTCATTGCTCTCATAGAAACATTTCTAGAGATAGTTTCGCTCCATAATGAGTGGGGTGACTACTGTTCACACCTGGGGAGAGAGAGACCTGTTAAACCCTGTCCTAGACTTGGTAACCCTACAGAGTAGTGCAAGCCTGGAGGGCATGTGAATGCAGTTTAAAGACAACCGGGCAAAAGCACAATAATGAGTATACTCTGGGAAAACTATTCATCCTCTGGCTAACCCCACCAAATCAGCTGACCAAGTGCATGCAACATGCTGTGCTAACCCTATTAGTCCTTTAGCTGATATCAGTGCTGTTGTGGCCCAGTTTTTGAGGGAGGGGTGTTCTTCACTCTGGCCAGTCTGCAAAGCATGTCTCATATCAAACAAATAAGATGGCAATGGAGAATTTGCCATATCAGTTTACTCATTTGGCCCCAGGGACAAGTCCAGCTCTTTAATTGCTGAGACTAATGGTTGGGATGATATAGAATGTGCACAGCAACTAGAAGTGTTAGAAGGCAAAGCAAATTTTGTTGATGATATAAGGAATACACTTTCGTGCAAATACTCAGCCCCATTGTGGGGACATCCATAGTCCCACTACATCCATAGTAGGAAACCAAAGGGCATTTAGCCAACATGTCCCATACTATGTACCCCCAGTCCTGAGGTATGGGCAACCCTAATGGTCTAGCTACTGATTGATTTTACAAAATCTGAACACAGATCTGAAATCTGGAAAACTTGGATATACATAATAGGCACAGGTGTAAAAGGTGATGTGCCTTGGCTGTCCACTTGTCATTGATCATCCAAGAAAGTGTAAACAGGGTCCAACTGAATGGTCTGACTATGCATTTTTAATGAGTTTACTTTAAAATGAGCTCAAATTTTCCCTGGGGCCAAATGATTAGGACTAGTTATGAGTTAATATAGAACATTTCTCATGGACCCCTTATTTGTTTGCAGACTGTGGTAGAATCAATCTTCCTACTTCCTATACTATTGATGTGGCCTTCTCATCTTCATGTGAGATAACCAGTGGGCATTGATCTTCTTGCTGATCTCTTGTTGAGAGTGTAAAGGCACTACTGGACTGAACAACGCCGGGAATTCTTGAATGATGCCCATATTTTCCCACTCCTACATGCCCCTATCTGATTTTAAAAGAAAAGGAGGAGGAAAAGAACATGGTATCTTATCATGCTGCTTTGTAGTTCCCTGTTGTTGTCTGGACTGAAATGAAGCAGCAAAATCCTAAATTAGGAATCCTAAAGTCATGATGTGGCCTGAGTTGATCAAACATCACAATGACAAAGGGACCCATAGACTGTAAATTATGGTTTATATGACTAAAGATTGTTGGTGAGGTTGGCGAGGGTGTTGAAGGAAGGTGTTAGATCCACCATTAGAAGGTGCATCAAGTTTTAACCATATTGCACCAGTTTTATTTGGACCCTTGTTGCAATATAAAGATGTTTCATTATATGTGTGATAGCACATTAAAAGGAGGTCTATCAGCCAAGGGGATATTTATAAAGGCAAGAAGTTCTAGCTATATGGCTGAAGAACAAATTTAGCTATATAGAAGCAACAAATATACCTATACGACTGGAGCACATTTGTGCTTCCTTATTCAGTGGACTCATTTAACCATAAACTGAATTATACCCCATCCAGTATAAACCAAGAATGCCTAGTACCAAAGCTTCCCATTGTACTTTGGCAATGCTTGCACTTCCTTACTGTGCCCCAGAAAATCGAAAGATGCAATAAACTGTCTCTAAAATAAGTACCTGCCAGAAGTGTGTTTGGACTGCACATTATCCAGAAGTAAATCACCCAAAGCGCATCTCACACAACAGCTTTGAAAAATGGGGCAGCAAGCAGTATAAATATTTAGTAAGCAATAGTTACGCTTCCATACACTTGTCAAGCAAGAAATACATTTGTTTACATCAAAGTGACAGAAGGTGAACAAAATGAGAAGGTAATGATGTCATGCATAAAAATATATATATACAAGAAGTTGCTAACTCACACTTAAGACCTAAACAGAATGGATTATGTCTCTCATAACTGCTTATAATGCATATAATTTTATTTGTCAAGTAATTGTAGAGTTTACTCTTAAAACCTAATGACAAACAGCAACATCTTGCATGCAACAGCTGTAGGATTACAGCATGTGGCAGTTAACTGGGAGAATGTCCTGTCACTTTTTGGAAGTCATGGTTGGGAGGTAATTTGCAGAAAGCTCTTGGCTGAACATTTCAGGTTGTTAGAAACTATGTTTAAAACATTTTGTATTTTAAATTCACATGCCATTACCAGTATCTACTAGCATAAAATGCTCTGTAAAAAAGGTTCTATGGCCAGTTGTGTGATCCTTTAAATGCTATTGCATTTTCAAAAATATAATGTCTTCACAGAACTGTAGTACTGTTATAAAGGGTTAGAGATTTATTTGCTCAAGAAACACTACTTTTATTTCATTAAAATAAAATAAAAACAATGTTTGTAGATGAGAAGTGATTATGAGAAGTGATAAGGAGAAGTGACTGCATGTGTCAGTGGGGTGTCAGTTCAGTACAATTAGTAGTTGGCATTCATTACCTAGTTCAATCACAAATTTGTTAATAATTTGAAAATCAAAAAGTTGCCACAGATATGGGCATCTGGTATCATCGCTGAATTCTTTAAACCACAAGATTTCAAATATTTTGCTATAACCAGAAATGTCTTGTTTTACTCTTGTTACTACATTAAATGTGGTTGCTTTTATTCTTATTGTGTATGTTTTTTAGAGACAAGAAAACACTGGGTGTATATATACTCTAAATCTGGTACAAATCATCACATTACTATAAATGCAAGTTAGTGGCTAATCAATTGTCTGTGTTTCTATGTGCAACTGTGCAAAAAAAATGATGCATTAAATTTACAGAACTAAAATGTGTATTGTTCCCACACAGAGCAATCCCATCCCATCTGTTATTGCTTAAAGATAACAGATCACACAGTGTATGTTTTGTGGAAACAATGTAAACACTTGAATTATGTAATTTCAATGTATCACTTTTTTTCTCAATGCGTGTGTGTGTGTGTGTGTGTGTGTGTGTGTGTGTGTGTGTGTATGAGATGCCTCCAACTACAAGGCTGGTTCTAATGAGGCAGTTCAGAAAGCTTGCTCAGGTGCTGCACTGTGCAGCCACACCAGAGAGCCACTGACAAATGGCTCTGTTCTCCTCATTTAAACTAAGCGAACAGGGCTGGGAGAGGTAGCGGCAATTTCATATAAATGAGTCCCCAGGGCTTTAGCGTGACTTCCCTTTGCCTCAGTTAGCAGGCCACATAAAAAGCGCAATCATTTCCTGGGAAACAATTGTTTCCAAGTCAGGAGACAGAGGAGACAAAAAGAAAGAAAGAAACATATATATATATATATATATAGAGAGAGAGAGAGAGAGAGAGAGAGAATGTTTGTGTGTGTGTGTGTGTGTGTGTGTATATGTGTGTGTGTGTGTGTGTGGGGGGTGAGAGGGGCGTGTCTCTTGGCAACCCCGAAATAGTAAACATACAAAAAGGACTCCATAAACTTCTGCCTTGCTTCCCTCAGATGAAAGGGGGCTTATGCAAATCATTTCTTACCGCAGTCCTTCAAGATAGCCGGGTTTTGGCTTTCTTCCTGTAGGGATTTGCTGCCGTCTTGTTGCACTGCTTTCTCTTCTCCACGTGCAACAAAAGACTTCTCGGATACAGGCACACTCAACTGCAGATACAGTAAGTACACACTTTCCGAGGTGTTTGCAAAACACTGACATTGATGGCAAGCACACAGGCTAATACACTCTAAGACATTCTGGGTTATAGTTAATAACAGCACCCACATACGTTTTTCATTCAGACGACAGTGTTTTGGATTTTTGGTCCCTCAGAAACCCTGCAGTGGGTCTTTAACTAGCTGCTTCTATTCGAGAGTGAAGAAGCTTTTTAAAAGAACCTTTAAATAATATGTCTCTCCACCTATTAATGAATTTTCTTTGGAGCCATGAGGCATTTGCACAAACAAATTGAATTCCCACACCCTCTGCCTTAGTAACACACACATCAAACCCAGGTACAAAAGAGACCACAGAGTGAGCTATCTTTTCTCTCTCTCTCTCTCTCTCTCTCTCTCTCTCTCTCTCTCTCTCTCTCTCTCTCTCTCTCTCTCTCTCTCTCTCTATCTCTCTCTCTCTCTCTCTCTCCTTCTTATTTCTCAAGCCATATGCCTGGGCCCCCATGATTAACTGAAGCAGTGGAAAGGTCACAAAAGACGAGCCAATCTTTTATTATTTTTGGCCTTTATTGGATTTCTTTCAGAGTTTTCATTCCTCGCTCTGCCCTAATCATACTCTTGGCTCTAATGTTGGGGATTAGCTTTGGCCTATTTCTTCCCCCCATGCAGAAGTCTGTAGACCCCCAGAGTCTCTCCAACGTTCCCCTCACCTCACCCAGGCTTTGCCCACACCGTCATGTAATCATCTGCACCAATGCAGCCAGAATGCTAAACAAGGGTGTGTGTGTAAAATTGAGGGGAAATTAGGGTAGTACAGAAATACTTATAAAGCACCACAGAAAACCAGAAAACTATGATGTGATCCTGACTTTGTAGGAAAAGCTGAGAAAAACAGGGTAACATACAAACAAAATGTTTTATTACATGTTTAATTTTCTTTTGGTTACCTGGGTGAAAAAAAGGAAAACATATTGATCTTTAATCATTTCTGCATAATGTCATTGAGATGTAAACCCCTTATATGTAAAAATGTTGAAAAATTGATTTCTCCAATGCTGTTGTGTTTAGGGAATGATTTGTCAAAAACAAAGGATCGGTATACATCAAAACATTTCCTAATATGTACATAGTTCCTCCCACTTGCAACATATAGGCCAAGAGAACTGCGTCTTTGCCTATTATCTGATATAACCCAAAGACTGACATATTCGAGGCAGATAATCAGCATTATTTGTCTCACCTGTGAGTGTTCAGGGTGTTGTTATTAAGTAGTGTGTATGGTAAATATGGCACAAACTTTGACGCCGAGTTATGACAAACCTGTATCTTAGCATGCATGTGTTTTTTTTACCATGCAGTTCTGTGATTGTGCCAACCAAACAAGTACACTTAGCTTGCCCTACCAAATGAACAGCATACGAATTGTTCACATCCAGCTCTGTCAGTCAATGGTACACTCATTAGAGGTTGGGCATTAAATATTTATCTGCAGGTTCGGCGCAAGACTGAACTGTTGAGAAAACCCAAGCATCATGACTGACACTAAGGAGATGTTAGTGTACGTAGCACAGTGAAATTTTCCACCCTATTTAAAGCAGCTACTGTTTTTTTCAGTATATAAAGGTCTGAGCTTTTGAAGTCACCCTCAGAATCTAGGAGTGCAGCCCTAGAGAAGAGATGCATACACATTTGTTTTGGGCAATATTCTGAGTGTTAATCTTCTGGATTATTTTCAGTTCAGCAGTTCAGTCACAGCTCAGCTCTGGAGTTTTGGAGTAGCCTCCAGTGGAAGTTGCTTGGCAAACATTTGTTTAAGTCATCAGACTACACAAGCAAGCCCCCTACTGCTGCATTGTCATATAGTAGGGATAATAAATTTAGCTCCTTTTCAATGTAGATTTTCATCAATGTTGTCACATGGAGCTACAGAGAAAGTTCATACTTTTTGAGTTTGTTTCAGTTAAGTTCCACAAATGGTGGTATCTTCAGCTTCAGGCACTTTCCCCAGCACTTCTATGAAGTTTACTCATCTTTGAACAAGCTTTGAAAAAGGATGAGACATTTGGAGAATGTATGAGATGGAAAGGAAATGCAGGGGAAAAAACAGGATGTGAAGAAGGGCCAGGTCAGTCTGCTGCGAGACACTCTCCGTCTGATGAGGAGTCCCAGAAGTGCCCAGAGGATCGGCCCAAATACTTTACAGTGGGGAAATACAAGGCCTTTATTCGCCTGAACATAACTCCTCGTGGGAAAAAAACACTGTCAAAGACACAAAGTAAACTCTGCAACCTGCACTAAATTCAACAAAAAAGTATGTCATAACCTAGATGTGTCAGAGTGTGCCACGCACAAGCCTCTGTTGTGAGTGTGAGTGCAATTATCCCTTGGGCTATAGTACTAAGAAAAGTCTGGGATGCCTAAGGATGGTAGTGGACTGTGAGTGAAATCAAAATGTGGGAATGTGAGGGAAACCCATGCAATTTAAAAAGCAGAAACCTGCCGGGAATATATGTCTCCAGCTCCTACACTCCTAAAAAAGGGTTAAAAATTGCTAGAGGAAAGACTCAAAAAATCTTTGAATGGATGGTTTATTAAAGAACCATTTTTGTAACTGGGATGTGTAAAGGGGACTTTCCACTAACTCCAAAATGGACTCCAACTTCACTAATTTAAACATTTAGATGTTGAGTTGTTTGATGAGAAATGGCCTACTACAGAGAAATTCACTGTTTTCTTGACAGTGGTGGAGATCAGAACCTGCTCCTTATGTTTGCAGCACTAATATAGCCATTTTTAAGATGACCAGTGAGCCTGCTCGTGTCTTCTGTGGTTTTCACATTGGTACAATAGGGCTATATCTGAAATGAAAACGTTTTCTTTGAGTACTATTTTGCATTTCAGTGTCCTGCATGTACCTCTTTGCCATGATGGTACTTAAAAGAATGCAAGCTTCAGCCCAAAAGTATATCTCTAAACTATGTTAAACAATCACAGACATCAAGCAGAATTTTTATTTAAAAAATAATTTAATAACCTTCTGCAAGGAGCCCTTTAGAGGTTTTGAATGCTTTGGACTAGGGGTGTTGTTAGGCCTGGGCATCTCAAACTACATGAAGAATATTTTATGAATAGTCCCAGATCGCAAATAGACCCAGATCACTACATGAATATTTTATGAATAGTCCCAGATCTCAAATAGACCCAGATCACTGTAATACGTAATGATCAGTAAACACAAACTAACAACCCCATCATCTAAATTATTACCTATCTAGCTCATCATCAACAATAGTATTATGTCACCCTCCATCAAAAAAATTGTCATGCATCTACCACCATCCCTGTCCACTCCCCCACTCCCAAACCCTCAGTGTTTCAAAATCCTGATGTCACTTCTGCTTTGGATGCCTGGTTCCTATAATCACTGCAGTGAACAATTCTGACTTGTTATGTTCTCTGGGTCAGAGCATTTCACATCAAACTTCTCTGATTGACTTTGTTAAATCAAAATAAAATATCTTAAACTTTTAATTATGCAAGAGATTTCATGGAAATGTGCAAACTCAACATATATTTTTTTTTACAAGAACCAGGTTAAAACACGCTGAGTATTCTTTTAAGAGTACTAATAAGAGTATTAAAGAATATTTTTAAGAGGGAATGTGTTGGGTGAGTGAGGAATGTGTAGCTTGTAGCAAGATGGCTGAACAGTGGCTTGATTAACTCTACAGCAGTGGAGGGAACTGTATACAGCCACTGGGCACAATTAGATTAGATTAGAAGCTGAGTGCTGCAGATGAGAACCTCTGTGATGCATGTGATTGGTGAATGGAGTCAGTCATTGACTGATTGGAGCCAATCAATGCCCTCGCAGATTTCTTGAGGGAAAGACATTAGTGAAACATTTACAGAACATCTAAATGAATTCAAATGATGTGAAAATTGTGAGAAAATCAGAAAGTGGCCTCATAATGCAGCTAGCTACTCTTCACCTCTAAAATGTTTTATCTAGTGTGACACCAATCAATTACTTACATTTAATACTACTTTAGGCTTATATGGTATGCATTTGTTATCTTCCTAATGGTCATATCCATTATCTCCTGGTGGGCTCTCAAACTAGCCTATGAGCAGCTTTTCCTACAGCTGATGGAGGATAATGTTGGAAAGGATAGATATAGAATACAAAACACATCACAAAATTAAATATATTGTCTCTGAGGCATTCTTGTTTGTTCAGACCAGGGATGATAAGAAACTAAGAGATGTCTTTGATTTGGTTGGACCAGTTTTGCTTATTGCATGTGACAGTTTTGCAGCCTGAGGCCCTTTCACCCAACATCTCTTGTGTAAAGCCCATCAAAACATCAAATCAGACATTTGTCTGAATAGCCAAGCAATGAATAGCCGGAGCTCACTCTATGTGACCCCATTCCCAGCCCTGAACCAGAGTGGAAGCCAAAATCAATTAGGTGGAAGGTGGAGGGTCATTTAGCAGCTGTCCCGCCGTCCGGTTTCACCCTCTGAGATAGGCTGTCCACTAAAATCACTCCAAACAGCCGAGGTCACGACCAGTGATGATAATGAAGGGACTTATGAATATATCAATGAGATGTGCAAATGAAGGTAAAAGCATGCAACCCCATGCGTCTTCAACCTGACAGTAAGACCCCAGCACAAAAAAATGTTATCTTTCATTATGTCTTTCTGAGAAAGCAGGGAGAATTTCAATGAAACTTCAACAACAGCGATGGATGCTTTGGATTTTGATGAGGACCTTACTTATATTTATTATGCTAAGCCATTTTACATGAAATGTACAAAATAAAGGAAACAAATGATTCTTTGGAATATCTAAATTTTCAAAAAAAATCCTTCAATGGCTGATTCATTGAGGAACAATTTTTGGCATAGAAAAAGGATACCCACAAGAATCATGAGTTTGAAGCAAGAGTGATCTGTTAGAAAGAGTGCTGGGCATGTTAACGCGTTATTATCGCATTAACACATTATTTATTGACACAACAATTATTTTATTGCAGGTTAACACATAGTTTTTTTAATTACTCTTATTTTGAAAGTTCATTTTTCTGTGCTCAACCGCTTCACCCCACTTTAACATGGACATTCGCTACTGAACATACTGACTGCTTCTGCTGTTCCCTGATAAAAGAAAAATGTTTCTGATATAAATGTTAACTTACTGTTGCTCGGAAGGTGCCTGATATACTGTTCTGATCATGGCTCTGGACCATGGGTGCCAGTGTTCTGAGGATTCATGCTGCTTTGTCGAAAAATGGTGCTGTAATGCAAATTGACAGCACAGTCTAGCGATTCATGCTACCTTTAAGCAAAAATGCTCCCTTTAAGCATAAATGGTTTATTGTAATTTTATAACACTGATAATGATTAGAAATAGACAAACAATATGCACAGGGTGCCAGTGGGGTTTAAAAAAGTATTAAAAGGTGGTAAATTAAAATTGCCAAATTTAAGGCCATTAAAAGTGTTACATTTGGTTTTAGAGGTATTATAAAAAAAAAAAAGGTATTATTTTTTCAGCCTGTGAGGTTTCCTGTTTTGAGTGAAATTCTATCTGCTCTGGGCACCAGAGATGGGGACTTGAGTCTGAGACTCAGACTCGAGTCACACTTAAGTCGCACAAACAAAGAGTTATGACTTGACATTAGACTTGCCCAACTTGAAACTTGACTCGGACTTGGGTGTTGTGACTCATGAGTCATTACTCGTAAACAATGTTCATTTCATGGAATTATTTTCCAACGACCCCTCGTTTGCCATCTCGCCTCGGTGTTCCATTACTTTTGTCCGAGGTGAACGGTTTTCGGTTAATAACTGCGGATCGCCGGGGAGCTATTATGTTAAACGAGGGGTTGTTGGAAAGGTGTCACTGAGCCCTATGTAACTGTGAAGTTTCACATTTAGAGTGCGAGATATATTTTTCATATTTAACATTTAGATTTAAGATCAGTTAAGGCAAATCCTCCATGTTGGTGAGGGAATAT
>JBBPCX010000023.1:713915-750567 GCA_037974365.1 Hydrocynus forskahlii | reverse complement strand
GTGTTATCCGCGTTTGGGCTCTTCCTTCACGCTACATTTGGGCAACTCAAGCCAGAATTCTGATCCTCATCGTGACAGTAATGTCATTATTGGCACCATCAGGAGAACTTTTGTGGGTAAATAATTACAGATGAGGTGAAAATGAACCACATTTGTGCTTGTGCATTAATAAAGGGGCGGGGGACTGAGCAAGTGCTCAGTGTGTCTTTAAATCTAGCAGAAAATAAAAGAGTAGCTTTACTCAGATGATGATAAAGGACATTGTATAATATGTTTCATGTGTGCTGTGTGCACATTCCAATACCTGAGGAGCCGGTTGCTGACTAGCGAATGTGTTTTGTACAATTATGCGGAGCCACCAGGGTGTACTTAAAGCAACACCTTCAAGGCTGCAGCAACACTTGAGTCTGGTCCTCAGTGCCTGAATCTGTTTATTTTCTCCCTTTCTCACTCTCTCTTTATTAATCAGCCATGCTCACACCCCTTGGCACTTGCTGTGTTCTTCATGCCAAATTGGAGAAATTTCTCTCTCTCTCTCTTTCTCTCTCTCTCTCTCGCTCTCTCGCTCTCTCTTTCTCTCTCTTGCCTGGTCTGTGAAATGATCAGTCCACAGGGGTTCTGCACAGTGAAAATTTTAGGCACCCACACCCCAAGGGAGCTCTTGCTTGGAAACTTTCCTATAAACTGTTCCCCATCTCCTCTGCTTCTCTCTAAAATAACCTTTTCTTCCCTTTTTGATATTGCTCTCCGAATTTCTCCCCATTCTCTCCCCTCTCTCCTCTCATTTCAATCTTTCTCTCCTTTTCCCACTTTTCTTCATTCTGTATATCTCTCCTTTTCTCCCCGTTTGTCCGTTTCCCTGCTTTTCATCTTTTTTCTTCTTTTTTCTCCTCTCTTTCCACTACTATATCATTTGTTTCCCTATTGTCCCCATTCTCTTCTTTTTCTCCTCTACTTTCTTCTCTTTTCTAAATATCTATTTTTTGCATTTCCATCATATTTTCCATTGTTCTCTCTGTTTCCATTAAAGGGGACATATTATGCAAAACTCACTTTTTGCATCCTTTTGTATTTCCATTTGTGTGTCTACTGCTCCTATAAACACTCCAAGCGCGAAAAAAAAAACCATACATCCATTTTCTGTGAATCAATTGAAAGATTCTAGTGTCAGGAATCACATGCTTCAATGAGCCGTTTGGACGGCTCCCCTGTTGTGACATCAGAATAGGGAAATTTGCATAGAACTACCCCTCATCTGTCAAGCCCCCAACCACTAGATTTTGTCTGCTGGTTTTACGAGCACGCATACGATGCTGAGTGCTATGACTACATGCAAGTAGTGTTGTGTTCATCTTGCTCTGGGTCAGACTCGGGGTCGAACATAAAGGGCTGGATAGTGCCTCTGTTTCATGTGTGTTAAACGCGCAGCATTAGCATGGGATGGTTGGGGCGTGGCCATCAACAGCTTATTTGCATAAAAGTGACAGATCCCTTAAACAGCTAATTTTGAAAGGGACTGAAACTGTCAAAAACAGAGCTGGTAAGATCTCTTTATGTGAGAGTGATTTTGTGCAAAGAACTTTACGAACATGTTTTGTATAGCCCATAGACCTATTATAACTAAAGTGAGTTTTGCATAATATGTCCCCTTTAATCTTCCTCTTTTCCATTCTTTTTTTCCATTCTTAGTTTTATCCTCTTATTTTTATGGCTCTCTCTGTTTCTCTGCTTTCCACCTGTCTTCCTCTTTCTCCTTTTCCTCCAATCTTTTTCATGTATTTCTCTTTTTTCTTTCTTCATTTCCCTTGCCTCTCTCTAAAATCCCATCTCTTTTAGGACTCTCTCTCCAAAATTCCTTCTGTTTCATTTCAGACTGTCTCTGCTTTTTCTCCTCTGATTTTTGTTCCATATTATCTTTTATGTATCTCCTTTTTCCATCCAGCACTCCTTTCCCTTCCTCTTTCCATTTATTTCTACAATTTTACTTTTTCTTTTGCTCTCCCCTTTGCTCTGTCTGTCTTATTTTTCTGTTCTTTCCATCCATCTTCTCTGCCTCTTTTTTAAATGAGTTCTTTTTAGTGCTCACCTTTCCAAATTCCTGACCTCTCATTTAGTCTCATTTTAGTCTTCCTCGTCTTCTTTATCGAAAAAAAAAAATGAGTGTCACACGCACCAGTCATGTGACATGCCCGAGGTCCCGGAAGTGATGTCATCACAGGGTATATAAACAGGAAGAAGGTAACACAAAGCATTCAGACATTGAGTCCCTATGCCAGCTTGAATCCAGCCCGAATCAACTGGTACCGTGACTACTCCGGTCTCTATCTCTCTCTTCATATACTTGCTTTGTGTGTGTGTAAGAACAGTGGTTCCTAGTGGGAATCTTTACTCTCTTCAAGGTGCATGGTTTACCGACTCTCTCGTGTGTATCCGTGCTTGGGTTCTTCCACTACATTACACTGGACTAACTGTGGTTCAGGTACGTTCTGGTCTCGTCTCCGTGAAAGAATGTCTTGAGTCTAGAACAGTGAACCCAGCAGACTTTGCCGCCCTGGTTGACATGGGGAACCGGCAGGCAGTTGAGATTGTTAACCTGAAACAGGAGGTTGCAGGCTTGCGTCAGTAGCTCATGACTCTGGAGCAGTCACTCACCATCTCACCATCTGGCCAGGCCTTCACCTTGGTCAGAGGCCCACTCATCAGGAGCCAGGGAACCCATGCAGATAGGGCACACCTCCTTGACCACTACAGAGGGGGAACGACGCTATTGTGACGGTCTCTGTGCCTATTGCAAATCCCCCAACCACCATCATGCCGTCTGCTCTCTCCGTCCAGGAAACGGTCAGACCAGGTGAAGAGAGGGAGGAACTCACTTGCTGCCATCTCCTGCATACCTGCCATTTCCTGCCTCACACTTCAGGTACACATCTAGTTGGTCCACAAACGGATCATTGTAGCCACTGCTTTCATTGACTCAGAGGCGGCTGGCAACTTTATCGATCATGCCTATGCTGCCCAGCTGGGTGTGGACTGTGAGGCATAATCTCAGACTGTTACGATCAGACCCGACCTAGACCCGGCCCATCACCATCTCCATCAGCGACCACACTGAAAAGTTTCTATCTCACCTCACTTCATCTCCTCTCATCCCGGGACACCCTTGGCTCCTCCAGCATGACCACCAGCTCCTGGAGCCAGCACTCCTCCAGTGGGGTCTTACCTGTCGGGAGCTCCTGACGTCGACCTGAAGACCATTCCCGTCCCGTACCATGACCTAGTGGGGGTCTTCAGTAAATGTAAGGCTGTCCAGCTTCCTCCTCACTGACCCTACGATCTAGCTATTGACCGCCAGCCTGGCACGGTACCACACCGCGGCCGTCTGTTCTCACTCTCTAGAAAGTTGAACCCCACTCAGCAGCAATACGGGGTAGGGACTGTGAGCTGTTTGCCATCAAGTGGGCTCTAGAGGAATGGCATCGCTCCAGGGTGGCAGCAACCCAATCACGGTCTGGATGGACCACCCAAACCCGATCACCATCCAACAGGCAAGACAGCCCAACCCCAGACAGGCGTGGTGGGCACTGTTCTTTGAACAGTTCCACTTCACACTATCATTCACCGCCCAGAATCGAAAAACACCAAGGCTGATGCCCTCTCTTGCCAACACCAAGTAGAGAGCCCCAGGAGGATCCCGTGCCTGTTCTGCCAACTCACCTTATCCTGTCTCCTCTCCGGTGGGAGTTAGAAGATCAAGTCCACCAGGGGCAGACCTTGGAGCCACCACTGCCAGGCACCCCATCTGGACATCTCTTTGCACCCACGGGACTGTGCACCGACACCCTCCAGTGGGCTCACTCATCCACCATTGCTGGCCACCCTGGCACATCAAGCACTTTGACCCTCCTCTAACGTGCCTTCTGGCGGCCCAGCATGGCTGCCGATTCCAAGGAGTTTGTCCAGGCATGCATGGTGTCTGCCAGGGTCAAGTCCACCAACCAACCCACTTCTGCCAAGCTCCAACCTCTGCCTGTGCCTCGTTGTCCCCGGTCGCACTTTGCGCTGGACTTCATCACTGGCCTGCCGGATTCAGAAGGGAAGGACACCATCCTCACAATCATCGATCAACTCTCCAAGGTCGCGCACCTCATGGCTCTTACCGGATGTTCCACAGCCAAAACCACAGCTGAACTGGTATTAGAGCACATAGTCCAATTGCGTGGGTTCCCCAAGGACATTATCTTGGACAGAGGGCCCCAGTTCACAGCGAAGTTCTGGAAGGCCTTCTGCTGTCTGATAAACACCACCACAAGTCTCTCCTCCGGTTATCACCCGCGGACTAATGCTCACCCCGATTCATCGGACCATTCAAGATCACCCACAGGATTAACCCTGTCACCTTCCAGCTCCAGCTGCCTGCCTCTCTCCAGGTTCACACTGTGTTTCATGTCTCCCAGTTTAAACCTGTCTTCTCTCCTCCGTCTCCCCAGGAACCTGCTCCTCCTCCACCTAGGATCATTGATGGTGGTCCCGCCTACACTGTCTGGTGGATCCTCGACTCACGATGCTGTGGACATGGCACCCAGTATCTGGTCAACTGGGAGGGCTGTGGGTATCATTCTTACTCTGAATGGTGCAGGAAATAAGCTGTAATTATCAACTACACCAAGAGATTAAACCATCACCTACCCAGCCCTCTACTAGCATCTGGACCCAGCCATATACAGATACAGTAGTACACAGTGAGACAAAATATTGTCCTCCTGAACTGTAGGTGCAACATACAACACAACACACTCACAACACAGGCAAACCTGAGGATAAAAATAGGGAGACTACAACCATACAGTATTGTATACAGACTTATATACATATATCCACATAAACATGTACACCAATGCATACATGTTTGTGCTACTAAACTATACCAATTTTACAGTAATAATTAAGAATATGTCATTTTAATTATGACAAGATAGTGTTACAAAGTGCAGAGCCGGGTGTGGTGTTATATAGTGTTATGTAGTGCAGGCAAGGATGTGGAGTAGACGGTTCAGTGTGTGAGAGGGCAGCATGGTGTTCAGGAGCCAGACTGCTTGGGGTAAGAAGCTATTGCACAGTCTAGCAGACCTGCTACTGATGCTGCAGAATCGTCTTCCAGATGGGAGGGGGTAAATAGTTAGTGACAGGGATGGTCGGTGTCCTCCACAATGCTAGTGCCCTTACGGATGCAGGGGGAGTTGTAAATTTCCTGCAGGCTAGGTAGAGAGCTGCAGATGATGTGCTCAGTGGTCTGCACAATCCTCTGAAGGGCTCTGCAGTCAGAGCCCTCGGTAGAAGGTGGTGAGAATGGGTTTGGATAGATGCACCTTCTTCAGCCGTTGCAGAAAATGCAGGCATCCAGGATGTTGGTCCAGAAGAGGTCTCTGTAATGTGAACAACAAGGAATTTAGTGCACCTCTCTCCACAATGGCGCCATCAATGTTGCGTGGAAGGTGGCCAGCCTGGGTCTTTCTGGAGTCAATAATCAGCTCTTTTGTCTTGTCAACATTAAGAGACAGATTAGTGTTCTTGCACAAGACCGCCCGCCATCGCACCTCCTCTCTGTATACCATGTCACTGTTGTCCGCGATGAGCCCCACAACTGTGGTGTCATCTGTGAACTTTATGATGTGGTTCATGCTGGAGCTGGAGGTGCAGTTGTGGGTCAACACCATGAAGAGTAGTGGACTCCGCACACATCTCTGGGGGGCGCCTATGTTCAGCGTGATGTTGTTTGAACTGGTGTTGCCGATCTACACTGTCTGAGGTCTTCCATTAAGGAAGTGCAGTATCCAGTTGCAGGTGGAGGTGTTCAGTCTGAGCAGGTCCAGCTTACTGATCAGCTGCTGGGGGATGAAGGTGTTGAATGTTGAAGTCGATGAACAGCATTCTCACATGGAAGTTACAATGTTCCAGGTGTGACAGGGCCAGGTGTAGTGCAAGTGAGATTGCCTCATCTGTTGACAAGTTTGCATGGTACGTGAACCACAGTCGGTCCAGTGTGGGGAGGAGCAGATTCTTGATGTGGCTCAAGACTAGCCGCTCAAAGCACTTCATGACAATTTGAGTAAGCGCTACTGGACGGTAGTTATTGAGCTGTGAGACTTTGGCCTTCTTTGGAACAGGTCTGATGGTGGTGGCCTTGAAGCAATGAGGAACAATAGCTTAGCTGAGAGAGGTGTTGAAGATGTCCACTAGGATGTCAGTCAGCTGGTCAGCACAGGTTCTAAGCACACGTTTGGGTATTTTGTCTGGTCCAGCAGCTTTGCGTGGGTTGACTCTGGTGAGAGTCTTTCTCATGGTGGCTGTAGACAGGGTCAGCACTTGGTCAACTGCCAGGGGGATGGTCTTCCGCGCTGGCTCGATGTTCTGGGCCTCAAACCTGGTGTAGAAGGAGTTGAGTGCATCTAAGAGAGAGGTATTCCCTGCCACACACATTCCTATGCCCTGCAACATGCCTCTTGCATTTCTCGAGCAGGTGAAGTGGTTGCTGACTTTCTTTGAGTATTTGTACTTTGCCAACTTGATGCCCCGGGACAGTTTGGTTCTTGCTGTTCTGAGTGCTTCAGCATCCTTCGCTCTGAAAGCAGCACCCTGTGTTTTCAGCAGTTTGTGGACTTCTGCTGTGAACCATGGCTTCTGGTTTGCGCGTGCCTTGACAGGTTTGATGACAGTGACATCATCTATGCATTTGTTGATGATCCTGCCACTGTTTCTGCATACACGTTGATATCTGTGTGCTGGCCAGTGGTTGCTGCTTCTCTGAAGATGCTCCAGTATGTGCACTCAAAACAGTCCTGTAGGGCTTTAGTAGTGCCCTCTGGCTGGCTATGTTCTAATCTGTTTTGTTACAGGTTTTGATCTCTTCAGCAGTGGGTTGTATGCTGGAGTGAGCATTATTGTAGAGTGGTTGGAAAGTCTGAGGGGGGCAGAGGGATGCTCTGTATGTTGATCTGGTGTTTGTGTAAACCAAGTCCAGTATACTAGTTCCTCTAGTTGGGAACTCAACATATTGGTGGAGTTTGGGCAGAACAGTCTTTAAATTTGCATGATTAAAGTCACCAGCAATTATGAAAAATACAGGGTGACACAGAAAAACAGGAACTTTTGAGGTGCGTAGTGGCAGCCATGTACAGTAAGCACTACGGAAGGGGGACTGTGAGCAGTAAACAATCACGCCATTCAGTAATAATGGAGGAGTGGAACGGTAGTCAGCGTGCTTTTACGATATTAATGTTTTCTATTTTTATTTGTTTGCCAAAAGTTCCGGTTTTCCTGTGTCACCCTGTACTTCGGTATGGGGAGACTGCAGGTTGCTGATGGCCTTGTACAGCTTGTGTAGTGCCTCCTTAGCATTAGTATCAGGAGGAATGTACGCCGCCACAGTAACAATGACACTGAACTCCCGTGGCAAATAATAAGGTCTGCACTTCACTGCCATGAATTCCACCAGCGATGAGCAGTGTTTAGAAATCATACCTGTGTTGCCATACTATTCTGTGTTGATGAAGATGCACAGGCCACCCCCGCAAGGTTTTTTGGTTCTGCATCTCTATACACACGGATAGCATGTAGCCCCGTTAGCTGAATGGCTGCCTCTGGGAGGTTTGTCATTTAGCCAGGTTTCTGGTAAGAATTTGGTAAGAATTCAGCGCCTCATGCTTGGAGAAAGAAGGTGTGATCCAAGAATACCATACCCACAGAGAAGTATGGAGATGGGAGCAAGGGCTACTTCTCTCCAAATAGTACTGGGCATTACCCAGCACTTAAACCAATGATGGACTTGGAGCAATGTGCCAAAACATTTTAGAGGAGAATTTAATTTTATCAGTCCTAGATGTAGGATTACAGAGGAAGGCTGGTCTGTTTACGTTAGTTCCTGTTTTGCTGCTGCTCACCATCTCAGTGTTACTTTGGCATGTTTATTCTGCCTTAGTCACTAATTATAGTATAATAGTGAGTTAATTTTGACGTTTTTGATGATAATTAAACTATTTTCATTGTCTACAATTTCATCAGCCCACAGACAAGAGATGACTTGTCCGATAAACAGTGCATTTTAGTATGGCATTTGCACCTTCTCTGCATGGAGTGTGGCATGTTTATTTCAGCACCTCTCTCTGTCACTAGCACTAGCGAGAATTTTACTTGTGTGAAGTGTATGTTAGTTATGTATCTGACAGAGAAAGTTTCTTAGAAGGGTGCATCCGGATTTTAACCAGGGATAGGACACAAAGTCAGGTGTGTTGCTAGCCAGTCCGGGTGCTTTAGGGGAAGATGGCTCACCCCTGACTCTGTGCTGTAGAGCCCTCCGCAGCAGGACAATTGGGTGATGATTCAGCGGCACAGACACAGAGCTCTCCCCACATGAGCACCACTCTCCTCCTCCCATTCACATGTCAAACAGGTTTGCCCCACTCAGTGAAGTGCCACCTGAGAAGCTTGTTTAAAGTGCTCTGGTTATTGATGATTCAGTTCTTCGACACATGAAATTAGCTACTCCTTTAAGGACTCCAGCACTAGCCACTGTTAGGAGTATACTGGGTGCCAGGGTGCTGGACATTGCAGGAAACCTGAAGCTGCTAGCAAGTCATAGGAATTAGAGAACAGTGTTTCATGTAGGGGTTAATGATATTCGTCTGCGGCAGTCGGATATCACTAATGCTAATGTTAAAGAGGTGTGCAAATTAGCCCAGACTATGTCTGACGCTGTAATATGCTCTGGCCCCACCCCAATATGGTGTGGCCCTGAGGCTTGCAGCAGGCTTTGGGCATGGAATTGCTGGATGTCCAAGCGGTGCGCTGAAAACAATGTTGGATTTGTCAACAATTGGTCCATGTTTGAGAGCAAGCCTGGTCTCTTAGCCTAGGATGGTGTCCATCTCTCGCGGGAGGGTGCTGCTCTCATCGCTTGCAGCATAGCCCGTAGCCTGTTAGCTAGCCAGCAGTGCAGCTCAGGTATTCGCTGCTGACAAACCAGTACCAAGGCAAGGAGGCAGACAGACCAGCTAAACTGACACGATTGACCACTCTTTTTTACCAGACAGACTTGAAAACCTTGTCAGAGTCACTGGAACTGCCTTATCCTAGTTTAGATCATACCTGAGTGACTGCTATCAGTTTGTAAGAGTTAACGGGGAATTCTCAGCTCCCACAAAAGTAAAATATGGTGTCCCACAAGGTTCTGTGTTAGGACCTCTTTTATTTACTTTGTACATGCTGCCGTTAAGGATGATTATCGGCAAACATGGGATCAGCTTCCACTGCTATGCAGATGATACACAACTTTATATCTTTGCCAGTCTCTGGATGTCACATAACTTTCTCCTACTCAATGCAGATAAAACTTCTTCTAGGTCCAAAAGCTGCTAGAAACTAACTGTCAGGTCTAATGCTTGATCTTGCTGGTTCAGCCTCTCCAGCGTCAACTGTAAAGAATCTTGGTGTTGCTATGGATCCCAATCTTTCATTTGACACACGTATAAGTACTATTAGTAAATTAGCTTTCCTTCATCTACGAAATATTGCTAAGTTAAGAAGTGCACTATGTCTCCATGATGCAGAAAAATTTGTCCAGACCTTCATTACTTTCATACACATGCTATTCCAATTAACATTCAGGACTTAGACACAGTCTCAGTTTTTAAGTCCAGGTTGAAATCCTACTTGTTTAGTTAGAATTTCTGTAATTAATTTTTCCTGCTGCATAAAAGGTGCAGAGCTGGGAGGCGGTGGGCATAGAGAATTCAAGTAAACTGGGACACTGGTCCTAGTGCCCCACCACTCCTTATGTTCACTCAGGTTTGTGATGGTGGAATGGAGATACACTGGTGTCTCAGGGCACTCTCATGTCCATCATACCGCTTGGTTCTGCCCTTTCTAGCTAGGCTGCTTTAGCAAGATACGCCAGAGTCTTAACTTGCATTCCTTACAGATATTATTAACTTTCCGCACATTTAAACAGAACTAACTCTCTTCTCTGTTTTCTTTGTCTGAGGGTAACTGCTGCACACTTGTCTAGCCTGACTGATCACCATGGGACCACAGGTCACCACCTTCCTTGGCCTGCAATTGCTGGGGCCCTGAGCCAAAATGCCTTCGACTGGTTACTGCAGCTCACAACTCCACATGTGCTCTTCTCCAATTAGGGGCAACTGCTGCTTAAAGCTCCAGTGGAGATTGTTGCTCCTGATCCTGTTGTTTTATGGATCACAGACTCTCAGTTTCTCTTCCAACAAATTTACCTCTATGGATGCTTAGTCGTTCCAACTCTGTTAGCCGTAGATGGCCTATCTTGTTCATGAAGGCCTTCTCTTGATATTCAACCCCATAAAGACTTTCTTTTCTTCTCTCCGGGTCGACCTGAGGAGGATGGGTTCCCCTTTTGAGTCTTGGTTCCTCCCAATGTTTTTTCCTCCAGCTGAGGGAGTTTTTCCTTGCCCCTGTCACCTTCGGCTGACTCACTAGGGGCTCGGACCTGGACTCTGTAAAGCTGCTTTGTGACAGCTTGGTTGTAAAAAGCACTATATAAATAAAATCGAATTGAATTGAGTTAAATTAAGGTTTTAATAAGACATTGACCCCAAACATGAAACCGAAATAACTCAACTCCGTTTTCTAAAAAGGATGAAGTTGACTGCATGACCTCACACTGAATATGTATGGAAGAATTTGGAATTGTAGGTCCTTCAGAGGAACCCTCCTAACCTTGGGGAATCAAAGATAGAAAGTGCCAGAACTAACACCCAAAAGCTAATCAACACAAGCTAACTTCTTACCACTGACATGTCAAATCTGTAAACAGCTATGCAAGAAAATACTAATATTCTTAACTTGTGGTTTCCTTATCCATTTTTTCTCTCCTATTTTGTTTTGTAAACAAATGCAGCTTTTGCTCATGATTCAAAACAAGAAGACAATATGTATGTACATTTGAAACATATATATGCACTGAAAGTATATTTGTTATGTCCTGGTGGGGGGTCTGGGGGCGTGAGGTGTGAGGGAGCAAGTGAGCCAGTGCAGAAAACTTCTGCGATCCCCAGCTGGCATAAAGGGAAGTGGTAAAGCTACCCAGGGTGTGTGTGAGCCAATCTCGGGCTGAGGGGGAAGACGAGTGGGCTGAGGTTTCTGTGCGCTTGTGTTTTGTAGAAGCTCGTAGCCGTGCTGAATTGTCATGACTGGTGGGTTGGAAGGACGCCACTTCAATGCGCTGAAAGGAAGCCATGGTGGAAAAAGGGAACGAGAAACCGTATCTTGTCTGGAGGCCCAGGAATTATTAAGTTGTTTTTTGGATACAGGCTCGCAGGTCACCCTTTTTAGCCACTGCCTGTTCACTCGCTGCATCGGGGACACCAGGGCTAAGGATGCCGCAGAGATTCCGTGGCTGACCCTGAAGGCAGTGAACGGGTTGTCCGTCCCATATGTGGGCTATGCGGTGCTGAACTTCTCGGTCGCCGGGGTGCAGATTCCCCGGGGGGTCGTGGTGACTGGCACCTGCTGGCCCCATAAGGGATCCTGGGGATGAATGTGATCAGGTACTGTTGGGAGATGTTGCAAGCCCGGGGTGGCTCCCAGGTGTCTTTGTTTAAGACAGCGCTCCCCAGGGGTGATCGGCGAGCATGGGACCAGGCCTTCTCGGTCTGTCGGCCCGAGGGGAGTGTTTGCCCGAGATGAGGACCACGGGAAGACAGACGTGGTGTACCATCACATACCAATGGGCACGGCTGCCCCTATTCGAGAACGCTATCCTGATGTCCATGTTGGAGGGAGGTGTGGTTAAAGAAAGCTCGAGCCCCTGGGTGGCCCCGGTAGTCCTGTTCAAGAATAAGGATGGCACGTGGAGGTTTTGTGTGGAATACTGAAAATTGAGGTCTACCCAGAGGACAAGGAGAAGACTGCCTTTGCCACTCCCTTAGGCCTATACCAATTCAAACGTATGCTCTTTGGCTTGTGTAATGCCCCTGCCACCTTTCAAAGGCTGATGCAGAGATGCCTAGGTGAAAAAATTCATGATTATTTACTTATTTACCTCAACAATGTTATTGTCTGTTCAAGTGATTTTAGGACTCACTTGCAGCATCTTGAGTGTGTGTTTCAGAGACTGAAGGCCGGCGCACTCCATGGGCTGTTGCAGTGGGCGAGTGTGACCTCCTGCCAGAAGGTGGACTGGACAAGTGATTGCCAGTGGGCATTTGAAGAACAGAAGCAAGCCTTGTTCCAAGCCCCAGTGCTGGCTTATGCGGACTACACCCTGCTGTTCTGCCTGTACACGGATGTGAGCTTCCAAGGGTTGGGGGCCGTATTGAACCAGCTACAAGGAGGACAAGAAAAGTAATTGCCCATGCAAGCAGGAGCTTTCATGAAGCTGATAGGAAGATCAGAAGTACAGTGCATTCAAGTTAGAACTACTGGCCCTCAAACGGGTGGTGGTGGAGAAGTTCAAACTTGTGATCTTCACGGACCATCGACCCTTGCTGCACTTGAAGGCTGCTAAACTGGGGGCAATGGAGCAGCGATGGGCTGGCCAGTTGGCTGCGTTTGACTTTGAGCTGCGCCATAAGCCCGGTAGAGAGCACCAGAATGTGGATGTGCTGTCCCAACGGGGACAGCGGTGTTACGTCAGATCCAGACGAATGAAGAAGGGGCGGAACGGCAGGGCCAAGACCCCAAGGTGGCTCAGGTGAGAGAATGGGTGGCCTCTGGGGCCCAGCCGACCCAAGAAGAATGAAAAACTGGTGCAGGCCGGCGCCTGTGGGGCGAGCAAGAAGATCTCCAAGTGGAACAAGGGGTGCTTTGTCACCACTTATGGCTAGGAGGGGAAGAGCGGTGGCGAGTTGTGGTTCGAACAGTGGGGGCTCTGAAGGAGCGTGTGTATTGGCATGCTTGCAAAAGGGGAACGGGTCCTGCCTTGGAACTTCTGCCAACGGGCTGGGGTTAAGGTGGCGCCATATTGGCAGCTTAGGCCATGGGTGGTGGAGGATGTTGTGGAGGCGGCTCCACCAGCCGGGTTACCGTGCCAATCCTCATGGCCTAACTTTGGGGTGAAGCCCGTCCACTATAAGGAGTAGTGCTCAGGACGAGCTACCATTTAGTGTTGTGTCCTGGGGGGTGGGGGGGGGTGGGTGAGGAATGTGTTTTTTCTTTTTGGTTGCATTTTCGTGTTGTGTCTGTCTTTTCTGCTGTTTTGGGTTTATTTTTGGTCTGGCAGTGCCGGGGAGCACTTGGCCCTGGGGAGCCTGACCCCCAGGGATGATCGGCTTGCTGGAGCCAGCAGAAACAAGCTGGGGGCGGGGTTTGGGGCCTTTATCAGCATGGCGGCGGCCATGCTTCAAGGTGCACGGATTCCTGGAAATTTGTGGGGGAAAGCTTGGCCAAGAGGAATCCCTCAAGCGACTGGAATGCGGGAGCCTCGTAGTACTCGGGCAGACTAGGCTACATGAGTCCGAGTATGACGCTGAGGACGGTGTCTCTTTGTTTTGTCTTGTAGGTGGCTCGCTGCTGGTTGGAGACTGTCAGAGTAGCGCAAGAGAGGGAAGAGAAGGAGGCTGACAGTGCGAGGGAGCAAGTGAGACGGCGCATAAACCTTCCGCGATCCCCAGCCGGCATAAAGGGAAGTGGCTAAGCTACCTAGGGTGTGTGTGAGCCAGTCTTGGGCCGAGGGGGAAGACGAGTGGGCTGAGGTTTCTGTGCGCTTGTGTTTTGTAGAAGCTCGTAGCCGTGCTGGTTTGTCGTGACTGTTGGGTTGGAAGAACGCCACTTCAACGCGCTGAGAGGAAGCCGTGGTGGAAAAAGGACAAAGGGAACGAGAAACCGTATTTTGTCTGGAACCGTGCATCAGGAGCATGAGGGACAGTGGCGCAGCCAGCCAGGGGATTTGAATTATTTTTTTAAAATTTATTTTGGTTGAAAGGGCCTCGAGGTGGCTTTTGAGGCCCAGGAATTATTAAGTTTGGGTTTTTTTCTTTCTTTTTCTTTCTTTCGTTCACATGTTTATTATTGAATGTGGGTTTCGTTCTTGTTTGTGTATGTGTTTATGCTTTGTTTGTTTCTCCCTTTCCCTCATTACAAACCGTATTTGGGTGCTGTACTTTGGCTAGACGTGTGTGCAGTGAATATACGAACTAGATTGCTGTGGGTTCTAGTGTGGGGTGTGGTGTGTCCAAAACTTTGCTGTGTTTTGCACGGGTGTGTGGGGTGGGAGGTTCAGACCGGGGAGAGAAGCATATATGTGTCAAGAACAGAAACCATTCAATAAAAGGTATATTGAAAATCAGCTTTTGTGGTGGTTGGTTCTGTGTCGTTGCATTGGGTCCGAGAGATCCAAAGGGGTAAAAACAAACTTAGTTGTCAACCAAAATAAATTCTGTTGGGGCCTTTTACCCCGGGTTACTAAACTAAAGTGTCCTGTTTTTTCCTTTCACTGTAAGCCACATAAATCAGTGTAAATGAAAACTGACTTTCAGTATTATCACACAAATAAGTATGCAGGCTGCAGGTCCAAGTAGAGAAAAGCGACAAAGTGAGCTGAATGGAGGAGTAAGAGAGGGGAGATGATGAATGCACACCCGACAGAAGACGGATGTTGGAGACACCCTGCAGGACATAAGCGGTACTGCATTTTCTCACCACTGTTATACTGACGAAACAGGAATTCCACATAGCTCTACCTTTCAAGGATAAATTAGGGATTGACACACAACGAATAACGGTGAAAAATATCACAGTTGGAAATTAAAAGGTCTTTGTGAGTCTTGCAGATCAACAAATATTATTTATAATCTTTAAAATGTACACTAAATCAACAAAGAGGTCCTAAAGAGTGCCAGTATGTTTTGAAACTTAGAAAGAAAAAAACAGGATGATGTATAATTAATTTGACTGACTCAGCCTTTTATGACTGATTCCAGAACAACTTGATTTTTGCATAACCCTTCCAACTTCAGAGCCACTCAGCAGGCCCTGGATCAGTCATATAATACACAGAGTGTAAGCAATTATGGCTGTGGAGTCGAAGATTGGTCAGCAGGTGGCAGTGGTAAGGCAGGATCAGGCTGGCGAGAGAGTAAGCTGCAGAGAGAGAGAGGTCTGTGTTCTGTTAACACTGAGGGAGGAGATGGAAAAGTGGAGCAGCCACATCAGGATGATCATCATAACTCCAGGCGTCTGGCGTGCCGATGAGCGAGCAATGGCCACCATAAATCACACACACATGAGCAGACCCAACATTCTAAACCTGACCAATGGAGGAATACCTGCACAAATGGAAAGCCCAGCCCATACTTAGGAGACATGATAGATGTTTTGGCCATTAAGTCATGCAGTGGTTTTAATTGCTCAGACAACAGCTCTCCATGTAAATAACCAGATAGATAGATAGATAGATAGATAGATAGAACGACATAGAACGACTTATAAATGACATAGAACAACTTATAAATGAATAGACACATATGTTAAAGGTCGTATCTACTGAAATATGTACACATTTGCATATTTTTAGAAACCAAAAATCAAATTATTGGACGATGTGAGAATTAAAATGCATATTTTGTTGTGAGAACACACTCCAAAGCAAGGATTTTAAAGATTATTTTTATTGTTTAATCAAAAAACACTACACATTGTTATTATAATACATTACTTTAGGTTATTTCTCAGTAAAAAAAAAAAAACTAATATAAATCCAACTACTGAGCAATATATATGGAAATCCTTCAGTAAAATCCTCCAGAATAGGGGTAGGAATAAACCTGTAAAGTGACATGAATGCAGGAAGCTGAGACTTTCTTCTGACTGTGGAGAAAAACAGATTTTGAGAAATGGGGCTCTCCCAGTGAGATCTCGAAGAAGTCTTCATTAAAGTTGCTACATTTTGGAAAGGTTAGATTGGAATGGATATGAACTGACTGAAGATGCTGAGGTAAATATATATCTGTTTGAGCTATATTTTTGTATTACAGTTTAAGAAAAGTCTTTGGAGCAATTCATCCAAATATCAGATAAAAGGCAGACAGGACAAAAACAGTCATTTCTTCTGTGATGTCTTGTTTAATGACTCCAAAATGATAAATTTGCTGGAGAAGGAAAAAGCTTACAGGAGGAGAAAAAAGACATTTTATTCCAAGAAATGTAGAAATGCAGGAATTTCACATAGCTCTACCTTTCTAGGATAAATCAGGGATTTACACACTAGGAATAACGGTGAAAAATATCAAAATACGAATATGTATTTGTGAGTATTGCAAATCAACATATATTATTTGTCCTCTTTAAAATGTACAGGAGGAGGAAAATGTGTAGGAATGTATTTCTACGGGCAGGGATTGACTTAATTTTTTTGCTCTAGTACTCTGAGTACCTACATGAATTTATTGGTACGTATGTCAAGATAAAAAATTATTCTCTGTGTCTCAGCCATTGTTTCCGGTGGGTTAGGGTGCGCACAGAGGTCTGTGTCTCGACCATGGTTGCGTGTGGGGGGCGGGGGTTGGGGCGGGCGGGTTTGCACAGTTTGAAGTCACAAATTAGGTACGCATTTGCGCTGTGAATACTGAAAACTGCCGCGCATGTGCATACCACCTATGTCAATGTGTACTTGCGTACCACTTATGTCAACCACTGTCTATTAGTCCATTTCTCATGAAATTTTCACAGTGTAACAAGCATCTGGTCAAATTAAGTAAAAAACATTAAAAGCAAACAAAAATGGACATTGACAGTTTGACAGTGCCTATATACATTCACTGGTTACTTTATTAGGTACACCTGTTCAATTGCTTGTTAACACAAATAGCTAATCAGCCAATCACATGGCAGCAACTCAATGCATTCAGGCATCTAGCCATGGAGAAGACAAGTTGCTGTAGTTCAAACCATGCATCATAATGAGGATGAAAGGGGATTTAAGTGACTTTAAATGTGGCATGGTTGTTGGTGCCAGAAGGGCTGGTCTGAGTATTTCAGAAGGGGTTGTGTGGATGAAAATGCTATGTTGATGTCAGAGGTCAAAGGAGAATGAGCAGACTGGTTTGAGATGATAATAACCACTCAAGCTCAAATAACCACTCGTTACAACCAAGGTATGCAGAATACCATCTCTGAACACACAACACGTTGAACCTTGAAGCAGATGGGCTGCAGCAGAAGACCACACCGGGTGCCACTCCTGTCAGCTAAGCTCAGGAAACTGAGGCTACCAAAACTGGACAATACAAGATTGTAAAAATATTGGCTGGTCTGATGAGTCTCGATTTCAGCTGCAACATTCAGGTGGTAGGGTCAGAATTTGACGTAAACAACATGAAAGCATGGATCCATCCTATCTCATATCAAAGGTTCAGGCAGGTGGTGGTGGTGGTGGTGGTGTAATGGTGTGGGGTATATTTTCTTGGCACACACTTAGTACCAACTGAGCATCATTTAAACACCACAGCCTACCTGAGTATTGTGTACCCAACTTTTGATGGCTACTTCCAGCAGGATAATGCACCATGTCACAAAGCTCAAATCATCTCAAACTGTTTTTTTGAACATGACAATGAGTTCGCTGTACACCAATGGCCTCCACAGTCACCAGATCTCATTCAAATGGAGCACCTTTGGGAAGTGGTGGAACGGGAGATTCTGATCATGGATGTGCAGCTGACAAATCTGCAGCAGGTCTTCAGATCCTATCATGTCAATATGGACCAAATTCTCTGAGGAGTGTTTCCAACACCTTGTTGAATCTATGCCACAAACAATTAAGGCAGTTCTGAAGAAAAAAGGGTGTCTAAGCGACTACTATCAAGGTGTGCCTAATAAAGTGGCCAATGAGTGTATATTATCTGGAATTTTAGACTGTGGCCGGTGAGTGTATATTATCTGAGATTTTAAAAGCTATTAAATTGAAAGAAATTAACAACTGTTACAAAAGACATAAACTACAGTATAAATAATACGAGCACTCTTTAAAGCAAGTGAGTATTTACATTACAAAATTTGCTGTAACATTTTATGTGTGTTTCTATTAAGTGGCTGTCCTAATGTTAGAACAGCCACTAATCTGTTGTTGCAACTTTGGAAAGGTTTTAGGAATGCTGATAGATGTCAGTGCATGTATTTTTATATTTTTAACTTGAGACTCCTGTATGGTGCATTTTAACAGTGCATGGGCTCTCAGTCAGTGTGTAGTGTATTTCTTTTATTTAAACTAAGAGTGACCTTTCAAGCATTAATTATTCAGGCGGGCACAAACAGCTCACAGGGTAAAATACCACAAAGGCCACTGGCTTCTCCTTAAGCTTGTTGTAAAGTGGCCAGATTTACACTATAGCCCCTTTTCATTCTCTGTCTTCTCAGCTTGTTATAGCATGAATTAACATGAAGAAGAATCCTCTTCTGCTGTCCCATGCATATTAATTTGTCCATAGCTTGCCAGGCTTTAAATCCACCCTGGTATTCGCTTCTAACTGTACATAATTACTACGAAGCATCAGCATTTTATTTTGTTTCACCCAAAAAGCGTAATTTTGGTCCATTTTCTATGGTCTATATTAAGCTAATGTCAACTGAACATGTATGTTGATGTTAGCATAGGCATTGGGGCCGCAACTAACACATTCATTTTCATGAAAGCGTTTAATTATAACATACTAAATAAAGGGTGCCTAGGGCTTTTAATAGGGCCAGAGACTTCTTTAAATACTCACATATCTCCACACATCAGTGGCATCAGCCAAGGTCCAGGCAGGCACTCCTGGGAGACTCAGGTGGGCCAGTGGAAACTCTGGGGCTGGAATAGAGGAACGGAGGGATGGGGGACAGACGGAGGACAACAACAGATGGGTTTGGGCATCCCATTAGCAGTGCGCCAGCAGTCAGGCCAGCTGCCTCGCTCTGTGCTGCAGAGACCTGGACCTGTCCCCCAGGAGCTTCCACCAACATCAGGATCTGCTTTGTCCTCAGGAGTCAGGGCAAGGCCTTTTCAGCAGCTGATCCACAATCAGGCTGACTCAGGTTACTGTACGGCCCAGGATTGCTGTGGCAGGAGAAATGATAGACATAAAAATGAGTGTTATTTGAAACTAAACTTCTGTCACAAGTTTAAAGGATTGAAACAGAAGTCAGTAGTAATTTCTTTGTATAAGGTCAGCTGGGCCTAGCACCCCTCCAGATGGTTGCAACTGTTTTTAGCAATGCAAGTTGCATATGTCAATGTTTGTATACAGGGGAATGTTATAATTTATGTATGCAGTTGCACAGTGTAGTTGGTGAGGGACTGGAATAAGCATTCAATACTGCTACAACTTCAGAACAACTTCATTTGCAGTGAGAAGGAAACTTTGCAAAACTACTGCTTTCAAAATGAAAATGTGGTACAGACAGATAATTACCTCATTTCAAATTTAAATTTGTGTTAGGTGCCAGTAGGCTAGCTCATGAAGAATGTAAGTGAACAAGCAAAAATACTTACAGATCTTGTAATTACAGATTGCCACAGTTAATTAAATTAAAGTGATATTGAGGGAGTATGAGTTTTGTATGCGGGAACCCCATGGGAAGGAAAAACCCCAAGTGAGCTGATCTAGAATCAGTTTTATTCATAAAATTACACTGTTCCACTGTTGATTGCTGTCCGCAAAGGACTATAGGGTGCCATTTGTAAAACCAGCTTAACAAATTTTGTGTCATTTTTTCATCATTTGATCTTGATCATTTCCTTCATAAATTATCTTGAATCTAAATATTAAATATGAAAAATATATTGCACTCTAAATGTGGGTTCGGTGACACCTTTCGGTGACGACCCCTCGTTTGCCATAATAGCCCCCTGAATATCCGGAGTTATTAGCCGAAAACCGTTCACCACGAATGGCTGTCCCATTACTTTTGTCCAACGGTTTTCCGCTAATAACTCCGGATCGCAGGGGGCTATTATGGCAAACGAGGGGTCGTTGGAAAAGTGTCATCGAGCCCTATTTAACAGTGAAGTTTCACATTTAGAGTGTGAGATATATTTTTCATATTTAACATTTAGATTTAAGATCATTTAAGGCAAATGCACCAACTCCACGTTGGTGAGGGGATATCACAGCACGCAGTCCAGCCCCCTGCTAAGTAACAGCCAATTGTAATCATGGGCGTGGCCAATTAGCATATCTTCTAAACATTTAGAGCTCAACTTTAAGATTTAGATTTAGATTTAACATTTAGATTTAGATTTAACATATAGATATATATTTAACATTTATATTTAACATTTAACATTTACGCAGCAAGAAAATATAACAAAACGTAACACTGTATTTTTTAACACATTTAGCTCTAAATGTGTGAAAATTGTGTGAACATTGCACTAAATTATGAAAAAATGATAACGCTAAATTTGTTAAGCTGTTTTTACAAACTGCACCCCATATAGGACCACAAGTGAATGGCCTGAACAGCAGATTAATATAAACGAAAGGAAGTGAACAAGCAGGCTAATTTTGCTGAGTGCTAGTGGCTAACAATGAATGAAACTTAATGGCTTGGCTCAAGTACTTGAGGTCACTCCAGAGCAAATCACTTAGGACCTGTCCAGTCACCTAGGGCCTGACCAGCTGGGATGTAATGACCCCCATGTCAGTTACCAAGGAGGGACTATTTGATGTGATTTCAGACCAGTACAAATTGCTTCTTTAGGTTCAGGGGTGGATCATGGTCTAGCAAGGCACTGACCTGAGGTCCCCCTGATCTTGAAGAATAAACAAGCAAATAAATAAACAAATACAACCATAAAAGTTAGATTAAACAGTTCAAGTTTGTATTTATGTGCACAAGGCAAGATTTTTATTTTTAAATTTAAAAAAAATTAGCCTTATTAATGTAAAACATTCTGTTGTGTCTACATAGTAAACATTTTTGTAAGATTCTGACATAATGAAAAAAGAGAAGGAGTCAAGAGGTAAATGCAAACGCCACTCACAGCTTAGCATGCTATTTGAATGGCACCAACAAAATCTCACAATGATATAAAAAGGAAGAACCCTGAGAAAACATTTATTTAATAACATACATATATTCAGTGTTTGTCCACATTTATATCTGCAGTGGCTTGTCATAAGTGTAAAAGGCTCCTCAAGTCTTATGGGCTTCAATGACCATACAGTAATACATCTTTGCTAAGCATGTGCATGCTGTGATCAAATTTTATGCTGAGATGCAACAATCTTTATATGTATGTGAGTGGGAGCAGAACAGGCCCAGGATAAGGACCTCATACAGGCCAGACAGAGCTGTTCCTTTAAACCAGGCTTGACTAATGGTGGGATTTCCTGGCCCGCGCCACCTGTCAATCAAAGTGCTACCATTTTAAAAAGTCTAACCACTCTCTATGCACCCTGTCCCTGTCTTTCTCTTCCCATCCATCCACTCTTCTTTTATTTCCCTCTCCCTCATCGCCCTCTCAGGCCCCCTTAAATAGCTCTTTGTTCTCTGGGGCCGTTGTGTCTATTTTTATCCCTCCGTTTCCACGGGAGGAGTCATGGCGATGACGACGCCAGATTTGCTCGAGGTCGCCATGGCAACACTATCAAAAAAGTCCAAGTCAAACAGACACGCGCTCTCATGCATGGCTTTTCTGCTGTTTCTCTCTCTCTCTCCCTGTCTAAACACTATTTCACATTATTTACTTCCATATGTGTCTTCTTGTAGCATTTTGAGTCCAAATACTTTGGCGGATGCCGACATTTTCTTCCATACCCACACACAAGTATTATTGGTGAATTCTTACGCATGCTGCCTTCCCCCATGGCATGCTAATCTGGACCTGCTGTTTTCAACGCACCCCCTCCTTTTCCTCCCCTTGTCCCTTTTTCACTTCTTTCTTTAAAACCGAATTGAGCTGTCCTTACCTCCTTGAACCAACTGGTGTGCTGTTGTTGTGTAAATCGGAGGCAAGAAACAGGACCCAGTGAAGCAGGAGAGATCAGTTTGACTGTAACCAGTAGATAATGCTCAGATAATGTTCAGATAGTACACACTGTCCATTTAGTACAGTACATTAGGTTATGTCAATTGTTCAGTGTCAACAGAGGCAGAGTGTTGCATTGGTGCCTAATAACGTTCAACTAACTCCTGCTATGATACCAAGATGCTAATTCAAAGCTAGCTTTCCTGTCAATTTTGAGACAACTGCAACTGATGGAGGGCTTATGAGCAGTCATCCAGTGTACTCCAGTAGAGTGAATTCAGGTATACTGGAACATCAGGTCAATAGGGACAGCTCAAGGAAACAATGTATTTCTGTCTTAACCAATGTCAGAGTTAGGGTTAGAAAAAATCAAAGCAATTGGTGCTGTGGAAGTACATGACAATATAATTCCATTATTACACACAGCTGGCAGCCTTGTGGTTAGAGAGTTGCCCCAGCTATCAGAAGGTCATGGGTTTGAATCCCAGGACTGCTAGTAGCACCACTGAGGTACCCTTGAGCAAGGTACTGTACCCAGACACTGCTCCCCGGGCACTACGTTCCTGGCTGCCCACTGCTTCACTTGGTGAATGGTTTAAATGAAAAGACAGAATTTTGTGCTGTTCACACTGTGTGCTGTGGTGTGTACTGTTATGACAGAGGTGGAAGAACCCAAACGTGGAGTATCATGAGATAGTTGGTAGACCACACCCTTTGCTATAAGAATGCTCTGTAGAGAGTTAGGATTCTCATCGGAACCCACGTTCTCACTCACACACAAGGTATGATAAGGCTGGAGTACTCAGTTTGAGGAGTCTGGTAGACTGGATGGTGAGGGGTGAAGACTTAATGACTGAGCGTGGACTACCTGCATTACCTGCGTGACCCGGTGGGGAGGACACCCGACAACGGCAATCCTGGATCAAGGAAGGATCCAAGATAAACCGCCCGTGCACCCAAGACCGCTCTTCAGGACCGTAGCCTTCCCAGTCAACAAAGTACTGAAGTACTGGGTGCCATGGCCCCTTTGATGTAAATCAAGGATGCGACAAACGGTATAAACCAGGCCACCATCCACTATCCTGGGGGGGAGGGGGGGCAGGAACCTGAAGAGACATAAAGGAGAAAAAGTTTTGCCATGAAATATGAACCACTGGATGGACCAAGAGTGCAGCATGCAGCTGGAGCCGGTAGGTGACAGGGTTTGTTAGAGTTATCTTGCAGTGTTAGAGTTATCTTGTAGGGCCAATAAACTGGGGGTAAGTTTCTTGGACTGGGTCTGTAAGTGGATGTTTTTGGTTAATAGCCATACCCTGTCACCAACATGGAACCGGTGGGTGCCAATGGCGATGCTGCTTGATGTACTGCAAATTGGCCAGTTGCATGGCTAACCGGGTCTTCGTCCAGAGCCGCTGGCACCGGCAGACCAACTGTTGAGCCGACATTACATCAACCTCTGGCTCTTGATGTTCAAACATCAGAGGTTGGAAACCATAGCATACCTCAAAAGGGCTAGGACCTGTGGCGGAGGAGACTTGTAAGTTGTGAGACATGTAAGTTCCACCCAATTGAGGTAGTGGGCCCAGGACCACTCATGATCCGCAGCAAAGTATCTCAGAAAGCGCTCCAGCTGTTGGTTGGTCTGCTACGTCAGACCATTCATCTGGGGATGGTAACCTGAGGAGAGACTGCTGGACGAACCAATCAGACCAGAACTTGGCTACGAACTGGGGCCCCATGTTGGAGACAATATTCTTGGGGAACACATGCAAATGGACTACATGCCCCAAGATCAGTTCAGCAGCGGTTTTAGGTGTGGGGAGTCCAGCTAATACCACCAGGTGCACAGCCTTAGAGAATCGATCCACAATGGTCAAAATGGTGTCCTTCCCTCTCAACTTCAGCAGACCGGTGACAAAATCCAGCATGATGTGCGACCATGGGCGGCGAAGAACAGAGTTTGAAGGTCACCTGGAGTTGGTTGGTTGGTTAATTGATTTAGCCTGGGCACACACAGCACATGCCTGGACGTAGGTCTGCACATCTTTGCCCATAGAGGGCCACCAAAAGGCTCTTTTAATAAAGCTAACAGTCTGATGGGCTCCTGGGTGCCCAGCCAAGGTGGAATCATGTCCCCACTGTAGAACCTTGGACTTCATGGAGGTAGGGACAAAGAGACGTCCAGGTGGGGTGTCTGCCAGAGGAGGCTCCAAGGTGTGCGTCTGGCGGATCCGATCCTCCAGCTCCCATCACAGTGGAGAAATGCTGAGTTCCAAAGGAAGGGTGCGCGGACCCCAGACGGTATGAAAGATGGAAGTGAAACTGCTCAAAATACAGCGCCCACCGTGTCTGCCTCGGATTAAGCTGTTTTCACTTGTTGGATGTAAAGGAGATTTAGATGGTCGGCCCAGACCATAAATGGTTCACCACCACCCTGGAGCCAGTGGTGCCACTCTTTCAGGGACCACTTGATGGCCAACAGCTCACGGTCCCCTACCCTGTACTGCTGTTGAGTGGAATTAAATTTTCTGGAGAAGATTTCAAGGAAGCAGTTTCTGGTCTGGACCTCACTGGAAGAGGACAGCTCCTATGCCCACATCGGAGGCATCCACCTCCGCAACAAATTACTTTTCTGAAGCTGGATGAAGAAGGATGGGAGATGAGGTGAAGAGCAGGCACAGTTGATGGAAGGTTTGAATGGCGGATGAGTCAAGATGGCTTGGTGAGAGCAGTCAGAAGTGCCACTACAGAACTGAAGTCCCGGATTAACCTCCTATAGAAGTTCACAAAACCCAAGAAACATTGGAGCTGCTTAAGCATTTAGGATAGGGGCCAATTACACACAGCCTCCAATTTCTGGGGATCCATGGCCACACCTTTAGGGGTTATAACAAAACCCAAGAATGTGGTGGAATGCTGGTGGAAAGCACATTTTTCCAACTTACAGTAAAGTTGGTGGGCCAGCAGCCTCTGGAATACTGCTCAGACATGCTGGATATGTTCCTCTGTGTTTCTGGAGTATATCAATATGCCATTGTGGCCATGTCTAGATACCTTCCTGACCACTCCGCACAGGCTGTGCTCTTTTTTAGTTTTTTATTCATCTATTGTTTTGCTTCATGTTCCAAATACTTCATATTGTTTTAATAGTTTATGATAGTCGAACGCTGTCCTTCAAGTATCTCGGTGTCCACATCTCCTCAGACCTGACATGGACTGGCATAAGGTTCTGCACCATCAGGGCCAAAACAGCGAGACTTCAGACCATTCAAGTCCTGAATCAGAACATGCCCCCACTCCTCTCATAGCACTACCATAGCATTACCATAAGGGACTGAAACAGGACCTCATATCATATTCATTGTCGAATTCCAGAGCATTCAATGTCATATTCCATATCATATCGGATTTATTATTACAACTGCTACACTGTACATGCTGCTTATTACTCTGGTCACTCTGTTTACATTACTCTGCTCACTGTTTTACATTACTGTTTGCATACTGATCACTCTGTTCACATTACACTGTTCACATTACTGTTTACACTACACTACATTACTCTGGTCACTCTGTTAAATTACCCTGTTTACATTACTCTGCTTGCATTGCTCTGGTTTACATTGCTGTGCTAATATGGCACAATGCACTTTATCATTTCATTTGCACATTGTACATATTACTGCTATATTTACACAAATACATATAAAAACCTTAAATTTATTAGCTTATATATTTTATCTCAAACTTGTGGTGCTCCTAGTTTATTTACTTTTAGATCTGTGTTTTCAAAAATTTCAGATTTGTGTTTAAAATGTATAATTGTACTTACATTTATAATTATATCTGCTTTATACTTATATCTACTTTATCTACTCGTTTATTTACTTTTGTTGTGTTTCAGAAAATTCCAGATTTTTTATTTAAAATCTACTTATTGTTTATAATGTTTGCACTGTCAAAAAGGAGTGGTTCAGGGTACATTTCACTGTGTGTTGTACTTGTATGACTGTGCATGTGACAAATAAAGAATCTTGAATCTTGAATCAAGATATACAAAGGCTCACTGGCCTAACATGTCCCTCAGCATGTCATTGATCAGCTGTTGAAATACGGCTGGACTATTACATATGCCAAACAGCATTACCAAAATCTCATAATGTCTAGTTGGTGTAATAAAAGCCATCTTCCACTCATTGCCCTCCCTGATGCGCACCAAATTATAGGCGCGCCTGAGGTCCAATTTCGTGAATACTGTAGCATCAGAGAGAGCGTCCAGAACAGTACTAGTGAGTGGAAGCGGGTGCCTGTCCTTCACTGCTATGCAGTTAAGCCCCCGATAGTCAACACAAGGATGGAGGCCCCCATCTTTTTTATTTCACAAAAAAGAAGTGGAAGGCCAAATAGTCCCCTGATGAGTCCCCTTGTTTATGTATTCCTCCATGGCCCGCTGCTCTGTTGTGGAGAGAGAATATAAATGGCTGTGGGGCGGTACAGCACCTGGCAGGAGATCTTTGGCCAGATCATATGGCTGAAGAGGAGGTAAGGTGATTTACCTTTCTTTTTACCAAAGATCTCCGCCAGGTCATGATACAGGACAGGAATGGCCTCCAGGTCGACTTCTGAGGCCTCTGACTCCCCTGAGCACATCCTGGCCTTCGCCTGGAGACAAAGCTCCTGACAGGTTGGACCCCGCTGAAGAATATTCTTCTTGGTCCAAGAAATGAGTGGGTCATGATGCAGGGACCAGGTGAATTCCAAAAGAAGAATAGGAGAGGTGAGGGTAGTAACATGAATCTTAGTAACTGAATCTTTTCTGTGTGACTGTCAATCGTGAGGGTTAAAGGAAGAGTTGGGTGAGTAATGAAACTTGTAGAGAGGTTTGGCCATCAATGGAGGTGGTAATAATAGGTCAGGATAATGCCTCTAACATCACACCCATCTGGGCAGCAATAGCTTGATCAATAAAGTTCCCTGCTGCACCCGACTCCACAAACGCAGCAGAGACGATCCGTCGGTGGCTCAGCTGGAAATGGAGGGAGCGGTAAAAGAAATCACCAGCGGACCAGGTAGGAGCTCCCCCTACTTACCTGGTCAGAGGTGTACCCTAACTGCGTGGGTTCCCTCCGGCTCTGGAGTGGTCCACAGACAGAGGTGGAAAACCGACAGCCACGGAGTCCGAGGTGGCAGAGGCAGCAGATGGTAGGCGAGTCTGTGGAGCAGCTACACAGACAGTACGAGGGTTTGGCCTCGGGCGAGAGCTCATTCTTTGGTTTTCCCCCCGAGGTGTGGCCATCTACAGTGACAGGGAGCTCTCACCCGGCTCACACGTCCTTCATATCGGGAGCCAACCTCTCTTAGAAGGCTGTCCGGAGTGCGGCATCCACCCCAGTTGGTTTGCACGGCCAGCATTCTCTGGCGCAGGTTATATAACATTGAGTCAGTTTCCACCTCAATGTCTGGATGCTGAAACGTGGCCTTAAGGTGGCGACAGAACTCAGGATAGGAGCAAGCGAGCTATCTCTGAGTTCGACCTTAAGACCTCGGTGGCCCACTCAGCTGCCTGCCCAGAAAGGAGGGAGATGATGAGGCTGCGGCTGGTGGAATAGTGCTCCTCCTGAAACTCAAATAGCACATTAGCCCCTTCCATCCCACTTATCTGGTAGTGAAATTTTTGGAATGAAGCTCGGTGAAGGAGCAGGGAGAGGGGGAGAAGATCGGGGTGCCGCCTATGGCGCTGCCTTCTGAGCAGCCCGCTCATGCAAGACGGTCTTGAATGTGGTGACTCACTGAGCAAGCTCAACACGAGCCACAAATTACTTGTGAAACTCCTGCTGCAAGCCAACCACATGATGTTCCAGCCTTGCAATCACAGCAGCCTGCTGCAGAACAACGTCACACATGGCGGCAAACTCCGCTGGATTCACGGCTGTGGGCTCAGTCATTCTGTCACAACAGAGGGCAGCCGCTACACCAGTGTAGGGTGGAGGAAGAAGCCAAACATGGAGTAACGTGAGAGTTGGTAGACCACGCTCTGTAAAGAGAGTTAGGATTCCCACCGGAGCCCACATTCTCACTCACACATAAGGTATGACAAGGCCGGAGTACTCACGGTTTTAAGGTCTGGTAGACTGGATGGTGAGGAGTGTGGACTACCTGCATTGCCTGGCTTAAATATCATGTGATGCACTCATTTACGGTTGCCCTTGTGTGTCACGTGACCTGTGTGCGTGACATGTACAAGTATGACAAATTGTCACTTTACTTTTACTTACTATGACATCACATGGGGGGATGGTTGGAGTCCACATCAAACTGAAAGTTGCCCCTTAAATGGTTCAGAGGTAAGAGAAATGACATGCTTCATCTATAAACCCTTACTGTAATGGTTTAAAATTTGAATGACTAATGTATTGTAGACATGTAAGATGATATAGTGTACCAAAGTAAATTTTTTTATATACATGGTTTGGTTATTAGGGAGAGCATGTTTCAGGTAAACAAGTTTAGGAGGCTATTGAAAATAAATGCATCACTATTATATTCATATACTTTGACAAAGCTATGTCACCACAGAATCACAGAGCTGTAGCCTATAGCCAGCTTTTAAGTAGAAAGAGTAACACTTTTTTATGATTCATATTTATGCTAAGGCTCCCAGTAGTATGCAATAGTAGACTGTTTTGGAACTGGATTGTTTAGTGGACCAGGCTGATGAATAAGCTTGATGAATGCACAATTTCAAAAATGAAATCAGTGATCAATAATGTTGATGGCTCTTTAATTCTTTAAAGATTCTTTAGTCACCACAATCAGTTATCCATCTGATAGGGCCTAAGCCTTTCTGTTGATGTAATAATCTGTTAACACAAAATAAATAAAAATATATACACATATATTTAGGGTTAAGTATAAACATTAAATCAGCTTAATTTTTTAATGGCCTACACTGTGTCTCAAATTGTCAAACATGCTATCCCAAATAGGCACGTCTGGTCCGTCTCAGCCACGCCTCCAGCAGAGCCCGTTGCCCAAGTATTAGGTGGCACTCAGCCCCTGGGCACTTCTGTGTGAGGTCATGGCTTGTTGTGTGTGTGGGTGTTGGGAGCCTAGGCAACCCAGGTGAGAGCTTCGTCAGCTCATCAACGGGGTTGCTAGGCACCTAACAACGAGTCCACCTATCTTATGTTTAGTTCAATGATTGAGTTAATGGTCCGTGTCATGTGATTGGCTGTCTGCGTGAGTGTGTGTGTATATGAGCCCAGACGATCCATTGAGTCTTTGCGTGGTCACCCCAGTACTATCGTGCAGCTCTGGTTTGGGTTGGGGGGTTTTGTTTAAAGGAAAGTGTTCTCTTGGTTTCAGCCTGTTTATTCTAAGGAGGAGAGTTCTCCGTAGCACCCTGTGGACTGGTCTATGATAACCTGCAGCATCTCCAGTGGCAGTGGAGATCCCTTGTTTGGACTTTACGTAGGCAGTGTGGATAACTAGTGCTTGTGTGTGTGTGTGTGTCTCCTCTCCTCTGTGTCCATAGGCGTGACATGCAAGAGCCCCGTCGCATCGAGTGAACTCCACGGAGTGTGGAGCAAGTGTTATGAGCCCCTGAAGGCAGTGGGCTCCCTTATGAGTGAAGAGCTGACTCTGCAGCAGAGTCCCTCTCCGTCAAGTCCAGTAGGGCTGTGCTGGACGAACCGTTCCTCCTAAGTTCGACGTTTTGTGAGAATCCTGCAGAGAAAAGGTCCTCCATTCGAGTGTGTGCGTGTGTGTGTGTGTGTGTGTGTGTGTGTGTGTGCACCAGCCAGCATCTTGAAAACTGTGAAACTTGGCAATTAAAACACCTTTCTATTTGACACAAATGACCAAACTACAACAACATTGTGAGCATATCATACACATTTAACTTCTTCACAGTAAGAAAGTGGACACCTTGAAGACATAAAAAATGTACAATATATTGGAATATATACAGCTGGACTTACTCTGCTAGTAATGGTGGTCTGTAAATGTCATTATGTACCTCATATCTCTTGAATAATTTAACAAGAAAAGCAAACGCATTTGTAACTTTGGTTTATGCACATGTTTAAAGGCGTAAAATATGGCTAATTAGAGCTGAGCACATGAGCACTTGCAAATGCAGCCCATCAAAGGTGCAAAAGCCACCATGCATTTGTCTGCCAAGCCAAGTGGTTAAAACCGATCAGTGGCTGTAGCCATTGCCAGCGTTGCATGTGGGGGCCTTGACGGTGACCATTCCTCCAGAGCCGCTAAACACTTCCTTCTGCTGCTGCCCTTCCATTCCCCACCGTGCCAGGCAGCCCCCCTCCCACATCACCTGCTGGCAGGGTGGCAGGTACACGCAGTGGGCCCGGCTGTGCTGGTAATGGCCTCACCTGCCAGAGCTGTCATGCTGCCAACCAGTGCTGGCTGGTACTGATAAAGTTCAATATTATGATATTTTTCAATTTCATTATGGTATCACATGATACATAATTTAGCTTTAATAAGGCCAATAACTTCCTCTTCTTCAGTACAGCAGCTAAAAGTGTCCTTCAAGTCATAGACATAGCTTGTATTTATTGGACTGTTCTGTTATGTTCTGATTTTATGAATGGGTAAAATTTTATTACATACAATTTATTGCTGACTCCACAAAACATGGCTCTGTTTAGTGACCAGCCAACACTACACAGTACCAATACATTTGTATTGACCTTTTTCATTTCGAGCGTACTGCTGGCTTAGCGCCTGCCAATAAGAGAGTGGGCTGTACCCAACTGACCTGACACACACACACACACACACACACACACACACACAGTGAGCTGCTTGCATTTGTTTATTGAGTACCGTACAAGGGTTGCATTGTAACCTGGGCACTTTTTTTGCATCACTGGTATTTGATTAAACTTCACTGTGTATAGATACATTGTGCTGCATTAAGCTGCACCCCAGTGAATTGTCCCACTGTGATCTGTAACAATCAGGGTAGCAATCACTGGCTGGATTCCTAAAACATAATCCCACCCTTACGATGATTAAATAGCTGCATTATACTTTTAGTCCATTGTGGATGAAGAGTTTTTAAGGCAAGAGCCCTCCCAAACACACAAGGCTGCTATCTGCCTAGAGCTGCCACTCCAGCAAACATTAGTATTTGATTAGAGCGATTAAGGCCCAATTTGATAAGTCAGCATATAACTATCTTAGCTACCTCTGCTTCAATACTCCTCTTGTCCATAGACTTCACTGCTTAGCCTTTTTGGATCACTGGAGTACTGTTGAAGCTCAATGGATGGTTAGATTTGTGTTCAGCTGCATTGCTAATGAGCCCTTAACCTCACAAAAGGTTGCTGGCATCGCAAACTATGACACTGGATGGACTTGGTTGAGGAACAGGGATGAAAGGAGAGATCAAGCATTAGAACACTAACCTCCAATTCTGTTAAGTCAGCTATCAGACACTTGCGTTGGCTACCTCCCATCAGAAGGAAAGTCATCATACAAGGCCAGTTATGATTTCTTTCACCCACAGTCTCAGATGTAGCATTGCTGGAGATGAAATATTCAGTCTCCCAACCACTCAGGAATTTAAACTGCTTGATATACGTTTACTTTCAATTCCTGTACTGACAGCTTTGAGTCTGCACTTACTCCACATCTGTTTTGACATAAAGAAATTACAATATGAAAATGAAAGATTTTTATTTTCTTGTAGAACACAACTACACAGAACACACATAAAATAACTTTCCATGAATTCAAGTCATATTAAAATATGTCATCTTCTACTTCTTCATATAAAGATGAGATGTTTCACATTCTAGACAGATTTTTTCCATTTGCCTAAATGAGCTATAAGTTACAAAGAATTAATTTCAAGGGATTTTTTGAAGGGTTAAAGAGGAATTTTGGGTTTGGTTTGGTAATATGTGGATACTCAGATAGCTTGATTTAGCATAATTAGATATGGCATTGGCATACTGACAATTGACAAAATGGCACTGGCAGCTGAGGAAGAAACAATTCCCCCCTGTAATGTAAAGCATTCCTTCTGCACTTCAAAGTAATTGTTTACGTGCCACATTCACACTTTGGGAGGTCTAAGCAAATCCATTCAGTGACAAGAGGCCAGGACCTTGGCGAGAATCCCAACCCCCTGTGCTCCGGTAATCTGCTGGAGACATAAGCCAGTCACTCAAGCGTGCTGGCACCTACTCCGTTCTGCCTTGTCTGTCTGGCGGCTTCAACAATTCTGCTGGCCCATGCCAAAGAAGCCCGCTGCCATCGCTCCATTCTCCCTGACAGCCGAGTCCAATGTGTATGCATCGGCACAATCTCCCAGAGTGCTTTCTCCAGTGAATAATAATCTGGGCTGGGCCTAATGCATAGGGGGCTTGACCCCGGCGGCAGCTGAGTGACAAGCAGGCACTCTGCAACAGTGTCTCAGGTCACACGCCTTTGAAATACTGTCCAATCGATAAAGGCAATGGGAGGCAACCATGGTGGTGGTAGCAGGAGGGGCCATAGGGGATATCAATGGCCAGAGTCCCTCAGGGTGAGGTGGACAGCCCATGTAAATCAATCTCATCCTTCAGGCCTGGTCTGGCCCTTACAGGCTAAGGCAATCTTGTGATAGAACAGGAGCAACTAGCGTGTTACATTTAGGACATTCTGAAGTACTTAATGAGAAGGAAGGAAATGAGTATAAAAATAAGAGTGGCTGAAATTGTATATAGTTCAAATCCACCAGCTGGTGTGTCAGGTTTTATCTTGATAGTTCTAGCACATGAACCTGAGGTTGGCAGATTTTATTGAGGGGTTATATGACAGGATGCATGTATGTATGCATATTTATTATGCATGTATTTGAAAGGTCACTCTGTTAAAATAGATCTGACTCATTTATTACTGTCATATGATCTAGCCAACCTTAACAATGTGATTTAGCAGCAAACACTGTAGTCTTTGTTAAGAACTGAGTGAGCTGGAATTTTTTTTGTCAACATTTGGTAAAACTTGTCCAACCTAAAAAGAATTGCTATGAAAGTGCATATTTGTAAAGGAACCAGAATCATTTGAAATTTAGAGCACTGATCTTGCTTCTCTTATACTGGCTGGACAGTGAGTGAAGCTGATCCTAGATTGGAACCCACATTCTCCCTTTTTCTACAAATCCTAGTGTCCTTTTTCTGTAGCAAAGGAAACAACCAAGAGGTACTCATTTAATGAGAATCTGATCCCAGGTGAATGTAATCTGTTACTTCCAAAGACAGCGACACTAGACATGCAGTGACATGCAATGTGTGAGCTGTTTTTAATGGCATATACTGCATTTACAGTGGCATAAAGCAAATCCCTCCTATGGGCCTCATGTCCTTCAATTCATGTTAGTTGATCTCTCCAGGCTGGGCTTCTGTGTCACTGTAACCTTGGTTCCTTCAGCGTGATGGATGCTAGGTGAGGGTGGTCTGCGTCAGCCAGCTGCAAGGGTGATTTAGTGGGTACTGATGCCCTCTACCTGAGGAGAGAATAGACATCAGCAGTATGTAAATAAATGCTGGTGTGTGTTATGAGGTTATTCCTTAAACAGCAAAACGTGCATTAATACATGCAGCATAAAGTTTTGGGATTGTTACAGCAGTTCTGTCTAAGACACACATGAAGGTGACAAGAGGGTCGATTTAAAAAGTGATGTGGTGTTCATGATGTAGAAAGGGACAATAAGGAATGACCACTGATTGTTCAGTATAAACTGAATGACTGTTGATTGTGGACACCAGTTCCCCATATTCCAGCAATATTTCGAACATTTCTTTGTTATTCTGTGTTTGAGGTTAAAAAAGTCATTCAGAGTGTTTGGATGTAATATTTTGCTGTAGAGCAATCTACTCAGATTTCTTTACAGTGATGGTGATGGAAATTAGGGGTTACACAACAAAAATATTGCCATTTTACTTACTATAAACATTCCAGTTAACCAGTGAGTAATGTTTATGATGGTCAAATGGTGATAAATCTAAAGAAATATGTTTTGGAAGGAACTATTTTGCTTTACAATGCCCTACATGTACCTTTCGTCCAGTAATGGATTAAAAATAAGTACGCCAAATGCATGTGACTGTTGCATATGTCAGCACAAATTAGTCCACAAATGAGTGACATCAGGTAATTCAAGACAGTTAAGTATCCCAAACTGTCCATTAGGCAGCTCCAGCCAATTCAAAATGCTGCTGCCAGAGTTCTAACCAAGTAAAGAAAGCACATTAAACTGATTCTTACGTCCTTGCACTGGCCCTCTGTTTTGTACAAACTTGATTTCAAAGCTTTGCTCATTGTTTAGAAGTCACTCAATGGTTTGGGTCCTAACCAACATCTCTGATATGTCTGAAGTTATGCAGGAGCTGGCCAGCTAGTGTTGGTGAAACTAAACATGGTGAAATGGTGTTTATCCACCATGTAGCTTGCTGCTGGAATAAACTGCCCATCAGGACCATGTCTGCACCGACAGTAGCTTTTAAAAGCTGCTCGAAACTGCACTATTGTCCTCCACCTTCTTTTAAACATTTACACATCTACTGCACTTCCAGTTTTCTTTTACCGATTTTCTATGTATTCTTTTATTTCTTTTATTTCATCCATTATTGTATTCTGTTTCTTTCTATTTTATTTTATTTGTATTCTACTTCTGGAAAGCACATTGAGTGACCTTTTGTGTATATAAATAAACCTGAAACTTGAAAATTGTAGGCAAACTGTGTGCATTTCATGATTTGAGGTTTGTCATATAAAGTGATACGCAAAGATACTTATAAGTAAGACATTCACATTGAGGCAGCAAGGCGAAGACAGGGAAAACAATTCCTAACAAACCAGAGAAACAGAAACCGAATTGCCACCGGGCCAGAGAAAGGATTTCTGAAATGTTAGGGCTACTTAAGCAAAAGACAAGACAAGGAAGAACCTGGGAAGGAGATGAAACAAACCACAGGTGAAAAAATTAAGAACAAGGTGGGACATTGGAGGAGACACAGGAGACTCTTGTGCATTTATAGATGTGTAAAGTGATCTAACAGTGAATATTCTAATAAACCAATCAAGCTAAATAGGTTCAGGAGTGTATGTACAAATAACAACATCATTTTGTTTTTTTAGCAAGAGTGCAATGATTGCATAAAAAGTGCTGAGTAAATATTTTTATTACTGTCCTTCTTTTCCAGTGAGCTAGATGTCATTAGTGCTGGGAATCTTATGTCCTTTAAACATAACTTTATGTCCTTTTGCACAATGACGCGCACACAAACTCACTTTTTTACACACACACACACACACACACACACACAAACAGATGTTGCCATTTCCAATATGGCACTCTGTTTCCTTAAAGCTAACAGGTCTATTCCATTACAGTTGTCAAAATCTAGTATTAGGTTTATAAGGTTATAGCCTTTCCACCATTTTATAATAATTCTAATGCTATACATTGGCATTTGGCTAACTCATCCCTTGTTCCATGACTTTATGGTCTAGACTACACAGTGGACACTCTTTGTATCTTGCATTTAACCTACATTCAACCAAATATTCACTGAATTAATCTTTAATTTCTGCAACCCATACCTTCACCCAAATCAGTCCTAAACTAAACCTATTCTACACTGCTGAGTTTCACAGGATAATCTGGTAAAAAAAAAAAAAAAAGAAAAACATCTCTGGATCATCTGTTGGGGCTACCCAAACAGTTGGGACAACCCAGTCAATGAAATTCTGGACAGCAACTGCCAGAGATGCGTCACAGGGCAGCAGGTAATCAGCAGCAAGGAGAAATAAATAACGTTCTCGGATTGTCTACTTTCAAACCTCCCGCCTCTAAGTACAGCTGACTGTGATGTCTGGGTCTCATCCGCCACGCCCCCTCATCCTCCATCTGGGTTGTTTATGTTTGGGTGCGGCGCTGAGCAGCGGAGGCTCATTCCGTTCAGGTGTCTGATTGCCTTGCTAACCGCTGCGCCCCAACAAAAACAAGGATGAGGGGGTGTGGTGGATGAAGCTGAGATGTCACAAAAGCAGAAAAAATAAGGAGGATGTCTGTGGTTTCAGCGAATTTATGGGAGTTTCTGCAAATAATTATTAGTTCAGTTCAAAGAAAAAATCCGCAGGAGACTCAATCCGCAACTTCTGAACTGCGAATAAACTACACCAGTGTAGTTTAAAGCATTAAATCAAAGCCAAGGAAGCCACTTTCAAATGTATATTGGCCGAAAATAAGGTAGAAAAGGTCTGAAACACAGCAATGTTGTTTGGCTGGCCAGTAAACATAAACAAATAAACACAAATTAACAAATAACAAATTTGATAAAACTGATAAAACTGATGTTAGTACACTGTAGTACAATATGGAAGAAAATTGGGCTTTTCTTTCTTTACCTAGTGCTTTTAATACCATTTATAAGAATCCATCTTGACAGAAAATATACTATATGTGTAGTAGCTCTTGGGACTCATGATAGATTAATAAGAGTTTTCCAGTTTTCCAGTAATGTAACAAAACCATTTACAATTCAAACTACTTGGAGGCAAATTGTAACCCAGTTCCTAAAATTGTCTCAAACAAAAGAGGAAAAAATAAAACATTGTTCCTGTTTAATGAAAGTGGAAAAAGATCAGTATATTTAT
>JBBPCX010000023.1:689309-713815 GCA_037974365.1 Hydrocynus forskahlii | reverse complement strand
AGAGAGAGAGAGAGAGAGAGAGAGAGAGAGAGTGAGATGAATCAAGCACAGACATGCCCAACATGGGTTCAGTAAAAGTAGGCTGCAGTGCTGGAGAAGACAAATCTGGAGTGTTGTTGATACTAGGCTTGTATTATTGGCTTTGACACTGCTTTGCATCTGTTTATATGGAAAAAAGTCAAGGCAAAACGAGCAAGACAAACCAATAAGTAAGTGAATTAATGGGCAATGTAGAGGACCTGAGGCATGGTGCAAAAGATAGAGAAGGAGAGAGAGAGAGAGAAAAAGAGAATGAGGAGGGAGGGGAAGAACCATGAGATGTGATGACGTGGAAAAGAGGGCCACAGAGATTCCCCTCCTCTTCTCATCCTCCATCGTCCTCTCCCCCTCCACTCTCCCTCTCCTTCCGTCTTCTCTCACCTCCTGCTCTTCTCCTTTGTGCCTAGACCACTCTACTGTTCAGTTTAAATGACATGAGCAGCATGAAGCTGAACATTGGATACATTCACAATTACTCTGCTTGTGCCTGAAGCCACTGTGGAGATGGTGGAAGTGGTGGTGGTGGTGGGGGGAGGGGTGGTGCATTAGGAGAATGCACAGGAACACCATTCATTACAAACACAGTTGATACAGCGTGCCATACTTGGAGGATGATGCATTAGAAATTGCTGCCATCGTTCTTCCGTTTCCATTCTTTTTAAAAAGATCTCCCACACTTCAAATGACCATTTCTGACCAAAATAATGACTTCTCTCCTGTGGTTCATGGGGTTACATATTTGCAAGTGTACTCATAAATAAAGGTGTCAAAAAATTCTTCAGAGCAATGCCACTTTTCCTAAACTTATGACGGATGTTTTTTTGAAGAATCTTTTTGGAAATTAGATGTATGAGCATGAATAGTCGGTCTCCCGCATTTGGATGCATTTTTTTCATTCTTCCCTTACATTAGCCAAATTTAGTGACAATTTTGTGCCACACAAGTACACTCATTGACAACCTGAATTGTTGTTTTCTGTTTCATATTTTTTAAATCTTTTTCTTCTAACTATATGTGAGCAACAGCAATTCCCTGTCTTTCTCATGTAGATTTTTTCTTCTGACCACATGGCTGTGTACCAGCAGCCATTTGAGGTGAAAGCTACAGCACACATAAACGTATTTAGACTCATAAATATTCTGAGACATTTAAAAGCTTTTGGAGCCCACTGGGAGTGTTTTAGTTAGGGTGATGTTGGTTGATGTGTAATACAAAAAGGAATCCCACACATGGAAAAAAGTAGTTATGCATGACATAAACATAGAATTATAGCGTTGTTGCACCCTTATCTACAAAAGGGTATGTTTTCAAGATTATTGCCAAAGCTTGTCCAAGTACTGATTTATTCAGAGCATTTATGGACTGTTTCTATTGGTCCATTCATCAAGAAATAATTAAACAATGTAGATGGTAACTTCAAATGGAGTGAAAAATATACAAGAGAGTTTTGATTTACTAAGAAATCTAATTGAGATGTCAGTACCTAAGACTTTACCAAACTCTAACTGACCTTATCCTTATCTATCGATGTAGTTTTTGAAATAATGAAAGATTCACAAATGTGCAAAGAGTAACTAAAAATAATGGAATTTATTGTATTGCCTATCCAGTAAAGTTTACTGTAGCCATTTTATTTCATATAAATCATGTATTTGTTGTTAGCGCTGTTACTTTACAGCAATAAGGACATGTAGAATTGGAACTGATTAACTGGAAATGTTAAATTGCCTGTAGGTGTAAATGTGTTTGCGTGTAATGGACTAGCGACATGTGCAGTATGTTTTTCCACCTTTCATCCTGTTTTAGCACTGGGGTAGTACCGGAATAGCAGCCCACCACAGGGTTAAACGTGTTGATACTAATAGATTAAGAAGTCATATGATTGGTTGAGCGAGCTGATTCACAACAGGAACAGATAATTTGATATTGCATGAGCAATGACGAATACATGCTGAGGGTTTTCAGATATGTAAACCATTCTGGACATTTTCTAGCACCATAAAAGTTGCTGTGGTCATCAGATAATATCTCAGCAAAGACTCTAATCCACATCAGTGCAGGACTATCTGTTGTAGCTATGATAATGACAGCAATATGGTGCTGATATCTCCCGTGTATTTGTCTATGCAGAGCGCCATATTGTCCATGTGCTGTAGGGATCACACAAGACTTGAATCACCATAGCTATGCCATGTGTCTTGTTATCCATCATATATCATAATCTGACATATGGGCTCCATCCACTGGATTGCCCCATTGAGTCTTGTCTCATGCAGAATCCATTAAAGGGCCAATGTGACATTGCCTCACAACTTCATTTTCCTTCACTGGCATACAACATTAAGGGGGTCAAAGAAGGCATGGTTTTCCTAGAGTACGACCATATTGATTGTAATAATTAAAAAAATTTCACTGCTTTAGCCATGACAGCACATCCAGAAAAAGTGGTCCATGAAATGCCCCACGTTGTGTCTATATCATCTGATGCTAATTGGGCACTATGTACATGTATGTGAGTATGTGTGCATGGAAGATGACACTCATTTAGGACAGTAAGACAGGAGGGTATAGTAAGATAAGAAAAGATAAACCTTTATTAGTCCCACAAGTGGGAAATTTGCTAAATTAGTTAGTGTGAAGCTGAGGTTACAGCATAGGAAAAGCCTATACTGACATTCCAGACATTAAATATTATTTTTCTCTGAAATATATATTTTGCCTGCTTATATGTTTGTTTGTTTAGAAATTATTGTGGTTTTATTTGGAATCATTATATATATCATTTGAAACCCCAGTTTGTTGTAGGTGAATCAAAAATATATATATACTGAAAATGACAATGAGCATGTATCTGCTACACAATAAATGAATTAATTTTGCATTTCATACACAGAGTAATTTGTATTTATAAATTAAAAAATGTATGCCTTGTTAGGATACACAGGATACATGGGTCTTTCATAACAGGAGATAAAGATCTGGCTGTCCCTACTAAAAACCTGCTGCTGGGTTGTGGCTGGATCTTCCATCAGGACAATGATCCAAAAAACATTTCTAAATCTACACAAAAGTTGTTTCAGTGACCACAGAATCAAACATTGGACATGGCCATATCCCATAAACCCCACTGTAATCTAAGGGCTGAGCTGAAGATGAGAGTCCAAAAGATAGAATCTGATGAACGGAGGATCCGAAGAAATTATGCATCCATCTTTACCAAAGGTGCCAACAATTTTGTAGCTGACTGTATATAATATATAGGTATTTGTATGATTGTGAAACATTATGCATAAGATGATCCACCCTCAGCTTTTTGCAGTCACCCATGCAGGGTCACTGGGGTCACAGACAAGCCACCCCCATATACTCCCATGACACTTGTAAACCACTTTTGAACATAATAGTTACAATCAAATAGGATGTAACAGAAAGACTCCCCACTTCCCCACCCCCAGTTCTAATTCATTATTGTCAGACACACTGATAGTGCTGCAGGCATAGTAGCATTGCAAAGCAGCAGTTTTTTCCCATGCTATGCCACAAAGCAGTATATCTGCTTTTTTAAAGGGACATTTTTTGGCAACAAAGATGAACAAGAAAATGTAACATTTACTGCCTTCCTGTTTACAATGGATGCAGCTCCGTGGCAAGAGTGCAAAGTAAGCACATGCTGCCATGTTTGTCCTGCTACATCAGGCTGATATATGTATACACACATATACACGAACTTGCATGCACATACCACCCCCCCCCCCCAAAACACACACACCCTTAAGCATGATCACTCATCTCACATGTTCAAAACATCATGTAATCATGCAATATTCAGTTCACAGTGAAGGAGGCACCACTTGAAAATCTCTGCAGCAAGAATGAAATCCATCACTGACCAATAAGATAATATTGTAAAATGTTATGAATGGGCAACAGCATGTTTAACATTTTTTAAATATGTAAAACTGTGATTCATATGAACATGTCACATAACATATTCTGCTAAGCTTGACATACATATCTATCTATACTGTAGGTGAAAGTCTCTTTGTTAACATATGTGACAAAACTTTTTTTTTTATTACATTATTTGAAATTATCACTCACCTTTCATGTTAAATGAAAATGGAGCAATACAAATGATTCAAAAGTACTTGCTACATGTATGCATTGTCCACTTATCCATTAAAACTTTTTCCTTTTCTAGTTATCATTTTGGTGATACAAGGTTTTGTCATACAGCAATAACATCTTATTCTAGATGTAGAACTAGTAAAGTGACAACTGCAGAAGTGGAGTGAGTGAGTAAGATTTTAATTGTGTAATGTGGTCTTTGTAGTAACAACTAATGAGTGTTTGTACAACTATTTGACAACATTTCATTAAGATTGGCCATTCACACAAACATGCGCTGGCTGCTGAATTTTAATTGGCCATTGACAGCCATTTTGTTAAGCAATCCAAATGAAACATTAGAATATGTGAGTAACTGTAGCATAGTGTAAGCCAACCAAATGTCAAAATTGTAGCTAATTTTAGGTTTTTGAGATTTAGTAATGTGTCATTTGCAGTGCCCGCTGTAAATTCAATAAAATATAGTGTGGTTCAAAAATATAGTGTGGTGTCCAAGATAACACATTAGTAAGCCTTAAGACCTCAAAACGGAATGTAGGGGCCCTTAGCCTTAAAAACTGAATTTCAGAGGTTCAGAGTATTCCAGTGACTGGTAATTGATATTTGCATCAAAACAACAAAAAAATAAGCTGAAGCAAACACATTTATACCAAATGCTTCATACAACATGAAACTATATACAACTCAAACTGGCTTAAAATACTCTCATTCTTAGCAATCATCCTAAAACATTACGGTTAACAAAGAAAAATCATTATTCTTGGATGTGGTCTATATCTGTAAAACTAGATATCAAAGATTGGTGGTTATTTAGGTGATTCCTGGTTTAATTGGTCAGAACAGCTCAGTCTAATTAGATCTGACCAGATGCACACACACACACACACACACACACACACACACACACACACACAACAGGGAAACCATCAAAAATCCCAGGTCTCTCACATGAGAAGCTATTTCTGGTAGGCCAGTGAGACTATAAATAATCTGGGTACATTTTGTGCACAATCATGTGGTTGTGATTGCAGATGCATACGTGGCTATGCCATGGTGCATCATGTGTTGATCAAGGGCTCTTGATGTTGTTGTGCGTTGTGCATGGGTCATAGGTAGGCAGTGCACTGGAGATTTTGAATCCACCATGTGGTTACAAATGACAGCGGAGTCCCTATCTTAGTCTATCTATCTCTCTCTCTCATGGCATCTGCATCCAGTGTGAGCTTGGCTATATTTGGAGATGTTAGTCAGTGATGACATGCTTTTCATATTTCTCCACGGGCAGTATGGAGGGTGGGAGGAAGGGAAGGAGTGAGAGAGAAGAAGGAGAGGGGAAGAGGGAAAGGGGCTGGATAGAAAGAGGCCTGGAGAGGTGAGCTAGACTGGTACTCTGCCAGATAAAAAGCTGGCATTGGCATTTTTCATATGTAATTCACATGTAATTTCTCTCTATGTTTTAAAGTGTAAGGATTTCACAAATGTTGTTTACAATCTTCACAGAAACACTGTATACTGAATGCAAAGACTTGAAATATTATTGGCTGAACCACATTAGAAAGATACAAATACACATAAAATTAAAAATATATTAAAGCCAAGCTAGTAAAAGTGCTATTCATTACTCTTATTTTGTTTGACAACCATGGTAAACTAACTGCCTGGAATGGTATGTACTATCATATTATGCTTTGTTGTGATTTTATTAAGCAATATGCTTAAATTGGCTTTGTGTTGCAATGATTTTACCACAGGGGATCCAAAGTGCAAACTCTCCTCCACCAAAAAATATTTCACATATGAATTTTAGCAGATCTAGCATTTGTCATCAATGGTAACTAGCATATATGGAAACATGTTATCATGTTGTAGCCAAATAATGGCTGGTTTCTGATTTAAGAAAAAATTCCATTGATTTTTCTATAGAAATAGGCCAAATCAATATTATTAATAGAGATGATGACAGTAACTAGATGTCGGCAGAGCTAAATTCCTCTTAAAATAGTTATTACATATAGTGGTTATGAATATTCCCTCTGATGTCTGAGAGATTGTTTTGTAACCATATCTTTCAGTCCAGTATATCTAGTCTGAACCCGATAGATGGATTGACAGAGGATGAGAAAGGAGGAAGGAGGGAGGGGAGGAAAAGGGAAGCCCAAGAGGCCTTCTCCACCCGTACATAATACCTGGTGACTGATGACTCATTAATTTGACAAGCAATCTTAAGCAAGGATGGATCACGTGAAGCCATCACAGCGAGCATATGTCCTCGAAGTCATACAGACGTAAAGCAGAAAGCAGTAGAGTGTCTTTGGACAAGTATGAGTGCATGTAAATCCATATTTGGGTAAAATATTGTCACCTTTGGAACAAAACCAAGTTTTTACACACTCTTAGGAAAAAAAATTACATTTCAGGGTGCAAGTGCTGTCACTGAGATGATATGTATTCAGTACTTTTAGTGAGGGAACATAACTGTACTATATTCTATTGCTGCTAATATTTTTAGGTGCATTAATTCCACATTGTCCTAAATTCAGTCTTCATATGCTCTGTCTTGAATGCAGAAAAAAAGTAAAAATAAGCCTCTTTCCCCTGGGAGAGTGAGAGTATGGTGACTTTAGAAACTCATGTGACATACATAATCTGTATGATACAATTACTGAATATATGATACAGCGACTGAAAACATACCCTTGAGGGTACTACCCCAGTATGAGAAGGGTGAATGGGTGTATTTGGGCTCTGGATTTATGTGTTCATTAAGGGAACTAAAATTTGCCTGGACCCTCCCCTTTTTCTGACAAATGCAAAAGTTCAAAGGAGAAAGAGGAAATGTTCTTACAGTTAAAGTATGTTAGTGTAACAAAATAAATAAATAAATAAAATTGTTTCTGGCCCTTTCTGGTGTACTTTTACTGACCCTGCACCATGCATGCAGTATTTCCATGGGACATGTCATCAGTATGCAGGAGTAGAGATACGAAAGCGAGTGAGTGAGAGCGTGAGAGAGATGTTACTGTATTTGAGTATCAGCCTTCATCTGGCATTTCTCTCTCTCTCTCTCTTTTTCAGTCTCCCTCTCTCTCTCTCTCCCTCTCTCTCTCTTTTTCAGTCTCCCTCTCTCTCTCTCTCCCTCTCTCTCTCTCTCTCTCTCTCTCTCTCTCTCTCTCTCTCTCTCTCTCTCTCTCTCTCTCTCTCTCTCTCTCTCTCTATGCATTTATTCTACTTTTGCCATGCACACATATATGCAATCTCTGCATTCTCTGAAATTTTTATGACTGATCTCTTGACCTAATTGGCTGGATGCTCTTAGAGATGCTTTTGCAGTATAGAACTTATGCCCACAGCACTTGGGATTTTATCCAGTGGTTCTCGTCTCAGAAACACTACTTCATGACCTGGTTTCAAAAGCTTGGCTGGGTTATTTGTGCAAGCTTCTGAAAACCATGCACTTGCTATTTGTGGGCAGCTGTCATCTTTAAGATACATTACAAAGCAAAGTACAGGGGGAATGTTGCTACATTCCACTTTTGACTAGAAAGTACAAAAACCTGAAGTTGTAACAACCAATGTAGCACAGTTATTGTTGCTTCCAGACAGCCTAGAAACATCAGAGAATAATGCTGGCTATTGGTTCAAATGAGGAGCTAATCTGAGTAGGGCTTCAGGACCACAAAGGCATCCCCAAACAAGAGGGCGCTCGGAGGACAAAACAGCGAGCTGACAAGCTTTTTTTCACCCGACGTGTAATTAAACCAGAAACAAAAGAGACCAGGGAGGGCAGAGCGGCAGTGGTAATGCCAGCACTGACAGAGTCTAAAGCTGCGCTCAGACTCATCCGAACATACCCAGATATTTTTAAAAATCATACTTTTCCCACTTTTTGTTTAAATAAAATCCCCATTTACACACCAACTGTGCTTTTGAACATTTCTCCATCCACACAAGAATACACTAGCCCAGTAGATACGCCATAAAACTTCAATTACAAATTCTTCAGAGAAACATTATGAGATTGAGAAGGGAAGACTAGGCGGGGTTCTTTGGAAACATATTTGGAACACTTCCAAAGAATGTGACAGTGATGCAGGTTGACGAAAGTTTGAACCTTTACATCACAGGAGATAGGCTTTTGAATTCTAGAGTTTTGCATTGACATCGTTTATTAGGTAGCGCTATGCCACAAAAGAGCTGCAATGAGCTAGGAAAATGTGCTTCTTGGAGGCCAACAAATTTCTTTATTTTACGCTAATTGCTGAACAATTCCAAAAAGTACTTTGTACTTTCTACCCCATTACAGCGGGTGGTGGGTGAAGGGACACACCCACCTAGGGACACATATCTCATTTTCCTTATCAGCCATGTTGAACTACAGTCATGTCATGTCGACTGGTGAAGTATAAGTACATGATTATCAGCAATAATTCAGAATCAGAATCACGTTTATTGGCCAAGTATGTGAGCGTGCACATCCAAGGAATTTTATTCTGGTCAATGGTGTCTCTCAAGCACAATATAGAACAACAACAATATGTAAAGATATAGAGATATAGAACAATATACTGAGCAATATAATATACAATAATATACGATCTACAATATGAATTTGCAATATGGCTTTATATTTATCAATATAAAGACAAATGTTAATATATGTATATTAGTATTATTTTGTACATATAAATGTATAAATGAACAGTACAATATGATGAACAATCTAAATACAGAAAATACAAAGAAATACCGGATGTATACCACAGAGTGTGAATAAAGTGCAGTTGCCATACTGTAGGTTTGAAGCAGTATGACAGTTCAGCTGTTTAGGTGGGTGATGGCGAGGGGAAAGAAACTGTTCCTGTTTTGGCTGGTCTTGGTCTGCAGACTCTATATCGTCTGCCAGAGGGCAGCCAATCAAAAGTCTGTGTCCAGGGTGTGAGGGATCTGTGATGATTTTCCCTGCCCGTTTCCTGGTTCTTGAGATGTACAGGTCCTGGATGGAGGGCAGGGTACACCGACAATATTTTCTTCTGCCAGTGCAGTGTAGAACTGGATCAGCAGCTCCTGTGGAAGACTGTACTTCCCCAGTTGTTAGACTCTACCAACTGCTAGTGAGGCAATTTGTAACAACAGAAGTCTTTGTTTTTAGACTCAAACTTGCATATTTTGTGAGGAAGCAGGACAAAATGTTCTTCTCTGTTGTTATTTTTACTAGTTAAATACTGATATAAATACAAAAGTTTAAAAGGTACGGCACAAATAATCACTTAGTTATTGAGGCATAGAAAAATGTGGTTTAATCCTGTGGTTTTCCCTATTGCTCAGAATATGAAGTACAAAGTTTGCAGAGAGGATATTATGGACGACACTGAAACAATCCAGTCAGAAGCATGGTCAATGCTTCAAAACTGCAGCCAACATATTCCAAACTCTCTATTTTTTACCTAAAATGCTTTTTCATGTGAAAGTGATCATAAAACAGAAAAACTACAATTTGAAAAATTTGTGTATGAATGGATGGGGTCTATCACGTCAGGGAACCTGGGAGGCTGGACTGGAGAAAGCAGGGACTCAGCAAGCTGAGTCCTCTGAGGGTCCTCCAGCATCAGCCCACTAAGCATCCTGCTGCATTAATCTTACTACCGCTTTGTCCTGGGACACCCCCTCCCATAAGGTCAATTAAACTACCAAAGATAAATTACTCACTATAACGTTTGGACAAAAATAGCCTGCCATGATGGGGAGGGGCACAGGGACAGGTGTTTGGAGTTACACTCATGGGGAATAATGGCCAGTTCTGTCTAGGGTTGCTTTTGTTAAGTACAGCATTGTGGGGAAATGCGTTGAGTTTGACTTTGTATTTTGTCTAAGAGAGCATGCTGATTTCTGCTCAGTTTTTAACATTTATATCCCAACCAATACTTTTGAATAAGCAGGAGGAACTAGTCTTAGACAAGCAATGTCAGCCCAGGTTTTATTACTTCACTCTTTGTTATTAAACCAATAAAAACATTAGCAACAGGAGCACTACGCACGAATCATTCAGAAATTTTATAAAATTTCATTTATATTGTGAAGCTGGCATATGGACTCATTACATAAACTCATCAGCAAACATAAATCTGTCCATTTCCCCAAGTACAATTGAGGCCACTTGTTCTACAATAAAACAACAGACACAAAATTAATTAGGTGACTCATGCTGTATATCCTCACCAATTGGCAAAGTAACCTCAAGCCGGAGGGGACTCTTATACCATACTGAAATAATAAAACGGTAGTCACCAGCATCATAGCATGTTCCTTGCCCAGCAACCTTGTCAAGTCATTACCATAACAAGACAAGGCCATGGGGTCCTGGATGATGAATTTGAATGATTTTACCTCAGAAAATAAAGGAGGTCATTATACAGTATGGAGTATTGCCATTCATCACTGTTTTCCAGTTTCTCCTTTACTCATTGCCTGGGTTCTGTGCTCTCTCTCCATATTAATGATGAAGCATTTTACTATACATAGCAAGTTTACTGTAACATCAAATGATCTGACTTTTAGCTTTTAAAGAACTCACTGGTATTGCTAATATCCCTCCAAAGCCCTGTTAACTCAGATTAAATCCCAGGGGAAATGGGGGAGGGGTCAAGAATTGCAATTTTGGCCCACACCTGATTTGACTTATGAATGGTCTTATTAATGTGACAATGGTTGTTTATTAATGTGACAATGGTTGTTTATGTAAGAATGGGAGCTTTTACTTTCTTGGTTTTGCTATGGAGTGTTTGGCACAGTGTGCCATCCTGCCATAAGATAATACCAAAAACACAGCAAGGTATGTGGATTTTCTTTTTTTCTTATGTCTCACAGTGTTCTTGAGGACTGAATATAGTTATGTTAGAGAGCTGTTCACTGTGCCAAAGACCATAAATTCGAGTTTGAAGGGATGCAACTGACCCCAGTGCATGCTGACAACAGCAGAGTTGTTCGATTTAAAATCTGAAATTGAATAATGCTGCATGTATCAAATACATAAAAGACAATCCTAATAAAATTAACAAATTATTATTCTAAAAGTGAAAAGGATTATAGACTGTAGAGCATACTTTCCTGTATAGTATGTATATAGGTATTATTTACCTCAGTCAGCCTTAACATTAAAACCACATGCCTAATATTGCCAAAACAGCTTTGGACTCCACAAGTGCTATCTACCAACAAGACTTTAGCAGCAGATCTTATAAGTTTTGGGGGCATGTCGATGGATTAGACTTGTTTGTCCTGCACATCCAAAGATGCTCAATTGAACTGAGATCTGGGGAATTTGTAGACCAAGTCAACAGTCTTTCATGTTTCTCCAACCATTCTTGAACAATTTTTGTAGTGTGGCAGGGTGCATTATCCTGCTGCCATTAAGGAATACTGTTGGCATTAAGGAGTGTACTTGGTATGCAACAAGGCTTAAGTAGTTGGTACATGTAAAAGTAGTATTCACATTAATGCCAGGACCCAGCAAAACATTGTCCAAAGAATCATACTGCCTCTGCCAAAAAAGCCTTTCATCAAACCAGGACATTTTTTTTCCATTGCTACATGGTCTTATTCTATTATGTGCCCATTGGTGCTTTTGGTAGATACTACCCACTGCATACTAGGAACACCCCACAAGAGCTGTTGTTGCTGTTGGAGTCATCTGGCCATATATATAAGATGACATCTGAAAAAACTTTTCTGCATCCTCTACCACCCCTTTTCCACCCAATGTCTGTACCAGTATAAATATGTATTTTTTCACAATCAAATGCCCAAGCCAAGAATGAAAAACATTATTTTTTAGCATGCAATGGCATGAACATAGTGAGTAACCAGCATTCAGATATCCGACAGTGGTTAGAGTCAGCACAGTTATTGGCAAGAGGCCATCTGAGGCCATACAATGTTTAACTCAGCAGACTTGTGCAAGAATGAGTATCATCCAAGACGACTGCCAAATATGAATGTAAAATAAATGTTTGCTGCTCCATTGCCTCATCTGCTGGCCCAGAACTGCATGCTTTGAGGGGTGGGGTGGGGGGAGGGGTAGTAGGCATTGGCTGCCCTCTCCTCAGGCACGGGTGGTCTACAGGAACAGCTGCGAAAGCTGGAGCCATGGGACTGGAGGAACATCGTGCCAGGGGAGTGCCAAGTTCTGCGGGCAGCTGCTCCGCTTTCGTTTAGGTGGCCTCTGCTGAGCAGGAGCTAGATTTGTATCAAGACTTATCAAGTGCTGCTATTTCTGCTGTTTCCAGCATTTACAGGTAACTCCAAGCACGTGTGTTTAGGTCTATTTATAAGGCCATGCATATGGAAACATCAGCACTGCTACTGCACATGTAGAAGCTCACAGAAAACACACATACACATATACACGGCTGCCTCATTGAGATGGCCAGAGCTGAACTAGGCGCTCTTGAAGGCTGATTATGCAGTCTTCCGTAATGCAGCCTTCAGTGGCCACTAATTTAGAAGCAAAGAAGTCCCCCAGGCCATTCTGTTCTGCCTTGCTTGCCATCTAAAGCCACGTATACATGATTCACGTCAGATTCTCTGAAATCTGCAGCATGCTGAAGCAAGGAGCAGGTTCTGCTGGGTCAGACCTTTCCACTTTTCCTCACTGAGACCACTGAACCTCCCCCACCGCCACCCTACCAAGTCTCTAATACTAAATGCATGCATCTTATTGCCAAGGGCTCTGTTCTCCATATGTCTGGAAAAGTATATATGATCTAAAGTTGTTAATGCAGTCCTTGCATGGGCTGCTTCACCTGGGGGGTCTTTAAATTATTACCTGCCATTGATTTGGCATTAGATTTTCCAACCTGACCTCAGCTTTAGGTGTATAGAACAACATACCAGGTTTTGGACCAGGGTATAAGTCAGAAGATTGCCTCCTCAGATTTGTAGAAAAAATCCTATGTACAAGAACCAGAAGCAGGATGTGAGTATCAAGACAGAACAATGTTGAGGTAGGAATTAAAGTATCTAAAGGGTAAAAAAAAAACCAAACACACAAAAAAACAAACAAACAAAGAATCAAACATCTAAGCAGTCCTCACTTGTTCAGGACAAAATAAACAGCAGCATTACAGGAAATCACCAACGGTCTACCAATGACAGGCAATGCAACATGATGAACAATTTTCACTTTGATTCTTGTTTCACTGCTTGCCACTACAGAAGTGTCTATAAAATAGTGAATTTAGTGGGGCATGGTGATTGACTTGCTTTACTAAATGACACCAAGCCTGACCAAAAGACTGTAAGAAACATATCTGATAACCATAAATGTATCATTTATTAGCTTTTATGGAAAACAAAGTCGATTTGTCTTCTTAAAGTTAGCAGGCTTGAACTGATACCAGTCTCCAATGGCCTAGACTTATGTAGTAAAGTTAAAAGCTTAATGTTAAGCATATTCACTTTAATTAAATTGTATTTATATAGAAAGTTTTACAACTGATGTTTTCATAAAGCAGCTTTACAGAATTCATGTCTGAGCCCGTAGTAAACCAGCTAAGGGTGACAGAGGCAAGGAAATCTCTAAACTCTCTAAAACTGGAGGACGAAACCTTGGGAGGAGCCAAGACTCAAAAGAGAAACCCATCTTCCTTTGGTCAACCTGGAGAGAGAGACTTTCTGGAGATAACTAACAATAGAAGGTTTTTGTGTGCAGACTTAATCACTGAAGAACAGCTGGCAGCCTATGGTTAACAGAGTAGGAACAGTCCATAGAAATTGTTTTTGTTGGAGTCTGAATGAGGAGTAGTTTGAGAGCTTCTACCCCATGGCTACGGGAATAGCAATCTCTGCTGGTACTGTTGAACAGCAGCTGCCCTTGGATGGGGCAAGAGCACATGGGGAGTCAGAAGCAGCCGGACCATCTAAGGACACTTGGGCAAGAGATCCCAGAGATTGCAGATCCAGGATGAGGTAGTGGCTTAGTCCTTGGTGGAAATCTTGTTTGATGTTTTTGAATAATCATATCTAATGGTAGCATGTACAGTGCAAATAATAAAGGTCCTAAGACCTAAGACAGATCCTTACGGAACTCCATGTTTTTCTTTGGTGTGTGCTCTTGATTCCCCTTTCACATTAACAACCTGATAGTGGGCATACATGATCTAAGACAGGATAAGGCTGTGCCTGTGACTCTGACTAGGTTTTCTTGTCTGTCTTATAGAATTGAGAGGTCAATGGTGTTGAATGCCCCACCAATATGATTATGGTTAAGCACATTTTTAATGAGGTAGTGATCTGAGATCACTGTTGTCTGTGGAAGAATAGCTGTGCCATCCACATAAACATTAACATCAACATCAGGATTAAATCAAGAGTGTGACCGCTGTAGTGAGTAAACCCCATTACATTTTGAGTGAGGCATACAGTATCTAGTACTGCTAAATTTGCTATGAAACAACTAATTTCTGTCACACACACCAGTCACGTGATGGGGTCTCGGAAGTTACATGAGTAACAGGGTATATAAACAGGAAGTAGGTAGCAACCAGTGCTCAGTCATTGAGACAGTGCTCATCCAGTCCAACCCCTCCTCATTCGTCTCTCTCTACTGGTACTGTGAGTACACCAGTCTCTATCTGTTTATATACTCACTGTGTGTGTGTTGAGAATGTTGATTCCCGGTGGGAATCTTGACTCTTTAGTGGAGTGTTCTCAGAGCAAAGGGCGTGGTCTACCAACTTTCTCGTGTCTGTCCGCGATTGGGTTTGTCCACCACACTACACTGGGCTAACTGTTGGTCAGGTACATTCTCATCTCCTTATCTACGTGACAATTTCTTGTAACAACTTTGTTTAAGGCCCCGGTGTCCTGTAGACAGTAATAAAATATAAAGAGGTATTAATTCTATTTACATTAGATATGTAAAGGAAAATAGTTTCAAAGGATGTTTTCTGATTAATACTTAGTGAATGGTTCCTCCCTCTTTACCACTAAGCCTAAGATTGTGTATGTAGTTATAGCCGGTGTGGGTGGCCTTATTTTGAGCAACAAAGGCCTAATCATCAGGCCTAATCTAGGGGGACAGACACAGTCTTTATAGAGTGGGACCCAAGTGGTGACTCAAAGTATTTAGAAGATGGTTGGTTTAGCCAGTCTGTCATCTGCCTTTCCTTGGTGCTGGTTTGTCAGCAGTAACCATCTGAGTGGCACTGACATCTAGCTAACAGGCTATGGGCCAAGCTGCAGGAAATGAGAGCTGCACCCTCCCATGAGAAGAGGACACCATCATGAGCCAAGAGACTAGACTTGCCCTCAAACGTTTTCAGAGGACCACTTGGAAATCCAGTAATTCAGTGTCCAAAGCCTGCTCTAAGTCTCAGAGCCATGGCTCACTGGGATGGGGCCAGAGCATATTACAGCATCGGACATAGTCTGGGCTACTTTACACACTTCTTTAACATAATTCTTAGTAAACGCTGACTGCCAAATAAAAATGTCATTATCCTCTGAATAAATCACTATTGTGCCATTCCCATGATTAGCTAAAAGCATCAAGCTCCCTACAATGTCCAGCACTGTAGCTACCTAACAATAGTAGATGCTGGAGCCCCTAAAGGAGTTGCTACTTTCAGACACCAAATTACTGAATCAGCTATAACTATAGCACTGTCAATAGGCTTCTCAGCAGGCATTTCACTGAGCAGGGCAAACCTGTTTGACATGTGAATAGACAGAGGAGACTGGTGCTTGCATGGGTAAGCTCTCACACAAGGGAGAGTTTTTCGACCATGCCGACAAATTGCCACCCAATCATCTAGAGTTGTGAGCAATAAGCCTAACCCTTGCCTTCTAGCCCTAAGTCCAGAGGTGCTCCTCTAACTTTCTCCATCAAAGACAAAACTAACTGATACTTTATGCAAGTAAAAACTCTGCTATTGCTAGTGACGGTGAAAGTGGCTGAACTAAACATGCCACAGCAGACAAGCGTCTTCTTTACCGTGATAATTTCTTGTGAAGTATGAGACTCTCCATACAAATATCACCTTCACCCAGTGTAATGAACTAGTGTTAAGGCAAACCATTGAGCTGGCCTTGTGAAGTCATTAACATAACGTAACATTAGCATGGCAAGGCCAGTACTGCTAACTCAGTTATTACTCCTGGTAAGTTAAACATTCTGAGACTGCTAGGCTATATTTGTTAATTAAATAAATATATTCATGTCTTAGAAATTAATTATATGAGAAAAGAATTGATAGTTATTTACACAGGTTCACAGTTTGCAGTCTAGAAATGATTGAGTTCTCTTGACCCAGAAAGGCATGTACTGTATGTTGAATGGGCATGAGAGAAAAAGAAAAATAAGAAATAGTACGATTTAAGCTTAGTATTCAGATGGGACAAGGTGGTCCTCTAAAACTGAGAAGGAGTAGCCTATTTGAAATGGTTCGCTCTGTGTAATGGCAGACAGGCAGGCAGACCTCTGGACGTAAACTTTTACTTTTTAAATAGCACAGTGCCTCCTACTCCTCCCAGTTCAGTCTATGTGAAGAACATTCTCAGAGGATGTGCGGTTAGCAGCTGCCTGGAGAGGCTTCATCTGTTACCGGGAACTGGGCGATGGTTTTGGCAAGCACAAGGTTCCATAGCTGAATTGGATCATAAGGTGAAGAATACTGTACACTCTGAATACAGTAAACCACTGTTCTGTGTACTGTACACCCCAACACTTCAAGCATAGTTTTTTCTGAACATCCATCTCCTTACCCACCACCACTCTATACATTAAGTGCTTAATATATGAAGCAAATATGATAAATACATAACTTACACAGTCACTATTTTTCAGTAGTGCTAGGTGTAACCTTATAATTTTATTTTGGGATTTATCAATACTGTACTGTTTGAAATCTGAGTGACCCATTGAGTCACTCAGACTTTGAATCTGAGTGACCCATTGAGGCATGGACCTTACAGGAAAATCTTTTTTAGCTTTAGCTTTTTTCCTTTCAGGATTTACCACTGTAACCTTTTGTTTGCTTACTTTGCTTATTAGTGCTCAGAGCCCAAATCTCTGTGAGGCTTCTTTGCTACAGTTTCTATTTGAGGCTTTCAATGAATACAAGTAAGCAACTGCAAACAGGCAAAATGGAAATTGAAATCAAACGTCTCTGACACGGACTGGTGCACTGGATTCTGCTGTGCTAATACTGTAGCTCAGTCCTGCTCAATTAACCCTTCCGTTACTACAGAGAAAGACTGAACTAAATGGCATTAATCACAGCCTGTGCCACACTCTTAATATGACTTGTGCACTGTGTTTACAAACAGATTACATGTCAAATTGATTAATAAGAAAGGTACTGGAATGTTGGGTTTCAGCTTACTTAATTACACAATTTGTTTGCATTGTGAATTCTATATATAAAAGTCAGTGTGTCACAGAATTCATGCGTAATTTGTAACATTTTTATTTATTTAAACCCATGCAGCCTCCTCATGATTTGAAGAGTTTTAACGAGAGAGACTGACTTCATAATATTAATTTTGATTAATTATCAAAAAGTAATGTAAGTAACATCTATTTTGATTTTATTGCATTTATTTTGTAACATTCGCAATCATACTAATTTTCAGTCCAATTGTTTAAAACAAGCTTTATATTTTCTTTAGAGAGAAATATTTGTGCAAAAATATTGGCTTAAATATTTTACAGATTATTTAGCAAAGAATAAATAAAATAAATAAATCTGTCTCACTGCCCTCTGCTTCTTAGATTAATCATGTGTAGATGTTATGTCCCAGGCCTAGTTTTGATGGATCTTGGCGTAGTTGTTTATTCTGGATGGTGAAGAAAGTGCAGATTCCTTTGTGGTAAAAGGAGGTGAATGTGTCTTTGCACATTTGTGCGTGTGTGATTGCACTTGGCTGGGTTAAGTGGAACAAAAGGAGTGGTGACAAACCGTTGATCATTTGAGCAGATGAGGTTTGTCCTCAGGGAGCTGTGTGTATACACAAATGCAACCCCGACCACACACACACACTGGAACATACACACATGCACACATACACAAGCATGATTGATATCCTATAGAGGTCATCTCAAGCTTGCTCAATAGAGGAAACCTACTTTACATTCAAAGTCTACACACTGCATTGCCAGTCTGTTTTATCTGTGTACAGGACAGCTGTTTTGTGGCTCCACCTTCCTGAAAACTCATATGAGAACCTTTGAGACCAACCAAAGTTATACATTGCAATTATAATAAAAATAAGTTTCACTATTGCACCTTTTACTACGCTCACAAGAAAAAGTATACATATACAAAGTATTGTTTAAAAGTTAACTTTTTTGGTGGCCTAGTGGGTAGGATACTGGCCTCTGGACCAAGAGGTTGTGGGTTTGAATCCTACCTTCAGCATACCACCACTGGGTTCCTGAGCAAGACCCACAACCCCAAGTTCTCCAGGGAGACTGTCCCCTGTAGGTTTGGATAAAAGCATCTACTAAATGCCCCAAATGTAAATGTTAACAGACATTTTGATACAAATTTATAGGGTCTGAAAACAAGGGTTGGACTTGAATAGCGCTAGTTGAGATGCAGCCTCCAAAAATACATTTGTTGTTTTTGTTGACAGCTACTTGTACTTGTGCCCTATTTTTTAATTGATGTATTAATACAATTGGCCTTGTCTTCTGTAGCTTCTTAGCTTTCACTCCCCCTGGTGGCGGCCGCCCGCAGGCCCATGTCCAAAAACCCATTTTTAAACCATGACTGGTGCGTTTCTCCATCAATTCCTCTGCTCTAACCAATAGCTGAGCTTCTAAGCTTTCGAATGAGACCGCCTGCAAGTGGTCTCTGGACTGATCCGGCTTTGACGGACAGTTATATTTTCCATTTAGCACACACTGGCAATTTACATATATTAGACTTTAGCCAATAGTTACAGCTTTTGAAACAGGTGAGGGTCGACAAGCCGCGGGGTATAAAACCCGGAGATCTGGTCTGGGACCAGCTTAAAAAAGAGACGCACCGAGTGGAGCCGCTTCTCCTCACGGCTGAATAACATGGATTTAGATTTTTCATGCTGAAACAAAGCGAAATGCACACAGAAGACCAAATTCAGGATATTTGAGGACATTTGAAGACATTTGATGGGGATATTTGGCCGGCAGATTGGAATTTCTAGGAAGACGCGCTGAGAGGAGCCGGACACACACCTCAGAAAGAAACTCGATTTTTCTTCAAAAAAAGGAATTTGTGTTTTTTACACTTCGCCGCAAGTGTTTTATTGCTTACTGGTTGTTATAAGATTGTGTTTGCGTGAGTTTTATGTGAGTTTTAGCGAGTTTTGGTGCCTTATTGTAAGGGGCTGAACTGAACCGAACTGGTGTGACTGGGAGTCGGTTCGTGCGACTCTTCGGACTGGCGCGTAATTCAAACTGGGCTGAGAGCCATGGAGAGAATTAATGAAAAGCGGTGTTCAGTGATTTATTGATTTATAATTCTATTATGAAAAATAATGATGTCTGATTCAAGATGGCGGCTCGGATGGCACTACTTGCAGCTGAAATTTTGAACGTAAGTGGACAGTATCTGGGGCTATTTATTTCCAGAGTCTGAATGCCTACATTTTGGGCAGAGAAAATAAGAATGGCTGAATTCACACAAATTTTTTTCCACATGAATACATAAACTCCGGTTTTCCATCCTGTTTTTCTGTTTGCAATAACTTTACATATTTTACTTCTCTGGCACATGACACTTCATAGTCTTAGCTTTGAAATGAGTCCAACCGCAAACAATAATAACATTATATGACGGATCTGTGAGTTTTATAAAGTTGTAATGCAGAATCCAAGCTAACTTAACTGTATTTGACAATTATAGCTAACGGGGAACAGGGATAAGTCTTGCCCCTCCTACCTCAACTAGAACTGTTTTACTTTACTTTGCTAATTTTGGCAGAAAAGTGCTTTCATCAGTAAACAATGCAAATGTTTTTCACCCATGTCAGTTTCTTGAAGTAGTAGGTCATGGCTCTGTTTGAGATATCCAACTACATTCCTACTAACAAACAAGTAATACATATGCAATAAGTAATTCCTCTAGTGTGACGACCAAGGAAATGTGTTTGAGCTTTTAAAGGGACACACGACTGGACACAGGAAAAATACACAGAGACAATATGTAAATAAAAAAGTAACGTGTTGTGTATATACAGAGACAGTGGTACAGATACAGAGATGATATTTACATACAAAGACACTATTTACAGGGGATTTTACAGAGAGCAACAAACAGGTTGGGCCTAATGATGACACCAAAGAAAAGAACAGAATAAAACAAAACGTCCCTAAATCTGGGCTGTGAGATTTGTTCTATCCTAGTCTATTACCAAACAAAACCCTAACTAACCTACTCTCCTCTAACTCAAAACAAAACTTACAAGGGATGGTGTCCGCCACTTACCTAGTGTATCGAACAGGTAGTTTCCTATCGTTCTGCACAATGTGTCCCCAAAACACTAACCTGACCCAACCTGACAGAACATAACCAAAGTGCCAGTATTTTTAACTACAGATGTATAATAATGAGCCAACAATTCTCCCTCCTCTCTCTCCACCCAACTCTGTCATCCTCTTAAAGACCGGGAGGTGGGATTTCCGCTGGGAGGTGACAGGGACGATCGGCCAAACAGAGCACTTCTGGAGTCCACTCAGGCCAATCCGAATACAGGGCGGTCCTACAGAGTGAGTGAGCGAGACAGAGCACCAGATACAAAAACAAAGAGAGAACGAGACAGGAGACAAACGTGCTGATGCACGTAACATCCAGAATGCAAAAGATAACTGGGTGATATACTACTCCGGCCACATATTCTAGTATTCAGCCAGAACTATGTTTGTGATGTACTGCAACCTGTAATGCTGATGTGGTCACTTTAAAGGAAATGGTCGTAACCAACTGGTTAGCATCCAGCAAAGTAAATAACATTAAAGCCCCATCAGCTTTCCCCAACAGTGTTGAGATCTTAAGTCTGCCTACTTACTTTGTAATAAACTTATGGAATATACAGGGTGATATAGAAAAACCGGAACTTTTGAGGTGCATAGTGGCAGCCATGAACAGTTGGCAGCACTGCGGAAGGAGGACTGTGAGCTGTAAACAATCACGCCATTCAGTAATAATGGAAGAGTGGAACGGTAGACAGCGTGCTTTCGCGGTAAAAATGTTTTCTATTTTTATTTGTTTGCCAAAAGTTCCCATTTTTCTGTGTTACCCTGTATAACTTGGTTAAAACAATACTAAAGTTAGTCTCGGCTGAGCAAACCACACTACATGGACTTCAGTTCAGCATTCAACACCATCATTCCTCAGCATCTGATTGGGAAGTTGATACTGCTGGGCCTAAACACCTCCCTCTGCAACTGGGTCCTGGACTTCCTGATTGGGAGACCTAAGTCAGTCAGGATTGGGAGCATCATCTCCAGCATCACCATGCTGAACACAGGGCCCCCCCAAGGCTGCGTGCTAAGCCCTCTACTGTTCACGCTGCTGACCCACGACTGTACAGCAATGCACAGCTCGAACTACATCAAGTTCGCTGATGGTGGATCAGATCAGCGGGAACGATGAGGCAGCGTATAGAGAGGAGATGCAACAGCTGATGGACTGGTGCAGAGCCAACAACCTGTCCCTGAACATGGAGAAAACAAAAGAGATGGTTGTTGACTTCAGGAGGGCGCAACATGATCACTCCCCACTCAGCATCAGCAGCCCCTCGGTGGCTCACCATGTTCTACAGAGGGACCATAGAGAGCATTCTCTGTGGCTGCATCACCACCTGGTTTGGGAATTGTAACGTTTCAGATCACAAGACCCTGCAAAGGATTATGAGGACAGTTGAGAAGCTCATCAGGGTCTCTCTCCCCTCTGTCACAGACATTTACATCACACGCTGCATCTGCAAATCCACTTGTATTGTGGATGACCCCACTCACCCCTCACACACTCTCTTTTCCCTCCTTCCAACTGGAAAAAAGGTTCCATAGCACACAGACCTCCACTGGCAGAATGGGGAACAGTTTCTTCCCTCAGGCCATTTCCTCCACCGGAAATGAAACATAAAAACTGTAACCCCCCCACCGACACACAACACACACACACAAATATACACACACACCCACACACCACCAACACCACCCTTCCCTCACCCTATGGAACTTGAACAACTCGGACTTGCTAGCTTTGCAATTGCAATGTTAAGACTGCAAATTTTCACAGTATTGTCAGGCACAATGCTTAGTCAAACTAGCTCATGTTACATACCTATCATAAACTACCATTGGCAAACACAAAAGAGTGTATCTAGGGGTGTTAGTAGGTCCATGCTATTGGGCTATAGCTTTTAGAAGTTGCCCTATGCAGTAGTTATTACCTACCAAAAGTAAATCAAGGATAGACAACCTGTGACAGGTTGATGGGTGTCCAAGGCTAGTATATCTGACCAGAACTGGACCATGGAGTAATGGAAGAAGTTTGCATGCATCTGTTACCTGGAGAAGAAATGGAGTCAGGGTACTCTATAGGAAGAAGTTAAGTCAGTGGAGGCAGTGTCATGCTCCGGGCAATGTTCTCCTGGTAAATTTTGGCTCCTGGCATTTATGTCGATGTTACTTTCATGTGCCCTGACACACTGTGGAAATTGTTCAGGAATGGTTTAAAGAACATGACAAAGAGTGCAAGGTGTTGACTTGGCATCCAAATTCCTCAGATGTCAAATCAATTAAGCATCTGTGGGATGGGCTGGACAAACTAGTTCAATCTATCAATCCCACCTCAGAACTGATAGAATGTAAAGGAGCTGCTGTTAACATCTAGACTGAGGCCATTCCTTGACAGTTAAGAAGTGTCTTGGCAGCACAAGGAGGAACAACATATTACATAGTTGTTTTTTATGGCCATGTTCATATTCTAAATATATAAAAACACATATGAAAGCCTGTTGCAACTTCAGTTCAAACATAGAGGTGGGCTCACTCCCTATTCTGAGTAGATTTCATGTGGTCATTTTATAACAGACTGTAGCACTATGAAAGACAGAAATTCAATTTTACCATCATCGTTTAATGTTTACTAGGCTTAGGTTGAATGTGCTTTCTTGGTGTAAAAGTTTATAGATAAAGAGCATAGACAACAAATTTAAAGAGACTTTGATCAGCTTTTTAACAGTTGTCAACTACCTGTCCTGATTTTTTCTTACAGAGTGCTCACTATTAAGTCAAAAACAAATACCTGAAGCCAAGTTGATCACCACGTTTCTTCTCAAAGTATCTCCAAACCAGAACATTAAACCTAATGCTGCATTAAACCTTCATTAAACCTTCAAATTGATGGAACCTTCGACAAAGTTGGTTGACTTTGAATTATTTACGTTGAATTATTTTTACAATTATTTTTGGCTTTGGAAATGGAAACAACAGCCTGTACTCACCCAGAGTTAGTTGTGTTAAAGGTTGTCCAGGCATATCTATCGTCTAAATATGTCCACTGGAAATAGTAGCTTAAATACTGAAATGTGGCTAACCACAGTTGCTAAACTGTGGTTGGAGGGGTGAGGAAATAAGGTGGGTCTTGAGATTGGTCTGATTGTCTTGTACTCTGATTAATAGAATCCAGCTACACCTCTCGCCTCTAATGTAGTACATGCTAATTGCTGCTTACTAAAAACAATATTGTGTTTGAAAAGTAGCAAACAATATGCAGTACTGATACAGTATGAAGAATACACCAAATCTTTTTTTGTTACTTGGTCGTTTCTAGTCTTGTTTCTGTATTTTTTATCTCATGATGAACTGAAGAGAACTGAAACCCCATGCATCTAAGTTATAAGGAATGAGTATGCATAAAAAGTCACTAAAATGTAAGAACGCAAGTGTCTTAATTGGTGAACACTATCACAGTATGAAATCAATGACCATTAGGTTCTATGACAGTCTTTTGTAGCACTTACGTGGAGTAATATACAGTACCAATGGATAATTACCAAAGTAATGAGTAATTTGGGCTAGTATCAGAAGATTAAGAACGACTCTTAGAGCTCTGGTACATGAATGGCAGAGAAACCAGACAGACACAGTTGTGTGGCTTAAAAGTACTTTAGTGATGTTAAGCCTTTTAAAAGAATTTTGTAACCAACACTACATTACAACAGGTTTACAGAACTTCAAGTATAAAAAGTCTCCCCCCAAAGTAGCAAAAGAATTAGAACAAAGTAAAATTGTGCACAAGCAAAAGAATTAGTCTTTTGGTTTTCTGTTAAGTTCAAATGATACCGGTGGG
>JBBPCX010000023.1:673650-689209 GCA_037974365.1 Hydrocynus forskahlii | reverse complement strand
TCTGACCACATGACTTTCTCCCATGCCTCCTCTGGATCATCCAGATGGTCACTGGCAAACTTCAGACGGGCCTGGACATGTGATGAGTTCAGCAGGGGAACCTTCCGTGCAATGCGTGATTTGAAACCATGACGGTGTTCTACTGACAGTGACCTTTGAAACTGTGGTCCCAGCTCTCTTCATGTCATTGACCAGCTCCCCCCTGTGTAGTTCTGGGCTGATTCCTCACCTTTCTTATCATCACTGATACTCCACGAGGTGAGATCTTGCATGGAGCCCCAGTCCGAGGGAGACTGACAGTCGTCTTTAGTCTCTTCCATTTTCTGACAATTGCTCCAACAGTTGATCTATTTTCAACAAGCTGCTTGGCAATTGCCCCATAACCCTTTCCAGCCTTGTGGAGGTCCACAATTTTGTCTCTGGTGTCTTTTGACAGGTCTCTGGTCTTGCCCATGGTAGTAGTTGGAGTCTGACTGACTGTGGGGTGGACAGGTGTTGCAAAACATATATATAATGATGCTTATAATTTCCTGAAATATAAAGAAATAACCAATTATCAAAATCAGAAATCAGAAAACTTTATTGATCCCATAAAATTGCTCTTAAATATGTAATGCAGAACACAGCACAGTTTTTGTGGTTGCTATAACATCCCAGTGTGGTTATAAGCTCCACTGTGTTCCAACTGTTACAAAAGACTGTTTTTAGTTTATAAAAAATGTGTTTTTGGCTTTTCTTGCCTTTTGCACAAGGATGGGAAGACCATTTCTTCTCCTATATGAGGCTTGAGTGCAGGGAGCAATGACCCATTAGCACCCATGTAGCTTGTGTCCACTGATACAGGAGGCTCTGATGCACAGAAAATGTAATTTTCCTAAATCACATCATATCAGAGCTAAACAGAATTGTACTGGGAAAGAAGTGCACCCAAGTATGATGATTTGTTTCCTGTTTATTTTAATACCATATGTTTTCAGAGATGTACCATACCTTAGCACTTAAACATTTAACGCAACGTACATATTCACACCTTTGTTTATACAAAGTCACTTAAGCAGACATGTGTCTCTCACCTGTGTGTGTTTGTATGAGGCCTTTACAGTGGTCTCCTTTCCATTGAATTGATTGGAGTCTCCCTCTTAAACAACATAGTGGGCTTCATATATCTTTCAATGAATTGCGCTCACACCAACATGCACTCCTACACCACACACCTCTTCTGATCAGCACCTCACAACCAGCCCCTCTTTTCCAGGCATACGCACACTGAGCGCAGACAGCCCAAGCACTGCCTAGCACTCTGTATCACACCACAGCTAGGCTCAGATGTCTATCGCAGTGGACTGCTATGGCACGATTAAAACCCTCTCCGGCAGCGGCCAGACTTTAGCTTTCCTGCCCTGCTCTGTGTGAATAACATCATAGACCCAAATGGCACTATAACGACCTCTAAATAGTCAGTGACTAGTTCACTGTCACTTGAATCAGCACTGAGTGGCAGGCAACAACAAAACACAAAAGCCTAAGAAATGTCTTTTATAGTATGATGCATTGTTTCCACCAGCGGTGGGCATTGTTATTCATGCATATAGATATACAAACTCATCCTAGTATATCTGTATACTTAATGGGACATTCAAGTACAAATAGCCTCTTCCAACTTCAGCAGTTTAGCTCTGCCCATTCGTCTGAAGTTGGGTATGTTAAAAGAGTGTGATCACTTCAAAAGTGGATCCTTTTATTAATGAGGCAAAATACAGGACAATAAATTGATGAAAGACTAACATACTTCAGTCTTAAAGGCACAGTAACAAAGCCAGCCTCATTTGTTTCTGTTATGTCCACGGTCAGTGGTCGCTAGAGGCCGCCATTGTTTAAGTTGTTTCATCATTCGTGTTTAGGTTTTGATTTGTATTTTGGCCCTCGTGCCTTGCTTGCATTCCTGTCTTGTAAGTAAAAGTCAAAGAAAAATGGAACCCTGCATTTGTCCCTCGCTACCCAAGCCCCATGTGACAGATGGACCGACCCTCCCCAGAGGTGCAGCAGGTTCCGTCTTCGTCCCGACCGGGGAGGGGCTCCCGCTAAGGCTCACAATTTGGCAAGGCAGGGTTCCATGGCTCAGAGGCGTAGGAGGTGAGGTGGGTCGCTGCGCTCCCGTTTCCAGTCTGCTGCCCAAGAAGTCACCTCCGGGGCTAATCCACCTGCACTCATGTCCGACTCACCTCATGAGGCGACTCCCATGCTGGTCCGGCAAACCTCCTCCATGGCCACCACAAGCTCACGTGCCTGCAACCCGAGAAAAAAGCTGCCCCACGTTGCTGGCCTCAAAGAGCCCGGAGCCAACGCTAAGCCCACACCAGCTCCAAACCTTGTCCCCAAATCTGCGCTGTGGATGCTGGCTCCCATGCCCTCACAGAGCACTTCAGCTTCCGAGCTGGCTCCAAGGCATGTCTTCCCTGGTGCTCTTCAGGCCTCAATGCTGGTTCCCATGCCTGCATCAAGGAAGCAGGCTTCCACGCCCGTTCTGAGCACACCAACGACAGCGCCAACAGCAGCCCCGAGCTGAGGGATGTTATTGTTGGTGATCCTCTGGTCCCAGCGCTCGTCCCCAGGCAGGATCCCACACCTACAACCAGGAAGCGGGCTCCCAAGTCCGCACAGATGCTGAAGCCCATGCCAGCACCAAGGACGCGGGCTGCTGTGCTTGCATCATGCGCTCCGGTTCCCAAGCCAGCGCCGAGGGATGTCTTCCCTGGTGCTCCTCTGGTCTTCATGCTGGCATCACCGCTGTCGCCAATGCCGGCTCCTTAGACCCAAGCCCCTGTATGTGTTTCTGCTCACGACGCTGCAGCTCTCATCCCTGTTCCTGTTCAGGGGCTGCTTTTGCCAGGGTGGGCCCCACTGCCCTGGTGGGGTCCGGGCCCCCCTGGCGCTCTGGAGGCGTGCCATTGGGGGGAGGGGGTGCCCTCAAGGTCACTGAAAAGGAAGTTTTTGGGGGGCTATAAGGACCTGTAGGTGGGCTCCTACCCGGGGGACATGGAGGGGCATCTCCTACAAGGCCCTTGACGGCAACGGACAATTGGGACCCACACGGGTCGACCTGGCTGCATCAACATCCAGCAAGAGCAACGCCCATCAGGGGGCGGCCATGTGGGTCCCATGGAGACTGCTTTGAGCTGCCATTCACCCCACCTCTGCCATCCTTCTGCTCTTGTTTGGGCCTTGGGGCCCCCTTTGGCACCTCAGGGTTGCGATGCTGGGAGGAGGGTGCTGTTACGTTCACGGTCAGTGACTGCTAGGGGCCGCTATTGTTTAAGCTTTGTTTGGGACTTTGATTTTGAAATGTGTCGGGTTTCACTTTGTCTGGTATCATGTTGTCTTAGTCACAGCTGTCTGGTTTCTGTGTTATCTGCTTCTCACAATTTTAGTGCCTTTGGCAGAGCTTTAAAAGTTTGGTTAAATAAATAGTGAAAAAATAAAGTTGGGCTGTGGATAAAATATTTCACATTGTGTGGCGTAACACAAAATAACAAAGTAGTCTGCTCGCTGTAGTTACCTCTGTGGATTATGAAACATTTTTCCAATTTTTAACTAAAAAATTTAACAAAACAAATGAAAAAAATGTCAAGTGTTTTTTCACAACTAAAATGTACTGAATGCTGCATTTTCAAATATACAACACATAAGTGATTTGATTAAAGTCTTGTTAACTGCACTAATAATTTCCATCATCCACTCCAACTTTTAAATTCATTTGATTCTGTTTAGCTACTGAAAGTAGAGAACACAGCTTAAATTAAGAGATTTGTATACAAATACTTATAACTATACAATGCTCTTTCAAAATTTATTACAACCAAACATTAAAAGTACTTAAAATAAATGTAACTGACTGGTAGTGTAAATGTAACTGACTGGTAGTGTAGTGTAACAATCTACTCTGTAAGCACAATTTAAGGGATTTAAAAGCTTACGTATAAGTTTAATCAAAATAACCACACCTTGCCAGTATCACAGCAGCAGATTTGTAGTATCCTTTCAAGCAATATCTGGAAATAACATGTGTCCAGCACCTATTCATTTGATGGCTGATTATTTAAAAATCATTGGTCCAGCTCTTCCTGTGTAGCTCAGTGGGAGATAGATCTGGAGATCTGGAGGCCAAGACGTAATTCTCAAAACTTTATTGGTGTACACTCAGCACTCTACTTCTCGGCTGTAGTGCCTGAGGAAAAAATGGGAGGAACATGCCCCCACCGCTATAATGGTTCCGGCGCCGATGCTCTGGACTTGTTTTTTCTACAAAAAAACTAAAAGGCAGATAGCTTTGTTTTTATGTTTAAGTAAAAATATTTATAAGATATATTTGAACTGGAGCTGTGTTAAAGGGAACACTGCTGTTAAAAAAGCTCCTTATTTGTGTAAAGTGTTTGCAAACCAAATGCTATTGCACTTTTGAAATAAAGGTGCGCAATACACTACTTTTGAATTATTGAACTTTGCATACAACAATGTGATTAATCTCAATTAATTTTAGAAATTACCAGATATACTGTTTAGCTAAAAGTACACGGAAACCTATATGAGTATAGGAAGCTCATCTACAGCATCCTCTCTACACATCCTCTTTGTCAGTAGGAAATTGTGCCCATTCAGTCAACAGAGCATTTGTGAGGTCAGGCAATGATGTTGGATGAGGCCTGAACGTTCCAATTCCTCCCTGAGATATTCAGTTGGACTGAGGTCAGGGTTCCCGGCAGACCACTAGAGTTCCTCCTTGGCCAACTCATTAAACCATGTCTTTATAGACTTTGCTTTGTGCACAGGCGCACAGTCATGCTGGAAGAGGAAAATATCTTCTCCAAACTGTTGCAACAAAGTTGGAAGTATTTAATTGTCTAAACTGTTTCTTGTGGCATTAATATTACTCTTCATTGCAACAAAGAAGCTAAGTCCAAACTCTGAGAAACAGCCCCAGCCCATGATCCTTTCTTGGCCAAACTTTATTATGTATACTGTGTATTCAGGTAGGTAGCTATACAAAACCAGACTCATACCTCAGATAATTCTCCAGAGAACATGTCTCCACGATCTCCATAATCCAGTGGCAGTATGCTTTACACCACTTGAGCTTGAATACAATTAATAGGAAGGTTGTCCACATACTTTTGTCCATGTAGGGGATAAGGCCTTCGTTAAGAAGGTTCAACTTGGTTACACCATGCTCCAGCTAAAGAGGTGTACTTAGTCTGTAGCTGCAGCTCCACATCCATTCCACAAAGGCTCTAAAGGTCTTTGAAGGACAGTAGAATTGAACCTGGGCAGAGCACAACAGCACATGTTGAACGAATGTGGTCATTCACATTGGGGGAGCCATATATTATCCAAATGGTTAGCAATTTGCTGACAAATAGAAGAAAGAAGTGGCCAAAGGGCAGACCATCTCGTTAACAGGGTGATTTAGTGGCACCACGCTGAGTTGAGACTGTGTACACGTGAGTGAGACATAGAATGTGTGTGTGTGTGTGTGTGTGTGTGTGTCCATGCGTGTGTGTGTGTGTGTGTGTGTGTGTGTGTGTGTGTTGATAATCCTTATGATAAAACCTGAAGGATGACTTTTATCCTTTTCACTTTATGCTTTATTGTGTGTTACATATTACTGGCACAGTCAAACGTCTTGAAACAAACTCTGATTCAACATGTTCATGTCTGTGGGATGTCTGGTGCCAAGTCACATGTCACAGTGATAGACTGCTCACCATGATTCATACTGGCTGGTTTGTAATAGCTAGTGTGCAAACATTTAATTGGTAATTTTTGGTAAACACTGCTGCCAGTTTATGTAGTGCATCGTAATCATACACTCCTCAAAAACCAAACTGGAATAAAAGCCACTTTAGTGTGCAATTACAAATATTACGAAACCTAGAATAAAAATAAGTACAAAGACACAGCCAGCTCTGCAGAAGCAAAAAAACAAAAATGTGCTATCCGCTGTTAATCGCACAATGAAACACCTTTCTGTTTCCTTGTCTCACCCTTTACTGATGGAATTATTACTCTCATAGGCCTAATAATTGTATAGTTGTTAACAAGTTGCTATTTTGCTTTATTTTCAGAATTATAAAATTATATTTCATAGCAATCTGAGTTAAAAGAAGAATATCTGAAATATTGCTATGAGTTTTAGAAATTCTTCGCATTTCATGACCCCCTTTTGTGCCTTAATGACAGTATGCAGTCCCGCTGGCATGGACTCCACAAGTTTGTGAAAAAGCCTCTGATGAGCAAATGAAATCCACCTGAGAGTCGTCTGAACATACTTTTCTGAGGAAGGGATAAGACAAAAAAATATCAAATATTTTTGTGCAAAGGCCTTCACAAGATCAGTGTCACAAAACTGCTTACATCTGAAAGTAAGCAGTTTTTTTTTTTCATTTTACATGTCATAACATTTCTTTGTTTAAAGAAACACACTCTTAAAAGTTGAGGACACTTTAACTGAAAATATATTAATTACATATTATGTCTATTTTTTTTAATGCAGAGACTTCAAAATATCAAAAAAGACACTGTCCTGTTACATTTACATTACATACATTTATACTACAGTACTAGTTAGCTCACAATAAAATTCTGACATTAGCATGCTAGTGAATTGTGCATTGGTCACTGAGCCATTAAACCTCATTAAGCCTAGGCTGTCTTGAAAGTTTGAAATTTTCGATAAAAACACAAATTGAATCAAATCCTTTTAATTAATTATAGAGCTAAAACAATGACACAATAATTTGAAGAAAAGCAAACTTCACTTCAGTTATGATATTGAGCTGCTTTTGTGTTCTAAACATAAAGCATACTGACATATGTTGCCATGGAGACTATGGGGCAGGTCCCTGCTGAGGGGCAACATTCAATATTTTGAAGGGGTGGAAATGGTATCACACTCGAGTTTCATTTAGTCTCACAAGTCAAACTTCTGATCTATGTACAAGCAGGCAGTGTCACGTGCTTTTAACAAAAATTACTCCAGATCAGATCTGTCAGTCAGTTTTCTTCCACAGTGACCATTTGACTTCTACTAAATTAATTATGTAAAAATTCTTACATAATTTCTATATAGTTTTCAAAGGGTTAACAGTGCTTTACTATCATTTGACAACATGGATAGATCAGCTGATAGCTAAAACATTGGATGGCCATAGTTATGTTGTTGGAAAAATAAGTGTGGTAGTATTTCTCTCTGGCTCCTCAGAGCTATGCAAAGGTAGCAAATGATGGAGAGAGGAAAAGTGAAAGACAAAAGGGGACACAAGTGTGGCCCTTGTCAGTGATTTGTGCAAGAGGGAGCAGTGAGTCACCAGTCAGAGATGGAGCTCCCCGACCTCAGAAAGGGGATCCACCATATAATCATGTCGCTCAAGAAGCTCTAAACAAAGCTGGGCCCAAGAGAGAGAGTGTGTGTGAGAGAGAGATAACGAGAGAGAGAGAGAGAGAGAGAGAGAGAGAGAGAGAGAGAGAGACCCTGTGAGTGTGGACCCCAACCTGTATGCTCCTCAACCCCTTCCTTTTTTTTAAGCACACCCTAGAGACCGCATTTTAAATCTAACTGTCATCACCACTGGAATTGAGGTTTTATTACATCGGCTTGAAATAGCCACCACATGTCTGTCAGGCTGTGAACATGAGCCCTTTTCACCGTGTAGGCCTTTTCTCACTCCTTCCTGCTCAGCATGAGGAGGTACAGATTTTGGTGCAGGCATACACTTTAAAATTTGCATGTTTTGGGATATTACAGGAAACAAGCAAGGGATTACATTTGTTGTTTAACCTACAAGTATGTTTTTAGTGCCTAGTTTGTGTTTTAAGTGCTACATGAATATGGGTACCATCATAAATATTTAACAAATTTTGTATCTCCAAAACCAACAGAAGAACATTCTTAATGCATGAGATTTTATGCAATGAGATAGTATAACAACAAATTTTCAATTATTTCTATGTAATGATTTTGACCCACACATGATTTTGACCATTATTATTACTAGAATTAATTAAACTATTGACTATTTTTGACTAATTAACAAATCAAATTATTAGGATTTTCTATCTTCATCTTTAGTTATGCGATGAAACAGAAGTCATCTTGTCCCCAGGGCTTCCTGTAGTAAAATAAAATCCACACCATGCCAGCATTACAGAACATTATAGAAAGCTTTTATTTCAACAAGTTTGTAGAAACATTTTTCCATAATTGACGTCGTCATTGACATCATGTATGATCCTTTGCCAACAGAATAGGATGATCTGAAACACAGCCTAAGGTCACCATGCCCAAAGCCAGGTTTTTGGCCTGGAGGCTATAAAGCCCCCAGCATTGTCCTGTAGAGCAGTGAACCTGTATTCTCTAGAGTAATGAAGCACCTTTGTGATGAACTGAAGTAGTATTTTTGTGTGGAATCTGTCATTAGAACCTGACCTCACTAATGCTCTTGTAACTGAATACAGTCAAATCCTCATAGCGATGTTCCATCCTCTTGTGTAACGTTAAAAGTTAGAGGGAGGTGTCTACAAACCTTTACTACTATATGTGTCCATGTATACATGCGTGTGCATTTGAAGTTATTTCAGTGTTTGGGTTATGTCTAGCTGTTTAAAGGCCATGCATAAAGAGCAACTGCTCAATTATACATACACATGCTGTAAAACACCCAATCCCATGTATATGGCTACGGTCAGCGAACACAACGCTCTTTGTATGTTGTGTGGAGCACGAGCTTATGACAGATTAGTTAAGGAGAGAAAGTGCGAGAGAGAGAGAGCGTGAGAGAGAGAGAGAAAGAGCAAGAGAGACATGAAGACATGAAGGGGAAGAAATGTCAAGTAGAGCGAGAGAGAGGGAAAACAGTCGGAGAAATGAGAAAAAGAAATAGTCGGCCTCTCTGATGTGTTCCCCATTACATCATGTTGCTGCAGTCAGTTCACTCCCACCTGAGCTTTAGGTTGTCATGGACACCAGCGCCTTCTCCAAATACCTTCAGCACAGGCAGTAGCGGCTAACACAGCCATCTTATACACCCGAGCCTTGTGTTGTGGGCCTGTCAGCAGGTGGCCCGGGCTGTGACTGAAAACACCGAAAGGGTTGGGTGGTAACGAGGGTGGAGGTAGATATTGATTGGGTGGATGACACTGGCATGTGTTACACTGACACTCATTACAGACGATACTCAATCTCATTTGTTTAATCACAATTGCATTTTATCATTGATTATTTATTACTGAGTGTCCAAGGTTCCGGCCACTATGGGAGGCGTGACCACGGGGGGCTGGGGTGGGCACGGTTTGTCTCTGGGGGGCAATGCCCACCCCAGTCCCACGTGGTCACACCTCCAATAGTGGCTGAAACCTTGGAATGAAATGTTTCAGAACTGAGCTGCTTGCCTATTGGCCCGTTTTAGTGGGGGGCGCATCCCTCTTCTACTAGACTGTGCTGCTCACACAGTTCACTTCGGCACACATTTTGTACCTGATGACTGCATTCTTTAATTAAAACAGCGCATAAGTTCAATTCTTCTATTATTTTCTGGTTGGTAACACCAAAAGCTATGCATAGGTGGCTTATTAAAAAGCAGACATCTTCAACCTCTGTTACTCTGCAATCTGCTGGCTCCACGGTTGAGTTCAGCACCGCTGCTACCAACATGGAGCATGGGGCACCGCATTCTCACTCCACTCCGCCGAGCAATACTGTACAATACTCTATACTCCCAAAATTTGCGGGGTTAAGTTCCAAGAACACCCGCGAATTGTGAAAAAAAGCTAATTTGTGATGTGGTAAAAAATGCCTATAAATGCCTATTTTAATAGTCTAAACCATAAATATGCCCCCAAATATGCTCCCAAAATTAATTTCATTTTAAACTCAGGTCAATACATTACCCTTAAAGAAAATGTAATGGTAATCCCATATCCGTACTTTACAGTACTTTACAGTAGTGTACTGTAATTCATGCACGCACATTTTCTTTGCTATGTGCTGTTGTTTTTTGGATATAATCAGGGTAAATACAGTAATAATTTAATTTATAGACTTTTATAGACTTTTAGCTGAATGTACGTTAATATTTGTCACAAAATTAGTAAATCATATTCCATTAGTTCCATTGTGTCACATCTCATGCACACCCGTCCATGAATGAGGCGCAGGCGCAGAGTTCAATTTCTCAAAGATTAGTTTTATTTTCCAAAAGCCAAACACAAAAAGGCACGATGGTGAGGACGGACTGACCTACCCCAGAGGCACAGCGGGTTACACCAAGGGCTTGTGGGTTGTTGTATGCCCACAAAGTGAGGAGAGCTGCACCCTGCAGTGGAGGGAAACAACGAGGGTGAGTCAATTCTCCATTACTGAGTTGCTGGATGGATTCAGCTCCGAAGACAAGGATAGAGCAGATTCTGACTCCTGGGATGGCTGGTTGGCAGATCCAATCCTAGCTCTGGGAGCGTGTTGCGACTCACTTGTCTTCGGCCTGACCGAGGGGGAACTCCTGCTAAAGCTCGCAATTTGTCAATGCGGGAGTTCCACGTCTCGGAAGCGTCGTGGGTCGCAGCCATCGAGTGCCCAGAAATTTTCCGACTTCCCCCAGGGCTAGTCCGTCCGCACTCAGGCCCGACTCGCCTCACAAGGCAATTCTCGAGCCAGTCAGGCAAACCTCCGTGGTGACCACAAGCTCGCACCCCGAGATGGCTGCCCCCACAGCGGAGACGCTAGCCCCCAAGCCAGCGTGGAGACAGTGGGTTTGGAATCCCGTTCTTAGCACTCTGGCTCCCCAGTCGGTCCCGAGGGATGTCTTCCCTAGTATGCACGGAACGTGACATATTGCCTCTGTTAATTTTACTGAACAATAGGTTATGATTTCTGCAAAAAATTTTGCTTTATTAAGTTATATAAAAGTTATATAAAAAGTTATTATTATTGTTATTCCCCCTATTAACAGGAGGAAATTGATCAGTGCTATTTCTAAGTTGCCTAGTGTAGTTATAACAACATTATTTAACATTTTAAACTGGAATCTCATGTGTGTGTAACAACTATAAACTATAATTACCTAGACTCATCGCTGAGTGGGAATTTTGTCTATGCTGTGCAGACAGCATCCTAGGACAGCTGCTAGGAGTTGCTCACCTAACACTTCCTACGAAAGAACCTTTTAATTTTTTGGGCAGAACAGAGTCAGTTCTGCTGTCTGCTGTTCTTCTCTATGTTTTTTCCTTGTCCTCTATGTCATATTTTCCTTCTAATGTTGCTCTTGCTAGTTTGTATTTCTATAAAGTTGCTTAATGTCTGTTCTAAAAAGAAAATACAATATTTAGAATTTTGATTGCCGCCTTGGCATTTGTGTGTTTGTAAGGGATATTACCCATTTTGAATGACTTACACACCACCTGTGCCATTTTAGAGCATAATCACAGATACTGTAATATAACAATTTTGTGTGATTCAGTATAGTCATATATGAGATATGTGTTGCTGTCAATTCTGTAATTTTCCTTTTTTTTTACATCTGAAAATGCTGGCTGCCATTTTCACTTTGTCAGCATATTATGATGAATGGAACAATAGAAATCATCCATGATTGCTTTATATTGAAGTCTTCTAGCAACTACCATTGAAAGAACTTTTTTCTTTTCCTGGAAAGTTACTTTTTTGGGTATACAACATTTTGTCTTTGCAGCAACAACATGACAATTACTTCAATGGTCCTGACAAATGACTATGTCAAAGTGGACACCATCAGACCCAAGAAAAAGGCAAATCTTGTTTTTCTCTATGTGGATGACCAGAGAACTGCAGAAAAGCAGAAACAACTGCAATACACAGAAAACAACTGTCCTTCCAGGTCCAAAGTTAATCTGTCCCTTCTAGGTCGAAGACAGGCCTTTGCTCTCTGGTCACCGACAGCAATGGTGAAGGACTATTAAATAGACAGTGAGGGAAAGAGGAACAGTTGTGCCACTCTAAACCACACTCCCATCTGCTACTTCAGGTGGAAAGGCAGGGGAATTCATGCCACTATGTTTATCTAACCTAATCTGGCACTTTTCATACAGAAGTATCCCTTCCAAGAGGTTCAGTTTTATCTCCTCTGTCACAATGTCTTTTGTTTGTACTTAGCTTTTTAACTGCAAACAGGTAAGAATCAAAAGGCAACAACAAAACATAATCTATACAATATTCCTTAGTTTAGGTTTAGAAAATTTGGAGAACACACCTACACATTTTAATACAAAATTGCTGTTTATTTTCATAATTTGGAAAAAAAAAAAGCCAATCCTGGCATGTATAAAAACAGCTATATTTTATGTTCATTTTTCTTTCTGTAAAATTTAAGTGTGTTCACTGAGGATATCTTGACATATTTTAGATTTTTAAATCAACAAACATGTAATTTGACCAGGGGTGTTCAAAACTTTGCACACCTGTGCAAATTTTATAGAAGTAATTTTATCACCCTAAAACTACAAAAACAAATAAATTACACAAAAATTTCGAATGTTTTTAGGAAACTTCAGGAAATTCCTGGAATCTCAAGTTCTTGAATCCAATCTTTGAGGGCTAACAACCCAACTATAAAAGTGTCTGTCTATATGTCACTGCAATGTAAATGTAAAAAAAAGTATTTTGCAAAACAAAACAAATACTGCTACCTTTATTTGCTCAGCATTTATGCCTACATATCCTTCATTTGGATAATTGTTAGACTCCTGCAGCACACGTTCTACCAAATTGTTGGAATTCCCTTCCCCCCCTGTTGCTGGCTCCTCAGTAGGCCTCCCAGCTGCTGACTCCTTCCCTCCCAGCTTCCGCAAACCCTCTGTATTAATAATAAATGGATCCAGTCTACCTGTGAACCTTATAAATTAACCTGACGGCTGCAGCGCAGTCAAACCCCCCCTGTGTGCGCTGCCACCTAAAGGCCGTTTTGCACACGTCCAGTCACATAAGCCAAATGCACAGGAGCGTCGGTGGAGGTGGGAGAGGATGGATGAGCAAACGGCACGAGAACAATCTGTATCCCGACAAGGAGAGAAAGTCTTGCTGATTTATGTAGCGAGCCAGTGCAGGAAAATGCTTCTGTGCAGGAAAATGCTTGAGGAAGCAGGCTTGGTGTTTAACTCTATCTATACATTTAGAGACTTTGTCCCCTTTTACTCATTGACATCTGTTGCAAGAATATTTTTGATGTAAGCATGTCCAAACTGAGCATTAAAAATCCATGTGCTAGAAGTGTTACAAGTTGATATATCTATCACAATTAACAGCTTTGATAGATCTTGTTAATTTAGATCATTAAAAAAAAATTCCAAATGTACAAGAAAATCTGATAAATATCCTTACTCAGCATCAGTCCTGTAAGATTTTTGATAAAAGATTCAATAAACAAGTAACCAGGGGTTAAATTATCGTCCCCAGCACATAGGCCTATGTTCTTCTGTGTCTTCAGGGGGCACTCAGACTCACAGATCTTCAGCAATGCATTTAATTTTACACTCTTCTTGTTCTTAATAATTAAAACAATGACAAACACATTTTCTTCATAGCGGCCCAGAAGGCCAGCAAATTATAAACAATATCCCGGAAAACGATTTTGGGAAAGAGAGAGACAGAGAGAGTCGGGGAAAGGAAGTTAGGCACAAAATCAGCATAAAATATGGTCACCTTTTTGTTCTCCCATCAACAGATTCACTCATTAGCTAACTTAGCCACATGCCAGACATGTTGTGTACAATACTTTTTTCTAAGGTTTACTCATTAATGCTGTCTTCCTCACTGTTTAATCCACATCCAACACATATTCTCTTCCATCTTTGGTTTAGGAAATGGATAAAGCTTTACTCTTTTCCTCCGACTCTTGTGATGCTGAATGTAAGATTTATAAGTGTCCCACACACAAAGCAGCGGCACAAGTGAAGGACCTGCATGTCGTCTCAAGTGATTTGCCATATTTCCTAAAGTGTTGCGCTAGACAACTGTCTTGTTCCCCCCTATGGACTTGCTAGCCATGGTTTTGTATAGTTGAGACTTATATCTCTATATGTGATTTGTGAATGAATCAAATATATGATTCAAAATTATAAATATATAACACCTTGTGATATATATTTATAATTAAGCCATTAACACAAGCATATAGTACTAATCTGTGGTATGTTCACAGACTTGCTGTGCTGGAGTACATGGCCAAACAACTTGTAAAGTGCTGCTCTGTTTCAGCCGTCATAGAGAGCTTGGAGGTGGTGTTTTTACTTATGAAATAGAATGTCAGTTATGGACAATTAAATGTGTTACTGTTTTGGATGTTTTATGGAAGGGTTGTTTGGATTCCTTTAGTTAACCTATTCATGTACATGTTCATTAAATAAAAATCCAGGAGCATGAGTAGGGTCTGAATAATTGTATTTTCAGGTCAATGCAATGAAGTATTTACAATGTGTATGTGTGTGTTTGTGTGTGTGTGTGTGTGTGTGTGTGCATGTGTTTAGGGCATGGAGAGACAATAAAACCAAACTAGAAAAAGCAGGCTATGCCGTTGACAAAACTGCATTTTTCAGCACCTTTGCAGAGTCAGAGAGGAGCAAAGGCGAAAAAATGATGCTGGGTGAAGCACAAAAGCAAGCCCTGGAGGGGCCCCGTGGGACCCAGGGTCGGACATTGTGTGAGGTGTCCCATCTCACGTGAGCGTGCTTTCCCCCTTCACAAGTCTCCAGGCACCCTGTGGGTGATTGATGGGACGACATGTCCTTGGGAGCCATGAGAGTCCTGCCAAGGGCGGGATGCAGCCCCCGATTGTTTCAAATAAATAAAGATGGGACAGAATTGTAATTTATGGCAGGGGTCTGAGATTGATGTAGCCCTGCCAGGAAGCATGTTTAAAAGCCCATCTCATTATTGTACCTCAGGGGAGTGCATGGGCCCAGCTGACTGTTTGGTGTCAAAAAGGCTTTGGGTTTTTGGCTCAACTTTGAAATTGCTCGCTGGAGGACTGGTGGTCTCTAGACACTAAAATATATGACCCAGAATTCAAACCTGAGCCTTACGGAAAAGGGTAAAGTGGTCTTGGATCAATGGAAAGGCCGCTTTCTGGATCTGTGTCTCTCTTACTCTCTCTCTCTCTCTCTCTCTCTCTCTCTCTCTCTCTCTCTCTCTCTCTCTCTCGCTCTCTCTCTCTTTCTCATGTTTCCAGACACACACTCACACTCACATTCTCAATCTCTCTGCCTGTGTCCTCTGACCAGTGACTCTAGAGTAATGGTCTCCCCTCATTCTTTATGTGTCAGGAAGTGTCAGAAGCCTCTTTCGTCCGCTGCTAATTACCATATCCTTTAGCACCCCAAAGCTGATGAATTATTCGGCAGCAGCAACTAAGGCAATTCTCTTGACAATTCCCACTATCGATTACCAAAAAGGATGATAATGACTAAATAACAAAAGTTGCATGAGATGGTGTGATGGAGAATTTCAATTTAGGAGCCATAGAGGATTTCTTTGAAATATACT
>JBBPCX010000023.1:636119-673550 GCA_037974365.1 Hydrocynus forskahlii | reverse complement strand
CATTAATCGAAATTAATTGCACGCATTTTATTATTTTTTTAAAACCCACCACCACCACCCCCCCTTCTTGGAGGACAACTTCTATTTTTAATTACAGCTTTATACATATTTTCAATAGTATTTACGTTCACATTTGCATCATATATAGAAAGTTGGGCTCTATAACATTCATAAACAAAAAGTTTACATTTACAGCAATACTTTTTTGCACTGTTCATGTGCAAACCAAATTGCTTCCAATGCCCCTGACTTAAAGAGTCACTACAGCATTTGATTAATCAGTGTTAATTTTTTTAATGCTTTATTTTTTCTGTGATTAATCGATTGAATTTCACGCAATAATATTTCCTGAAAGAACCACATGTTAAGAGTTACTAATACATTGAGTTATTAGGAGTTACTAATCCAATATTACAGATCAACCTGGTGCCTGTGGTAATTTATTACTTCTAGTAGTAGTAGTAGTTGTTTTGATGTTATTATTTAAGGTTTCTGTAATAATAAAAATAGCACCAAAAAAAAAAAAATAATAATAATAATATTTAAAAATAATAATAATAATAATGATAATAATAGTTAGATTACAATGTTTTTTAATTGCATGATTGACCACCCATCCCATGTCTGAGCAACTTAATTTAACCCGGTTCCTGAATCACAGGACTCATAAGGCAAAAGGTGAAGAAACAACTTGGACAGGTAGCCATCACAAGGCAGACACAACAGAAAAAATTGCATTTTTTATTCTTATTCATTTTATGACTATTAGTATTAGGAATAGTAGTAATACTAATTATTACACATAGGATAATTATTAATATTAGTACTACTAAAAAAAAAATTACTAATCTTTTTACTTTGTGGTGTGATGTTATCTGTTCTCTGTTCATTATCTGTTTGCTTCATTAAGATGGGCAGTGATCTTGTTAGTGTGGGTGTTCCCACTGACCATTAAAGCATAATGAATAGGCTGTTAGGTCTGACTCATTGTTTCCATTGCCACATTTATGAATGTCAACAATGTGTTAATAACTAAAAATGTCAGGTAGAAAAGTCTATGAATATAGTAATATTGGCCATAGCTCATGGAAAAGCTTTATTTTGTAAGGACCAAAATGTGTAAAAACAAGGGAACATAATACAGCCTTTAATCATTCAGGAGCAAGGAACCTCACACACTGGTGTTAAATAGATGTTTGTTGCCTTAGAAAAAGAAGAAGAAAACAATAAGAAATGGTGCCAGGGTTTGTCCATTGAACATAGGAGGGAAAAATGGAAGGCAGAATGAACGCAGTGTATGAAAAGCACTGTGTCTCCCTTTGCAATGTTAAAGTGACAATGCTGCCCTGTTGCTATGGAACCCCTCTGTTGCTAAGCAATGAGTTGATGATTAGAATTTTGAATCCAGAGGAAGAGTGGTAATTTCTTTTTGCCGCTGCGTTTTCGCCAGCTTCGATGTTTTTGCTTTGCGTGACTGCTTCAATGGAACACATGTGACCCCAGTCTATACTTAATCAACATAGCCTACTGCAACACAAAATCAACACATATAAGTATTAAAACATATTTATAGTATCAGTAATAAGTAATAAGTCAGTAATCGTGTGTGCAAATATGGATTTTGAAACACTTTCAATAACAGCTGGATACAAAGCTGGATACTTAGGATTTTTGACATGGCTCAGGACCTAAAGAGGATTGATGTTTGACAGCTTTGGGGAGATACAGGGATTTGGAGGACATACAAGTCTTATTAATACTCTTTCAGGTCCAGTAGAAGGCACTCTATGTCTTGCCTGACATCACTCGATGCAGCTGGGGCACCTGTGCTCAAGGTGTATGTTTGTTTAGCACAGCGTCAGGTATACTTATATTACTCTCCCCTATGTCATGATAGCTCATCAACCCCCTAAACTAATTGGGGTAATAAATCCTTGGCAATCCACTGCTGGGCCTGAGAGCCTGCGGCAGTACATCATACAGATGGATGCTGCACCTTCGTTGTGGCCCAACTACCAGTAAGCACTTGGAGCTCACTCCCAGGGCAAAAAATGTCCAAACACAAATGCAAGGCATTAGCGTCATCATTGCCTGCAGAAGAGAAACATTGCCATGTCAGTGGTAACACATTTAGTGAGGGAACCACTGGCCCGCAAGAAATGGGGGCCTGGGACAAAGCATCTTTTTGCAAGTGCTGCTTTCGCTGTTTTTCTCCTCTCTGAGCTCCACTCTCTTTTTTCCCCCCATCGTGTTGGGCCCTCTTCTGTTGGGCTCCCAGTGATTTGCCTGCTGTTTAGGAAAACAATGGCATCGGGGGAACGAGCCGGTAGTCTGAATGGAGTCAGCACCTCCAGAGATGCCACCTGCCTTACATTTGTCATTTAAATATGTACACAGATGATAGTGCCATCTGGCTGCGGAAGAGGAGAGAAGAAAAAATTGGGTGGAAATGCACAGGATTCTGCAAGAGGAGGGTGGCGGAGCAGCTCATAGGGGCCCCAAATCACTGAGCAAATAGATACAAAATGTCAGAGTATGCAAAAGTAGAAAAGGCACAAATAATAATCCAAGCATTTGGGGCTCCACGGACCATAATTTGTCTTAGTCAACTAGTGCAGTAATGCTGCAAGTCAGGGTGGGACACCATAGCTTTGTTGCTCTCTATCATTGTCTGAGCAACTATAAACTTAAGCATGCCTTACCTATAAACAAAAAAATATAATATTGATTACACTTAACACAAATTTTTATTCTTACTTGAAACTTGATTTTGGGCTCTACTGCACACCTATTTTACTGTGCTGACACATGCTTTGATGTCTTAATGTACATTTCGTACATTAAACTAATAGGCTTCTCTAGCTGTTGCTCTTGTAAAAAAGCTGCATTTTTCTGTTTACTGTAACAGCATGAAGGTTGTATTCTCGAAGTCGTGAAGGAAAAGTATTCACAGTGTACTAATGATCATGGTTTGTTTACTGAATGTAACTAAATGTAGCTAAATTTACATATTTATGTTTTTCTGTTATTCAACAAATGTATAAAGTTGGGTCACTGGTTGATTAGAATGTCAGAACCTGTGTGCACCTGTTGGAGCTGTAGTTTTTGAGGAGCACTGAAAAGCTTATTTAGTTTACAGATGGGGATGACAGATAAGAGCACCATTTGCCTTTGTGTAAATGTCTTAAACAGCAGGGCACACTGGGAGCAAAAAGGCTAACTCAGGCACACACACTTATTGATTTGTTAACATGAAATGCTAATCTTGTCCTCTGGGACACTCCAGCAGTATAAACATGCAAATGGAGGGTTACCAACCAGCTTCAAGGCAGAAGGAGCTGCCTGCAAACTTTACCTTTGCTTATGGGCATCCCTACTGAATTCATCAGCTAGAATCAAAGGGACAGACAGAGATGATTAATTTCCAGATTAAGCCCCATGTTTCCTACTCATGTACAGGTTATATTAAAACCTCAGCAAATTGGGAGCGTTATTTGAGGCCTCCTGTGAGATAGTGTCTCCGCCAGCAGACCAAGATCTGAAGCTGAGACTGGCAGACAATCAAAGATCAAGAAATCTTCCTGCGTGTATCGATTTGCCTCAGCTCTGAACCTGAGTGAGCTGGGCTTGAGTGAGCTGGAATTGAGCCCAGCTTTATTAAACACAACCCTCAACCCCCTCAGTCCTTCATACATTGATGTCAATTGTTAGTGCCAGCTGGTTATCAGGCTTGTGCTGAAGTGAGGAAGGCCTAGGTCATGGAGGGATGTCTATAAACACCACTGGGTCACAGCAGTTCTCACTGACAGCTGCCAGGGTGACGTTCTAGGTGAAACTTGCATGGTCTCACTAACATGGAAGTTGTTGCAACAACTCATACGATTATATGGACAAGGGAAGAACATGTCCAGCACACTCAGTAGCCTCAAAATGGAAGCTGTGATAGGTGTGGGGAAATCTATAGACCAAAGATTTCAGTACACTATGACCGGCTAAGATCCAGGTAAGTGGTTTTATTTTGAGTAAAGTCAGGGAGGACCAGGGAAGAACATCTCTTTCTCTCCCCGTCTCATGGAAACCTGATTCGGAATATGCAGAAAAAAAGAGCTATAGAGAGATCTCAGGGCTCTCGCTGTTTACAATGGCCTGATGAATGTACTTTGACATCTCTTGGGAAAACTGTTGCTGGTTGCCTTCACCAGAGTGCAATGGAAACTGGCTTCACTTAATTTTTCTCTACCTTTGCACTCTCTACCCCTAGCCCATCTCTCTCTCTCTCTCTCTCTCTCTCTCTCTCTCTCTCTCTCTCTCTCTCTCTCTCTCTCTCTCTCTCTCTCTCTTTCTCAGAGGTGTGGGGCATTTTGAGTGGGATGTGGGCTGCCACGTCAGCTGGGAGTGAAGGGATGGGAAAGAGAAAAGAGTGTCATGATGAAAAGGAATCTCCAAAAGCAATAATGGTGATGTGTGGCAAACAACAAAACAGAATGATGCCAACCCTGGAAGTTGTAGCACCAAATGTGCTTCAAACCTAATCATGGCAGTGTTAAAATGTAACTCACACAACTCACACTCACCCTCACCCCCACCTCTATTTGCAATTATAACAGCTTTTGCTTTTCTGGAAAGTCTTTCCACAAGATTATGTCTCTGTGGGAATGTTTATACATTTTATGGGATCAGGCATCAATTCTATTCTAAAACATCTTTGTATGCTGTAGCTTTCTAAACATTACCTTTACCTGGAACTAAGGGGCCTTGCCCAACCCTAGAAAATCAGGCTTAGGCCATTATTCCCCTGCACCAAACGTTCCCGATGGCACTGTACCTTCCAGTAAGCAGTGTTCTTCTGGCCTCCATGAAACCCATTTATGAACCTCCCAGTTAATGTTGCAGCTCTCTGCTCCTCTGCTCAGTAAGTTTGTGTGGTCTATCAATACTACTGCATTCGGTGTCAGTGGCATGTTTAAAGTCGCTGAGCTCTTCAGTATAATGCATGACTATGACCTTGATTTTATATACCTTCTAGTAATGTGTGTGGATGAAATACTGGACATCAATAATTAGGAAGTATGTCCACATACAGTGTAAGGAGTCATGTATAGAATGTATAGTTGGTACTCAAAGGACATGCATAAGTCTGACATCTACCATACAATGGTATTCAAGCAATTTGTTTAATGTGACAATTTGAAGCAATACGATTATAACACAATACACAACATCCAGTGATGTTAATACTTTCCCAAGGGGGAAGCTGTGTAAGTCCTCATTTGGCAAATGCCAAATTTAGGACATTTGTCATACAGAGGGCCTGAAGATTAAGTAGGTTTTGAAACTCCTTTGACTTGCTATTAGTATGACTTTAGCCCATGTTCGTTGGGTGTGAATGTTTGTATTTTCTCATTGTACAATCTAAATAATGTCCTTGTTAACATCTTACATGGGCCTGTTGGGTCAAAATCTTTCCTCATTTATGAATAAATTATACTATCGGAGTGAATGCCTGTTTTTAGAAAGATTTATTAGGGTTCTCAGTGAGGAACACAATGGCTACCTTTTGAAGAGTGTTTACATTACATGATGTATGTACCACAGAAGCACTGCACCATTCCACAATAAAGAGTGCGCACCCTATCATCCAGTCTATCCCCTGCAGAAATATGGTCAGACACATTCCCCCAGGACTCCTAGTCATGAGCACAAAAATGGAGCACTTGGAATTCAGCATATTGTGTGTGTGTGTGTGTGTGTGTATGTGTGTGTCTGTGTGTATGTGTGTGTGTGTGTGTGTGTGTGTGTGCGTGTATGTGTATATGTGTGTGTATCTGTGTGTGTGTGTGTGTGTGTGTGTGTGTGTGTGTGTGTGTGTGTGTTTTCTAGGCACCGCCTGTGAGAAACATTCTCCTAGCGTTGACACTGCATCATTTTGTTAGTGATAGCCAGAGCTTTGTGACAAGTTCGCAAGTCTTGCACAAACCAGAAAAAGGAATGATGCTCCTTTTCTACTGTATCAAAAGTCGTTTCCCTCTGGAGATCAAGGGGGATAGGAGCTAGTGCTAGGGAAGAACAAAATGACTTGAAATGAAGAAGAGAGCACAGTGCCATATGGATCAGGTCGTGCACTTGCAAGGGCCATGTGAGCAAGAGGAGAGTAGAGGGAAGCTTCTATACTCACAGACTCACAGCTTCAAAAGCAGTCCACCTGCATGTACACACAAGTACTCTAGCTTGTAGAGCAGAAATTTAGGGGATGGGGATGAGATTAAGGGGAGTTTCTTTCCTCATTGGGACCTTAAAACAGAAGACACTATGATCTCTCATTTGAACATAAAGCTTTGGTCAGTGTATCAGTGTATATTTTATGCCAGTGTATCAACTGCTCACAATGCACCAATGCATCAATTTCATCCTGTAGCATATCCAAGGAACCATGCAAATCAGTAGCAAGATTTGAGGAACTCAATATTTATCAGAACTGACTATTCCCAGAATTGCTGTCTGTAATGCTGTTATCTGTGCTTTATAGGTTCCGATTGGGCACCACGAAGACTTAGCATCATTCAGTGGGAGCATGTTACTGTAAATGTTAAATGACCCTGTGTCAGTGTCATTTCAGATGGCTTCTAGCACTGAAGGGCACTAACTTACAGGGGTATTTCTTACACCTGAGGTCTAACCGAGCTCTTTGATTTCACCTCTCTTTTTTCTCCAGGTCCCCCAGTCATCGTGGGAATGAGCATAAATATTGCCAGCATCGACTCCATCTCGGAAGTCAACATGGTGAGTTATGTTTTGGTTCATTACTCTAGCTGTGGCCTTGAAAATTTCACTTAACCTTGCCTGCTCCTTGGGTACAAAAAGCTTTATCTTTATCCCAGGGCCGCCATACATGGGTTAAGGATAAGGGAGACCAGTATGATATATGGCAACACCTGTGAAGTGACAGGAGTTTATAAAAGCTCATATTTGTCTGGCAAGTCCATGAGGTGCTGCATTAACCCAATGAGCAACTGGCATACTAAACATGTACTGGCTAAAGATACACAAGAACAAAGAATTGCATTGCAGTTGTACAAACTGTGTGCAAATGGCAACTAATGACCTTCCTCTTCAATAGTATGAATCACCATTTGGAAGAAGCCTCCAAGGCTTATTAAAAAGCAAATTTCTGGTTTATTGCATCTTGCTCCTCATAATGTATCCATAATATGCATTTGTGATTATGCAGAGATGACCAATTATGGGGGGCTCATGGACCTTTTGGCTGAAGTTAACCACCTTAAGATAAGCATCACCCAGGAGCCCTTAAAAAGCAGTTTAAGAGCTGCACTTTGCATTTCTGCTGACAACACACCCTACACTCCCACCACGGAGACCCCAGGTAGCGTTATTGCATTCAACAATTCCCCATGCCGAGTCAGGGATCTTATGATTTTATGATAGCCATAGCCTCAAAGACCAGGGACTGCACTCATAAAGCACCTCAGAGGAGATCCACTGCCTCTGGATCACCGTCTGTCTTGGATGATGCTGGAACTACAACCAGCATGGACAAGGGAACATTGATTTCAGGTCAGCACTTCGTGAGATGTGCTTCTTAAATGCAGGGTCAGCCTTTTCTGCTTAGAAACACTTTATGTGGCCTATGATCAGGCTTTGCACAGCAATCGAATGGTTGGAGCTACTACGCCTCTAGGGAGTGCAGTTCCCAGAAGCCCCTGAGGCGAGCTGTGACCTCATCATTAGAGAGGGTTCTGGAGTGCCTCCTGTCCCAGTCATCAGATTGCAGCTGAGACTCTTTGAGACAGCAGTCTTCACACGACTAAAATAAACCTTGCCTAACAGATGTGTGAGGAAAAGGCTTTGGCTTTCAGTACAATAGCTCCTTTTGATCTATAAGCAGCCGCTTCATTCGCGTCAGAAGAAAATCCTGATGTCAACAGTTAGATACTGTTTTTATGGAAAGGCGATTTGAAGATGAAGTCTTGCAGTAGTTAATTTTACAGCTATGACATTTCTCACTGTCCAGTTTTGCCTCAGAGAAAGAGATGATGAGGGCAATCAAAATGGAGTTATCAAAAGTGCTCGCAGGGTGAACTCAACAGCCAATATACAGGGTAACATCGCTTTTACCATTAATGTCTCTTTTGAGTCTGAAGGAGATTCTCTGAAATGCCTAACAATGAATACACATGACCAATAATCCAGTGCTCTCACTGTTACCATTTTTGATGGAGTCCATTCGAAACATGGACACAGGCCCGCTGTCTTGTGCATAGAACATGTGGGCTGTAGAATATTGCACGGGTATGAAGTTAGCTTGGGTTGCAACAGTGGACAGCTGTATAACCCTACTATGCTGCAACAAAACACAGCACTGTTCTTTGATATGAACGTGATGCGGGATTATGGCAAAGAAACAGCTCATTAATAGGAGTGTGTGTGTTGCACCACTGTAAGGTTTTTTAAATATCAGGTAGACTAAAGAAATTAGCTAGATAAAAGCTAGTGTGTGTGTTTGTGTGTGAAAGATACACAGAGGAAGGGGGCAATGTCCGGGTTTGTTTCCTCTTACAGTCCTTCCATTTAAGGCCACTGGAGGCTTTTTTGTCTAGTCTCTGGCAACAGATTTTAATTTTAATTTGTTGGAAGTAGTCACTCAAGTATGAAGTTGTTTTCTCCCATCCTACCCCCCTCCCCAACCTTAAAATTTTTCAAGAGCAAGTGTACCTCTTTGATTTATTCATCATGAAGCTGCTGCTGAATTTCTTTGTACTTGGGTGTTTTGAAGACACAGCAAGTTCTATCTGATGTTCTGTGTTATTTTTGTTTCCCTGGACATTTCAGAAGTGTGAAGTAAAAGGACCATGCTAAATCAGAGCAACACAAGGTTGCAAAATGACTTGATGGTAGTGTTTCTGATGGCACCCAATAGTTCTAAGCTATGCAGAGATTTTTGCCCCTTAAATATTACCACCTCCGTTCTCAGCTGTGCAGATGGAAAAGCATGTAAAACAAAACTACTTAGTTGTTAATATTTAATTTATCATTGCATTTTTCATGAAGCCACAAATAGACTTTTTTTTACGGAATACCGGAATCCCCCTTCACCATCTCACGGAGTGCATGACTCCAGGAATGTAGGTCATTTTAGATCCAGCTGAGTGACCACTCCAATCTGCTGTCCCATCCACTTAGGAAATGTGATGTTTATTCTGCTTCAATTGGGTTGTGAAACAATTAGGGATCTTTTAGATGCAAAGGAGTCTGGCTAATTGGCTATGCTGTTACAAAGAGCACAGTTAACAGAAGAAGACACGCATGGTCACTACTTTACCTTTCATAGTTATTCCTCTTCTGACTAGACACATTTAACAGTTTTATACTGCTCACAGTACTGTGAGCAATTGTAAAGTTCATAATCATATAGTTAATGCACAAAAAACAAAAACAAGTATAAGCAGGATGAAGCTATTACAGCGATGTGCTAGCATGCAATTCTTCATCTATGTCAAATATTTTCATGTTCAGTGTGTTGAAGATCAAACAGCTTGTCATACATACTATATGTTCATGTGGTACACAGACTTAAAAGCATAATGCTTTCTGTTACGCAGTTAGCAAAAATATGAGAGCATCTATTGTTTCGTTCCATTTCATTCCATTATAATAGCTACCTTACTCAAACATTTATCAAAAATCAGACTGGTCAGGTGTTATTCTTGGTTAGCCATGTTCACATTTCGGAGTTTGCCTTTGTCTGCTCAAGACCAACTGTGGGCAAGCACAGAATGTTCAGGCCACACTAGATCACGCTGACCCACAGCCAGGCTGCCATTATACCTGTGCTGAATGCTAAGAAAGGCTTTGGCGTGCAGCAGCCTCCTCTCTCTACATAGTAGGTACATTAGCACAGCCCACTGAGCTCCACATTTTCCCTTGTTAAGATCCCAGTGTGCTCTTAAACAATGGAGCGTGGCTTATTGCATTAACTTAGGCTCACTACGTGAGCCTAGCACCATCACTGCTGTGCACTAATGCTGTTTCATAAAAAATGTCAGTTCAAGTCTTGAGTCAGGGCCTTTAAATAAACACATCATGCCAGCGCCATGCATGGATGTTGTCCAGCATAGCAAATTGGCACATGCTTAGATTTGGTACACACTTAAGTCAAAGTAGGTTATTTTCAGTAAAAATCCATAGATGGCAGTGTCTCAGAGTCCTGAGCTAACCATAAGGAATGTGTCCCAATACAAGAATTTCGAACATATTGACTGAAAACCATGACCAATGTTAGGTAGGTATGGGTGCCATTTGGATTCTACTGACACTGATATCAATAGTGATACTCCCTATCAATAGTTATGCAAAACTTGTATTCCATAACAAATAACTAATTACTTAAACTGTAACAGGGATTACTTTGCTTAATATCCCTTGGAAATAGTTATATTACTGTAATACTTATAACTTTACATTACACTCTATAATTCTCTCCCAACAGGAAAGTGTAAGACAATAAAAACAATAAAAATATACACAAGCGCTGACCCAAGTCTGGCCTGCTTAGGTGAGAATTGAGCAACCTGTTCAGTACAGGGTTTTTTTGGCACAATATATATTAACACGTTTATAACTGAGTGCCCGCCCTTTACAGCCCTTTCTGCTCTTGTGGAGCATTAGTCATATTCACAATCAAAGTTGTGCAGTCAGTTTGTTTAGGTATAAGCTTCTAGTATCTGTGTTGCTAATAAAAATGCATTTGCATTCAAATGGAACAAACACACGAGCACATCTGATAAATGAAAAATCATTATGTTCCTCCATTTTTGTCATAATAAGACATGCGAACTTATTGATCTGAATATTAGAAGGAGTACAAGATCAAACCTCACTTGTCAGAATAATCAGAGGCAAGTTTGCCATTGAAGTGTACTGCATCCTAAGCAGTTCTTACCAAGTGGTGTCACCTGCAAATTTTAGCTCCCTATATTGTGGTGAAGACAAGTAAAAATAAAAAAGTTAAAATGTTCTAGCCTTTAACTGAAGTAAATGTAGTCAAATGTGTCACAATTTTTAGCCCTCAAACATCATTTACAAAATATTTTTTATAAGGCTTTTATTTATCTTAGACTAAATGTATTTATTGATCGTTTTCTCATATTTTCAGTGACTGAAATAATTATGCAGATATATCTATAACTTTTTTTAAACACATCTTTACCAAGGTTAAAAAGCTGACTGCATATTATTTTAACAGCTTGCTCTGCACGAGTAAAAAGTTAAGCTAGATCTTATTTCTCTCCAAATTACGTTATCCAGGCAGCAGTACGTGCTATGTCAATCTTGTGCTTTAGGACCTGTAACAGGATAGTGATGCTGACTGGATGAGTGGCCTTATCTGCATACACAATTCTCTTCTCCCACTCTCCAGGACTACACCATCACCATGTATTTCCAACAGAGTTGGCGGGACAAGCGACTGGCCTATGTGGAGATGCCACTCAACCTGACCCTGGATAACCGCGTGGCTGATCAGTTGTGGCTGCCAGACACCTATTTCCTGAATGACAAGAAGTCATTTTTGCATGGCGTGACGGTGAAGAATCGCATGATCCGGCTCCACCCTGATGGCACAGTTCTGTATGGGTTGAGGTAAATTATACAGTAATGTTTTACAGCATTTCACTGTAATTAAAATCTTAATGCAACTTTTTTACTGAAAACATTTCAGATTCTGAGCTACAGTTGTTCTGAATGCAAAGGAATAGTTTGCCAAAAAAAAAAACAAATACAATTTTTCACTTACCCAGATGTTGCTGACACATTTTTTCTCAAAATTTTGCTGTAGTGTAGAACATGAGTGGTGATGTTAACATTCCAAGAACACTTGAATTATCACCCTAATTGTTTCAATAAATTCCTCAAAATCTCTCTCAACTCATTAGGGTGGTGTAGGCTTCTGAATGTGGTTTAGGACATGGGTATGACTTTAAAAATGAACATAAATCAACATACAACTCCACAAACAGATATTTTAGACAATAGAATCTGTTATCAAAATCCACTTCAGGAGTAGAAATGAATGTATTTCAAGTCAGGAAAATTTACAGAAATGATGTAGATGAATTTTAGTGTTTGTTAGCATCATTAGCCTTGTAGCTTAAACACTAAACTAAAGAAGCTATATCTGGACTCCAAACATGTCTTGGCTGATCAACTATATCTGCAGTAACTGGAACATATTCTTTCAAATTTATTATAGTGAGACACATACGCATCAAAACGATAAAGGAACTTAAATCTTTATTACATACGTCCTCATAAATGATCTTATGTTGCTTCATAACTTGCTAATGTAACTTTTTGTTATAGGCACACACTAAAGGTTCCTTTTGGCAGCACAGTTAATTTCACAGTTAGGAGCGACAGGTTGTCATGTCTATGAAAGCTGTTCTATTTGGGGTTTCTTAAAGAGATCTTCTATCAGGTCACAGTGCTGCCAGTCCTTGTCAAAAGGGAAGGTGATAATGGTATTAGGTGGAGAAGCTAGAACATGGGACCATATGCCTTAGCCCTGCCTTTTTAGGCTTTGCTTATACCCTTATGTCAAAAACCAGAAATGTCATTTGTCTTTAAGAACGAGTGTCATCATATATAGGTTTTTTCCTTCAATGGCATGCTCCTCTATTGTTAGAAGTGACTTCTTAGAAATTGTGTACTATTTCTTTTGCAAAAGGTAGTCATTCACCCTGTGGTCCACTTCAATTGGTGCAGACAAATGTGATGACAGAGCACTTATTTGATAACACCATTGGATGTAAAGTCATATCAATGACTGCTAATCCAATGCTGGTAGTGAACATTTTGATTATGTGGAGATTCTTTCATTTTAAAATGGTTATTCACACTCACACATCCCATTTACAAAAATGATTTCCAAAAGAACTTTTCATTGGAAGATTCTTTAGGGAACCAAAAGTGGCTGTAGATAGGTAGCAATAGTAACCACGCTCTCTCCTGAAGACCATTATATGCTTCCATTCCCTTAATTTAAGTATATTATCTAGAGCAGCTGTGGTCTAGACTTTGTGGGACAGTAGATCTGCAGGTTTTTGCCAAGAATATCTATACCCATTGCCATATGTAACATGTTCACCAGCATGCAATGATATCCATATAGATGCATGGAGCATGGATCCTGCATAGACAAACCAAAAGAAACAGAAAAAAACAAAGCGGGCCCTCGTCCTCACTCTGCCGTGCATTAACCTGGGGCTGCCCTGACTGGCGAGTCAGCGAGGACACTCTGAGCATCCCACTCAATCAGGCTCAATCAATAATGAAAGATGACAAACTGTTTCCTCTTCCACGAGGCTCTGGCACAGGTGGCATCATGGAAGAGGAGGAGGAATGAGGCCATGGCTTGGGAGCTTTTCCTCCCTGAGGCTAGGCAAACGGAGGGCCTTATGAATAGAAATGTGGAGGAGGGGGAGGCATGCTGCTTGCCCTAGCAACAGGATGAACGTTCCAACTGCATTATAGAGACTAAGAATAGCCATTGGCTTTTATTTGTGTATTATTTATTAAATACAAATATAAATGCCTATTAATATGTAATTGCGTTCTGGTTTTGAAAGGAGATCTTATGAGTTATTGCGGGCATAGGCTGAAGCTCATAAATGTAGATATGCATTTTCAGTCAAGATCCAAGTGCTTAATTAGAGAAGTTTCTAAAGAAATTATATCCTAATGAATATTACTTTGACTATTGTACCAGATGCAGAGAGCTTATGGACTGTTTGCATTTAGTAGCAAATGTGTTTCTTTGTTTACTATATCAAAAAATTACAGAGGGATACATCAGGAAAGACACAATTAATAATAATAATATTAATAATATTAATTATGTTAGTGGCAAAAGAAGGATAGGAATGTCCATATCCTGCACACAAGTTTAATGTTTTTTGTTCCTTGGTTCCACAGGGCAGTCGCATTTGGAAATGCTTTAGAGCTAACAACAAATGCAACTCTAAATGGTAATTATAGGACACTCACAGTTAAATGCACAGAAGCCAGTGCAATGGCCACACTACTATGTTACGCCTATGCTCCATTACCTAATTTAACTCCACAATCGGCAAGTATGGGATTTGCTCTTGTCATGATCAATGCTATTGTCTGTAGGGCTTAAAGATAGCAGCACATTCTTAAATGCCAGATTATGTTCTAGTTCAAGTGTCTACACCACATTCCCCATGCTACACAACGCAAAGCCCAGTAATGGAATTATGCGTTGAAAAAATATGTGACAAAAAAATGGACAGTAAAATTAACTTCATATCCATGAGCCAGAAAAACCAAACACTTTCAGAGGAAAATGTTTAAACAGTAAGCACATGTCAGGAATTTGCATTTTAAAAAATGTTCTCTTATTTTAAAAATGCAAACTTATAAATCCTTACAAATCAAAACTGATCTGTACTGAGGACCAAATGTGTTATCAGGTACAACAAGGCAATTCACATAATGTAACTAGTTCCTTTATTAGACTCTAACTGTATGCACTGGGACTCATATGAGTCTCCTGCTAGTAATATGTACATTATCTCACACACAACTAGTGGTCTTTTGTGTTGCTGCTGTTTTTTCGATTCTATATGAAAGAGAATTATAATTCTGCATAATTTAGTTTTTTTGTGGGTTTTTTTTTTTTGCCAGTGGTCACTGTTTAAAAGAAGACAGCCTTTTGCAATAACTATTGCTAGTTATATCGTCACACTGGTAGTCAAGTGGTGGAAAATGGCAAGACAACGTAAAGATTAACCAGACTGGTGCATTAAGCTAACCAAAGGTTGGCAAAAATGGCAAACAAATATTAAAATGCATCTTCGAATCGCCTTAATCTAGGTACCCAGGACCTTTGAAATGACAAAGTGTAGACGGGTTTGAAGCAACATGAGCTGAAGTGAAGCCAATCCTCTAGACTAGGATTTAGATTGAGCTCTTTAGGGTCCCCTGAGAGAAATTCTGACTATAGGGTGACCAGTGCACTGATGTGTGATGATATACAGTATTTTGTGAGGTATTATCCTATTGTATTATTGGTCATTAGTTTTTAAGCTTCATTTCTATGACCTCAGACCACCAAACATCCACAAAAAATGAAACGATACCACCATTGTTAATTTTCTCTGTACACCACTTATTTTTGCCCTTATTTGCATTAAATGCAAATGATCTGTTACCTTAGCCAACATTGCACAAAATCATCTGATCACAAAATCTGCCAAGTGGATTGGTAAAATTCTGATGATAAATGGCAAAATTATCCATGACATTTGTTGACTTAATGCATTACTACTATTTCTGATGTGTCCAAGTTGCTGGCTCAAAATCAGGCATATAAGTTTCATTGTAGTTTGAGATGCCCTTGAACTTTAAGCATGGTGCACTGGACTGGCTACTTTATGACTTATAAAACAAGATTTATCTGATAACTCACAAGTTACTCAGTGGAAATTACACAGGACCCCGCCCACACACATACAAACTTTTATGATAGGGCCCCCATTAATTCAAAACCTGCAGGTAAGACTAAAGCTATTATAGGCAAATGCTATGATATTTAGGAGCAACTGGAGGAATTGATGGAGTGTTAAATGTTAATTAAATACATCTCCTGATGAATGAAGTCCTGGTTACTGAGGATAAGTTTACAAATCATCACTTCACATGAATCAGAAGATTTTGAGCAGGAGTAGAGCAACTTCCTCAGTACCTATCTGCATTGTGGAGATTGCATGCTAAGTTAGGCTCCTGTCTCCAGTATGTCTTAAATTTCCTCCTAAAGCTGATATGACCCAGCTCTTTAGTGAAGCAATACCTCAGCTCCACATCTCTCAAACTTCTCTCTGAGGATCAGTTTTGCTTCCTCTCCGCTCTTAGACTCTCAGAGAAACCTTCTGATTCAAAACCACAAATTTGAGTAAACCTCACTTTAGAAAAAACAATTGCGAAAATATTGGGAAGAAGATGAGAATTGCAGTTACAGCTTTTATGTATTGGTCACTAAAGCTCCATTACTTCAAACCATCTTCACAATTTAAAGAGACTACGGGTTAACATATGTGACATAGCACATAAGGAGATTTGAGGGGAGAAAAAAGCCTTTCACACCTTTTAAAATGTTTGTGCTTACATTCAGAAGCAAAATTATCAAGACTTCTGTTTAAATCCCATGTATTGTTTATTTCTAAGTGGAAATAATTTAACACATCATAAATGTAAATAGGCCATTTCAAATTACTTGCAGAGTTTATCATTTTGTAAAACTAATCATTATCTTTAAACAGACCACATTATGTTTTCTTTTCCCAAAATGTTAACTTATAACATATATATGTTAAATTATAATGACATTATAAATTATAACTTTTTATGATTTCATTCTCAGTGGTAGGCACTCCATTACAAATACTTGCACATGTCAGGAATGGAAGAGAATGGACCCAAATGCAGAGTACAAATAGCAAATACTTTTATTCTAAAATGCAAAAAATGGTAAAACATTTTTTTTTTTTAATGGTACAATAAACCAATCCAAAATGTGAACAGAGCAGTAGTAAGGGCAAGACAGAAGTCAGGGTCAAAAACTAGCAAAAGAATAAAAAACAGGACATCCAACAAGACAAACTGGTACCCTCAATATGCAGGATTATCTGACAATACCTCGCAAAGTGACATAGGCATACAGAGAGGTATTTACACTGATAATACCAGCATCTTGCATCTTTGTGGGAATGTGGAATAGACTTGTAGAATGGAGTTGGGTTCAGCATCATTGTGAGTATCTGGAACGAAGTTCTGCCTGGACCTGACACTACAAGAAAACATCAACATATACACCATTTAAAATCACCTGCTTAATATTCTGTCCCTCTCATGCCACCAAAACAGTTTTGACCTGTCAAGACATGGACTCCACAAGTTCTCTAAATATGTGCTGTGATATCTGATATCAAGACAGAAGGAGCAGAGGAATTTAAACACTTTCCTATGTTACTCAAACCTGTCGCACACACATTAGCAGAACACATTATCCTACCAAAAGAGGCCATTGTCATTAGAGAATATTGTTATACTTGGTCTTTACCAGTGTTTAGGTAGGTTGGGGACTGTTTACTTTATCATACCCCTTGACAGGTGTCATTGTTACAAGATAATCAAATGCTATTCACGTCACCTGTCAGAGGTTTTAATGTTGTGGCTGATCAATGTATAAAGTCAAAGTAACTATACCTATTCTCCTTGGGAATGCATTTATGTTGCTGACAGACAGGGTTGATGAAAACTGGTGAATCCCTATTTCATTTACACAAAATGTCCATGAAAACCAGGGAGGGGGAGGGGGCTGCTGTGACATTAACATGGCAAATGTAATTATGAAAATGTGCCACGGTAGTAAATATCTCGATTGAACACCATCAGCACCCACGCTCATAATATATTCCTATTGTTTTATAGATAAAATCTCTCCAAAGTTCCTCCCACTTTTAAGATGTATTTTTCTCGTCTTTATGCTAAATTCTTGCTCTGGATAGTTTTGCAGCATATGAAAGGAAACGACATTTGCCCAAAAAATAATGTAATTTAATGATGGCCTTAATTGTAATAATTTAGGTTAAACCTTACAACCTTTTGTAGAAGGATATTTTCCAAAGCGAGGAGAAAAGCTCTTGCAAATATATGAAAAAATGATTCAACTCATAAACCTCTCGCTGTGTGGTTGTGGGATTGGCCCAGCATATAAATGTCTGTCTATTGGAATTTTTACTGCTAGTAATACAGCAGTTTCTAAAATATGTTCTAAACTACTGGAAATTCTACTCAGCACATGGTGGTATTTCATATTCTAAAAAGCCAGATTTTTTGAGATCGGTTTGCTCTACATTGCACACATATACATAATAAACAGCCTAATTGTGGGCACAGAAGAATCTATAATGTTGTCTGACAAAATATCTTTAAAGGAAGATTAAAAAGGCAAGAGCTGCTGCAAGTACTGTCCCCCTTCCTCTCTCTCTCTCTCTCTTTTTCCCCTTCATAGCCCTCCCCATCTGAAACGACAGTCTCCATACAGCGCTCGCCTACCAATGATTGCATTTCCTCCCCTTTTCTTTCTCTTGGCGCATGACAGTGTCTGCCAAACATTACTCATTTAGAGATTCACATGGTGCAGTCAAGGCTAAGCTACGATTTCCTAAAGGTTACCAAGGTAACAGTCTCTCCCTCTCTTTGTCTCTCTTTGTCTCTCTCTGTCTCTCTCTCTGTCTCTCTCTCTCTCTCTCTCTCTCTCTCTTTCTTTCCTCCTCATACTTCTATATTTTCTAGAATAACCACCACGGCTGCTTGTATGATGGATCTAAGGAGATACCCCCTGGATGAGCAGAACTGCACCCTGGAGATTGAGAGCTGTAAGTAGACCAGTAAAACACACAAACACAGCCCCATTCACACACATCTACACAGTATTCAGACATTGTTTTTTGGCATTATTATACCTCTAGAACATATATTAACTTCAACTTTACACACAAAATGTTGACTGTATACATAAACACAATCCATGATATAAAACTGATTATTTTAGTGAAACTGAATCGATGCTTCAAAAATAATTGAAAAAATTAAAATGCTATCGTGCAAAATTTTTCATAATAAAATGCATTGGCTAGGAAGATTTAATGCAATGATTACCATTCATGCTTTGGGTGAGGGAGCTCCCAAAAGTTCTCAAGGACAAGAGCTCTCTCTCTTTTTCTCTTTCTCTCTCTCTCTCTCTCTCTCCCTCTCTATCTGTCCCTCTCTGGAGCAAGTTTTTTGCAACCTTGTGATGCTCTGAATTAGCATGGACTTTTTGTTTGACATTCAAAACATCAGATAGAACTTGCTATATATACAGGACAGTGGACCGTTGCATTGTTCTCAGACTAAATATAAGGAAGGTAAGAGAGAAGCCAGCACTTCAAAAGAGTTGCAAGATCTGCTCGAGGCAGCAGGAGGACGGAACAAACAGGAACAGTTGAAGCAATGGAGCAAAGAACTGCAACACAGAACAGAGATGGGCATTTCAAAATTAGTGCATTTACAACACATTTTTCAGGTGAGACCAAGAGGAAAAAGCTGGAAAATAGCATTTAGTCTCACCCTAAACAAGTACACCCTTAACATGCTACCCTGAAACTCCATTATTTGAGAAAACAAAAATTACATATAGAACTCTCAAGGTCTGTGTATATCTTCACTGACTTTTGCATCTGACAGTGGTGTTTGGATTAGATCCGTTTTTTGATACATTGAAATTAAGGAGTGGCTGAAAATGTCCATTATGTTTACATGTTAATGTTTCCTTTTTCAGTTCATTAGCGCATTCAACCTTTTAAAATGTTTCTTTCCCCATCCAGTGCTTTCCCAATCTAATGATCTTGTCACAAGCTAATATGTTAGCCCCAAGGCAGCACCATAGCCACATGCTTACATTGTAGTCATAATACATTGATAGTGTAATATAATTCGATATGGTGCAGTTTATAACAATATAGATATAATCATATAATTACATCCCTAATAGCAACGCACCCTAGATGTAAGGCTTTTCAAAATCCCTGAATAGCACTTTAAGTCTTTTCTCTAAGCCCTTCAGCTTCCTTCCTGAAAGCCAGATGGCAAGTTCAGACCTGTCCACCTCATCTCTTTGATGTCACATCACAGCCCAGAGAGGCCTAGTGTCAGCAAGCATGATCATTACGCTCATTTACACCAATCACCTGTAACTGTGGTGTTGCCCACCCAGCCATTGGGAGCCAGTGGTGATAAATGCTCAGAGAGGGTTTTCACTCAGGGGCCAAGTGGCAGCATTGACAAACTGAGGTAAGATTGAATGCCCTTGTCTGTTTATAAATGAGGTGCCCCGTGCTATTGACCAGCCAACCCCCACCAGGTAGGTGGACTATGTCCATCACAGATGCAGCAGTGTTGCACAGATAAATGGCATGGTCTGGCTTTTGAACGAATGGTCAACTCTTGTAATGAAATACAAAACGTGAAACATTACCAAACATTACCATATAATAACCAATCCGTATGTACAAGCTTCAACTTATCCACGTTCAAGGCCATGCAAATTACTGCCAGGTACTTAAACTTTGAAACAATGCCACACTGTGGTTTTTTGATTATAATTTTGAGAAAAGAAAAGAAATTAATAAATGTCAATTATTTACCATGTTTGATGCGCAGGAAAAAGACAGTGAATCATGATGTAATTGCAGTTCACTAGTATAGCAAAACAACTGTGATAAATCTAGAATTATAAGGGTTCCATCCCACCATATAGGAAACTTGAATCTATTTTACAATGGAATACTGTGTATAGTGTATTATAAGAAGTCCATTGACAGCAAGCTCAGCAGCTGGGGTGCTCATGAGAGACCCTCCATACAGGCATCTCAGTAATACTGGCTTAATACTGGGCAGCAAGCAGGAACTATCAGGGCTATAGACACCCAACCCAAGCGTTACACGGCAAAATGATTAAAAAAGGATGAATTCTAATCTAGGCAGGGAAATGATATGACCCTTGACAGAGTGCTGGCACACTCAAGGGGCGAAAGGCGTAATTAAAATATGAAATACAGCTCAGCAATCCCACAGCCAAGTTATATACAGTGCCTGGGAGCTCCGAGAGTGCAAAATAAATGCTCCAGTGAGGCGTACGGGGAATGGAAGTCTAACACATGGCTTGGGATTTCTTCTGAGAAGAAATCTTAATGTTCTGCACAATAAACTGTAGTTCTATTTCATATATGGATATACAAATTCTCTGCTATTAATCTCAATTTAACCATCTTCCACCTATTCAGAATTTGCATAGCTTTTTTATCTCTCACTCTTTAGAATATCATTACCATGAATCATAGTGATGAGTAAATAAACTTATTCAGTGTAACATGACTTGATATTTCTGAATGGTCTAAAGCAAATCAAGTAGAGTGTTTTTCCCTGTTATAAATCACACTACTTCAGGTCAAGTGCTCCAGATGCAGTGGAACATTTAATCTGAAAATGTTATTGATACTAATAATAAATCAAAGGTTCTATTCATTTTTTTTTATTTGATTTATTTCTAATCAAACCTCATTGTTATTTACCATAAAGCTGAGCACATGGTAACACCAGATTTTTGTGTCTCATTCCCCATGTTCCCTGCAGATGGATACACTACAGATGACATTGTGTTCTTCTGGCAAGGAGGGACAAATGCGGTGACAGGTGTGGAAAAGCTGGAATTACCCCAGTTCTCCATTGTGGAGCTACATCTTGTGTCCAGAGAAGTGAGATTTACCACAGGTAAGAAACCATTTACACTGGTTTTCTGCTGTTGTATCATCGACTGAAGTAAATTTGTAAGGCAATCCAGATTTTACCCTTTGAAATCACAGTCATTATATGTGATAACTTGTGAGCTGGTAACATCCATTGAAATAAAAATAATGCCTGACCATAACTGGGAACGTTATCCTGGTAAGACATGGGAACAAGGAAGTTTAGTCATAGTGATGATATAATAATGCAGGGGAACATCTTAAAGATTTAATTCCCAAGTGAAACACTGGGCACCCGGGCGCAGTGTGTGGGGACAGTACCTTACTCAGGCTACCTCAGTGGTGCCACTAGCAGCCCTGGGATTTGAACCCACGACCAGCTGCACCTGAAACTAACTTAACTACAACAACTTAATTATCTTGTTCCTGCATATTACTATGCAGCAGCCACATCAGTGAAGTTTTGTATGTAACAAAAGCATAAAGTAGACAAACATTTGGTTTGCATTAAGGCCAGCTTCCACTGTAATGCTGATGAGGATGTGGGGTCACGGCTTTGTGATGTTCTGCTTAAATCAATTCAAGAAATGCAGCTTTCATTTTAAGCACTCTTGCCCCTGTGTGCTCTTGTTTATTTATATTTACCAGGTGGCTTTGGAACAAGTGTGAATAAAATATGTGTGGTCGACTATTGATTCATGAAATTCACAGGAAGCCAGATTGGATCATCTTCCATTGCATGCCGTTTTCAGCAAGTTGTAGTGTAACTTGTAGCTTGATATAGTTCCCACCCTCCTTGCTTGATAAAGTCAAAAAGCTCTCAGTGGAATATGTTATGCATCCTCAACCATAAACACTGCTGTTAAGCTGAAGTTGTGGGAAGTGGGAACCCTAGGGGATACTAATTTCTCTTTAACAACTTGCTGAAGCAGAGATGTGTATTATCAATAAATTCAAAGCAGCAGTTAAAGTCATGTGCCAAGATTTGTATCAATGTGTTCTAAGAAGCACTGTAAGTTGAATTTCTTGACAAAGTATGTATTTTAGAAAGAAAGGCAATTATTAGAAGATATTTTAGAGCAGATACTTACTATTCTTATTAAATACATATAAATACATACAAAGGTACATAAAAAAGACATCTAGGAACATTTCAGAGCCTTTAACATTTATTATATGCTTTTATAAGCAAGTGTAGCAGAATTAGTACCAATTTCAGTGTCATGATAAAGAAAAAAAGCAAAGGGACATTTCAACACATCATTTTTTTGAAGAAAATATTTGGTTCCCCTTGTACCTTGGGGGTCAATGTGACAGCCAGAATAGCCCTTAGAATAAAAAAATAAAATAATTTCCTCATCCTTTAGTTGTTGAATTGGAAGTACTAAAGTGTGGTACTTCTGCTGCATGGTTTGTGTGAAAAGAAATGCAATGGATGTGTTCCCTTAGTACATTAACCTATATTTAGTTGTAGGTAGTGATCTATATTTCTTAATTAACAGTGGAATGGAACATGGGTGCTGACGGGATTACGTGGCCGGCCCAAAATTACCATTGGTCCACCATCGGCAAATGCCCGGTATGCCCTATGGCCAGTCCAGCACTGATAGTGATGGGACATGTTGCCTGATTAAATGACTTTTTCCTCTTTTCTCAGATCTCCTTTGGTGGTTTTAAAGGGGAAAAAGGGAGGGGTGGCAAACAGGGGAAAAAAGGAACTACAGTTTTATGTTGCAGTTCTCAAAGGTCCACAGGAGCTGCCAGTTGAGAAGGGGCTTTTCAGGCAACTTTTAGCCATATTTAACAGGAATCAAACCTGTCTCCGGGAAGAAATCCATTCCTTTGGGGAAATTAAATCCTCCTTTCTAACAAATTGAGAAACAGTCATCCTGTACATGTTCAAAGTGTCGTCATTGAAACGCTCTGTTTTTTCTGTGCTCATTTCGTGTTCTCTAACATGTCTTATCTGTGTCTCTGTCTCTCCGCTTAGGTTCGTATCCTCGGCTGTCGCTGAGTTTCCGCATAAAAAGGAACATTGGCTACTTCATCTTGCAGACCTACATGCCCTCGATCCTGATCACCATCCTGTCCTGGGTCTCTTTCTGGATTAACTACGATGCCTCCGCTGCTCGGGTGGCCTTGGGTAAGAATTCACCGACTGCACAGCTGTGGCTGTGCTGATTAATGAAGGCCACAATACACTATACAGATGTATGCAAAAGTTTGGGCACCTCTAGTGAAATGACATGTTTTGTTACTGTGAAAATATCAAAATGGAATGATATTGCATGTATTCATTGCATGTATACAAACTATGATTTTCTGAATTTGAAATCGTTAAGAAAATAAATAAAAAAGTCTCATGTGTAAACATTTGGGCACCCTTTTAGTTGATCGAGTAGTTTTATGTTTTGTAAGATTTCACAGCTTAGTTGACTCATTAGACCTTAATGTAAGTCAGCTGTAGGCAACTCCAGAGCATAAATTCTTTATTCTTGACTGTCATGAGCTGATCTAAACAGTAAAACTAGATGTAACTGACTCTTTAAAAGCAAGGGATAACTTAACACTTTGTGCATGTAATCTAAGATTTAATTCATAAAAAGAAGTTAAGGAGACCTGTTAAAGTCAAGAAAGGCTAAATAATTAAAGAAATGGATAAATAAGAACAGTGTATGGAAAAAGTGCTCATAGTGTGGTCAGGTATTCAAAGCAAAATACCCACATCACTGCCAAGGACCTAGCGGAAGATTTGGCTGGCCTGGGTATAGTGATAAACTGGAACTGTTTTTGTGCAAGCAATATCTACATGGTAGGTTTATCACCTAAACCAGGTACATTCTGCAATCAAATGCTATAGTCTAAAATGAAACTGTAACCACCCAATAATGTCTGGAAAAAAGGATTTAGATCTGTTTCGCTCTGTGGCAGTCAGTGATAAAGTGGAAGTTGTTTTTTTTACATTAATATGTCATTTTTACCTTTGTTCCATGCAGAGGTGATGATAGCTTTTTTACACAAAATGCATCATTTAAGCAGGGGTGCTTTTCACATAAAACTGTAAATTATCAATAGAAGAATGAAATTAATTCATTTAAATCTTTAAAATCAGTATTAGCAGGTATCTTGAAGCAAACTATAGAAGACGCTTCACCTGATTACATTTCTGAATTAGAATCAGACAACTTTATTGATCCCTGAGGGCATTGCTTATATTATGACTACACAATTACACAGATACATAAAGGCAAAAGCAATATAACATTTAGTATAAGTGAAATAAAAGTCAAAATAAACTCACACACTCAAAAAAATGCTTAGTAGTAAATACACCGATATGAGTAAGTAAGTAAGAGAGGTGGATATAAATATTTTAGATAAGAAATTAAATTTACTGCTGAAGAAGTACACTAATTAACACAAATAGTGGTTTGGAATTGCACTGTATACCGAGTCTGTTCTTACATGCAATAGTGCCATAAATTGTAATGATAAGACTAGTGCACATTAACTATTGCACATGATTAGTGACATACGTGACATTAGTTGTGATATTGTACATGATAATACATAATACACAATTGCACATAATAATAATAAAGACAGTAAAAATATTGTATGCAATGACAATTATTTAGCACACCATAAGGAATAGAGATTGCAGAGGTTTTATTCAACATTTCACGCACCATGCTGCATGAAATGCAGTTAAACAGGACTAATTAATTTGTGTTCATACTATCCCCAGTATTCTTAGAACACCATATAGTGATGTATTTTTCTGATGTAACTTGTGTCACAGTAATGATAAATTTCATCATATTGCCCACCAATAAATAAAACCATTAATATTCTATCAACCCTGATAAAAAAAATATGGAATTAAAAAATAAAAGGAGGAAAAAGAATAAATAACATGTTGCCTTGCCCTCTTGCAGGGGTTACCACGGTGCTCACTATGACGACCATTAACACCCACCTGCGGGAGACCCTCCCAAAGATCCCCTATGTGAAAGCCATTGATGTCTACCTCATGGGCTGCTTCGTTTTCGTGTTCCTGGCCCTGCTCGAATATGCCTTTGTAAACTATGTGTTCTTTGGACGAGGACCCCAGCAGCAGAAGAAAATCAATGAAAGGCTTAACAAAGCCAACAATGAACGACCCCGTTACGAGGACAAACGTCTGAGAGAACAGGTTGGCACGCATCATGGTTGTTTAGTCCATATATGTGTCCAAAGTCCAAACAGAGCAGAATTAAGAAGAATATTTGAATCATTAGATGTTAATGTTTTAGATTATGTTCCATGCCATGTGTAGCAAGCGTCAGGTATTTTACCCTTCTTAACAGTTTGAGCAAATGGCTTGGCTCCACCGCCTGCAATGCATTCAAAAGTCCCATTGCTCATTGCTTCTCCTTAACCAGTGGCTTCTTACATTTGATTGAAGCTACTTTTTCATCATTAAGAGAGGCTCATCTCGTTCAAAACTATACAAGAATTTATTGTCATATTGTCTCAGGTTCTTGTCTGGGTGATAGCTTTAGGATTGTTTTAGTCTACTTTAAGTGCAGTAATGTCCCACATTTTTTCTGGCTTAATTTATTTATTTTAATAATCATAATCACACTGAGTATTAGAGTAAGGGTGGTTTTCCACTGTACAACGTACTGGAAGCACATGTAGCAGAAAACTGGAGTTTTTTAGTCAGTCTAGTACCAAATGTTTTCAATCGTGGCTCAAGATTTGCCTGCTCATGACAGTTTAGCTCTTCTAGGTGAAGATTGCCACTAAACACATGGTATGTTGATGTATGTATTACTATTATTTATAGTGTTCATTTGAAGTGCATTTTATAGAAGTGTTGTTTGATTCTGAGCATGACTGTGTGTAATTGAAGACATTTGTGTAAATGTGCAGAAAAGCAGATTATGAGATTTCTGGTCAGCACAGTTACTGTTAGCCACTGTAAGCAAGATAATGGTTGCTAACTAATTGTAACAAGCAGGTGTAAAATGAACTTGAACCATGAGCTCCATTGTTTCACTTCTGTCAGTTCATGTTTTTGATTGTGCTGTGGAAAATCACACTCATTTTCTTATTTTTAAATGATGTTTGTTCATGATCTAATGATTTTGCTCCTTCTTTCCCTGAAAGTCCTTGAATATCATTCATGGGTATTAATAGTCAGTAGGCTAGGCAACTGTGTGTTCATTAAAAGTGGACTGGGAGTATACCAAGCATAAAGTTAGTTTAACCAATTTGTAACAAGAGCTAGTTCTATACAACTTCTAAATCATTAAAAACATACAAGTCAGATTGAATGAAGCCAGATGTCTTTGTATGAAGGATAGAGCACCACGCCTTATGCAAGGTTTTCTTGTTGACCCTCATGTTTATGCATTTTTGTATTTTTAGAAAAATGTTGCTTGATTGTCAAAGTTTTCTATGGGCGTTTTAATGTTCTTTTCATCTTTTCTTTCACATCGCAAGGACTCCATTTCAGCGCCGTTTCAAACCAACACCCTCAGGTCATATACACAACGAAGAAATCTGTATCTCGAGGAACAAAGAAAAGTCGGGGTACATGCATTTAGAACTCATAATAGCTCCAAGACTGCAGATTTAGGTCATACAATGCCACTAGCGAATGTGTTGTGTGTGTCAGCCATTACATTCTGAGCCGAAGCTCTGTAAAGTTCTCTAGTTCCTTTCGAAAGTAGTGTTTTGTAATAAATCTGATATCACATCACCATTGCATTTTGCATGAGCAGTATGACACAATTTCTGAAAATTTTGTCCAAGATGCCGAAGGTGACCTCTGGTGATCGCGTCTCTGTGTCTTCTCCTCAAGGTGGACGCCTATGGCAACATCCTCCTCACCACCCTGGAGATGAACAATGAGGTCATGCCATCAGATGTGGGCAGCAGTGTGAGCGATTCGCGGAACTCTGTCATGTCCTTCGACAGCTCTGGCGTACAGTTCCGCAAACCCATGGCCTCGCGGGACGGCTTTGGTCATCACTCGCTGGACCGCAGTGCCATGCGCAGCCGCGCTAACTGCCGGCTAAGGAGGCGCTCGTCCAAGCTGAAGCTGAAAATCCCTAACCTGACGGATGTCAGCACCATTGACAAGTGGTCCAGAGTGATTTTCCCCATCACATTTGGATTCTTCAACCTTATCTACTGGTTGTACTACGTGAATTGATGCGTGTCCATCTAGGAAACATGGGCCATATTTTGAGAGCACATAGAATTGGCTTTGATACAATTGAGAAAATATGTATACACATATAGGATAAAGTTCATACATATGTATATGCATATTTCTATATATTATATTTCTATATACACATGCGTGTGTAAAATCAAAAGAACTTTTCTGATGTAAAAAAAAAAGTATTATATAGATTGACTTGAATGTTTAAGAATAATTCGAGACAAACATTTGAAGCATTTGAATTTCTTTTCCTTCTGTAATTACAAACATACAACCATGAAAAGTCCCCTGCCCCCTTTCACCCCAGAGAGGGTCTGGAACTAAAGACTGCATGATATTTTTGCTAAAAGAAAGATTGCAAGATAAAAAAGGACACTTCAGAGCGTCTCATTGGCTTTTTATTGACATACACTGTAATCAGCCTTTCCCGACTGCTGCTCATGAAATCAGGGGTGGCTTGTGTGCTTTTGGCTGCTGACCAAGAAGAACATCTATCCCCCAAAACCCCATTCACCGCGCCTCCCAAACCCTCATCTGCCTCCCATGGAAAAGACTTACGGAACTGTCCGTTTCTACACTGTACAGCAACCTCTTTTGGATAATGTGTTGTTTCCCTTGATTTTTTGAGAGACCACTTTCTCTTTCTCAAAAGTAAAGCTCTGGTCAATGGTTTACACTGGACGGCCATCCCCGCGTTCTGAAACCACAAAGTCACGCCCAGAGCCTTTTTTTCATTTCTTTATTCATGATGTTTTTTTGCGAGCAGTCTTGGGGTATATATTTTTCATTCTGGGTCTAAGGATTCTGACTACTCTGGTTGCTATAATTTTATCTTGAAAAATGTTCGGGAAGAGCGTTATTTAAACATAGAGTTCTAGAGTTAGCGCATTGCTAGATAACGAGCCACAGATATTAATTGTTCATTTAGTTTATTGGTTTGTTTTGTTTATTTTGAGAAAAGGAAAAAAAGCTTCAAGTGTACATTCACTCAGTATCTTCATTGACATGGTTAGGTAGTATAATTGTAAACTTGCTTTATTCTTGTTCTTAGTGCAATACATCTGTTTTGTAGATACAGCATTCATGAACACCTTATACAGCTTTGTGTTGTCTGAAGACATGAGGGGGACCATGGTGAGCTACAGTTGTCTGTCAGAGCTTGGATTTGAAATAAGTCCATCAACTACATGATGTTGTAAAGAAAAAAAGAAAAAAAGAACATTGTGTATTAAAACAGGAGAGGTAGTAATTGTTTTTAAATCTGTTTCATATTTAAGTCAAGCGATCAGTCCATAGTGTGACCTGATATTGTATGTAGTAACTCACTCATTGTAGTGGCTCATCCTGAGAACAATTCACGCTGTTGTTATTTTGGTTCCTATAACGTGCCTGTCTGAAACCTGAAGGAGGTGTCCTCAGTTGATCATTGAAGTCAAAGAGGGCGGAGCAGCCTTTGACCTTTCACCTTACTGCAGACCCACCCACAGCCCTGATGTTACACATCTTAGGATTCAATCCCAAAGACTGATGACATCAGCACGATCAGGAAAAAAGAGCTTCTGAGTCTTTTACGGGGCAAAACGAGATGTACGATAAAAGCCATGAACTGAAGTGACAACCAAAAAGGCCTATAATCCATAATCCACTTTTTTATTTCCTCTGTCTCAATTAACCACATCTATTTAGGGTTCCATTTACTATGTCATGCTGCAAGGCCTCTGTCAGACCTTTGTCCATCTCTACATGATCACACTGAGCCTGCCACATACGCTAATAGCTTCAAAATCCATACATCCACAGACCCACCAACCACAGCTCCATTCAGTCCATGTTCAAAGGCACCCAACTTAAAGCCCCTGTGCTCAAACTGCTTAAGCTGCACAACAACAGTGCACCAACTAGGCACTGTTGGTTGGGTCAACGAGGAAGTAGAGGATGCAGTTTGTGGGAGTGGGTGTTTAGGTAGGCTGTCAGCAATGAGGTCCAGCGGACCTACTAAAGATATGGTGGGTTGAGAGCCATGAACTCTGCTGTAGTCCAGGTAGAGGACATTCTGAGCAGGTCTCAGTCCTCAGAGCCCAGCACAGTACCTTGGCTCTCAACTATCCCAGATCATACTGTGACATTCTGTACATTAATATGGCTCATCTAGGACTAATAGAAAGAGACTGGCTGACAGACCTCTAATATGCTACATTTACTTTGAGAAACAAAGGAAACAAGGCAAGAAGAAATTTTCTGTGTAAGGTATAGAGGCCACTAGTATTCTAAAGGCCATAAAGTACATTTTTTGAACTTGTTACAACTTGGCTTAAATGTCTTTTATATTAGTCCTTGGATATATACCACAGTGAGTTGGGACTAAGCGTAAGCTGGAATATGAACATTGGGACATGTCAATATTGTATTGTAGGCCTTGGAAACCAATAAGCAGACATTCAGTATAATGCAAAAATTGATCTGAAAGGTAAAACGCACACTTGTCAAGTAAAAACTTACTAGAACTGTGAAATAATTCATGTGTGTGACATAGACTAGTTGGTATGTTTACTTAGTTCAGTGTAGGCTATGGTTGCCCGGATCAGTGAGGATATAACATCAGGTACCTCAAGAATGGGAACTCCATCACCGTAGCTGAAAACACGTGATTGATGGGGTTCATGAGTTTGGAAAGCAAAGGCCAAGATATGTTGAGAGAGAGGGAAACAGGGTTATAGGCCACTGCAAACGTGAACATTGCCTGAATGCTTGGTAGCATGCACACATACAAGCTCTTTCATGTCATTTGAATGCCCCTGCCTTTAAACAATATGACTGCACAACATGACAAATAAGGAGAAAATATATTTTTACATCTGATAAAATGCACTGTAGATTTATCAATCAGCTAGAAAATTAAGGTACAGTATTTCTCTCTCAGTGGCTGACCCTAGAACAAAGTGAAACATTTGGTAGCTTGATAGATTGTAAAGAAAATAACTTTTCTGAAGTAGCTAGTCCAATTTGTTAATATGTGAATATACACAGATTAAGCCTAGTTGAAGGCTAAAATTGATTTTTCAAATGAGAAACTTCTATATGTGAAGTAAATGTAGTCCATATCTTTAACATGGCTTAATCCTTCTCCTTATATGGTTTAGATGTACAGGCAGTACAGGTTTTCTATTGTGCCTGTACAATTACTGATTAGTTAGTGTAATCTCCCACTATATTTGCTGTTTCTATGCACTCTTACTCTGCGATACTCAGTTAATTTAAGCCTGAACAGTGCACAGAGTTAAGATTTGCTGCATAGCAGTGTTACATTGTTCTGTGCCACACAGACATGGATAACTATTGTAACTAAGAATGGAGAAAAAGCATTTTGGCTTTGCAGTTTGTCAAGCCAGTAAAATGTCATCTCCAAATATTTTGTTGCTCATCAGCATATTCTTGTAGCACCAGCGCTAATTCATAGTGATCTTAAACTTCAGATTTTTGGTAGAATGCTGGTTTGTTGGGCATCGTTTATTGCCCTGCAAGATCTGCCTTAATGAGATCACGAAAAACATTTTTACGCATGGAATATACTACCAGAGCAATACAATGCAAATACCATGCAGCAAGTCAATTCAAGCCTTAATGGTCACAGTAGTCACTTATAATCATGGTTAAATGTTGATCAGTCACTGATCAGTTGTAGACTGAGGAACAATAATGACAATAATGCTTGCTGCAAACATGACAACACAAGCTTCCATTCTTGATTAATATAATCTAACATTGAAATATGTATAAGTAAGTATTCTGTAAAGGTCAAAGTTTTTCCCAGAAAAGTGGCACAAATCCAATTTAGATATCTGATTTGTTAACCCATGTAAATCACTGGATCCATGTTTGATATTGACACAGGGCAGTACTGTTGTTGATGCTACCAAAATAATGAGCCACGTGAAACAAAACATTACTGCGAATATACAAGAAAAAGCTGGCAAACATACATCAAAATGCTGAACATATAAAGCTGAGGACATTTCCCAGTGTGTGACTTAATGCAAATCACATTAGCATTAAAAACTGAACATTACGTTTACAGTCATTAGTGCTGAAATTAACTGCTTACTTTAAAGACCGATATGCTAGTTTACAGTGGTCGACTGGCCAAAAAGCTCAAACATGTAGCAACACCAGGCTGAAAAGGAGGTGTTTGTCTTGTGGCAGTCTTTGCCAATGAACTAACCACTGTAGTCATATGTGTCCTGTTTATCTTGGCTTCATTTTTTTCAGTTAAAATTTTCTGATGTTTATTGAATAGTGGAAAAAGTGCAGGCCCACTCGTGGTAAAGCTTCAGAAATGAGCTTCCCAAAACTTCACTTTTGTTCCTTATCACATAGTGCCACTATCATGTTGTTTGGTATGCTAGGAGCAAATTTTTAAATGAATGGAACAGTTTAGATTCTCTTTCCCTTCCATTGTGTTGTGGACACTCTGAAATATTGGTCAGTAGTCTCCATTGTTCTGAGGAGCAAGACCATTAGCTTCTTCTGATGGAAAGTTGGTAAACCTGTTAGCATCTTCACCCCTGGTGTATGAGAGCTCTGTCATTCTGTGTACCATAAAACTGTGAGTTAGGGAGAAAATGACAAATTACTGATGCTCAACTACCCAGCAAAACATGGTTTGTTCAGAGTGTGTAAGACCTACACCTTTAATTGTTCTTCAGCTTTTTTAGGGGTAATAATCATTTAGTGCGGCTATCAGTTATCATAGGGCATGTCCTCATGGATCCCTTCTGCAATGATGGACATGCCAAGCTGAAAACAATATTCATGTGAGGAGCATATTACTTCTGAGACTTACGAATGACATTATGTCAAGGTAGCACTCTGGTCACTGAAATGATTGTTGGCCTTTTTTGGAGAATGTGTCACAGTGTTAGATTCACTTCACTGAATTGTTAGTTGTCTTAATGGTTTAGGAAGAACTAAGATTGATTTGATTTCCTTTATCTCTTTGTTAATATTCACTGCAAGAGTTATACATATATATATATATATATATATATATATATATATATATATGTATATAATATGTATGTGTAGAGAGAGAGAGAGAGAGAGAGATGTTTGTGTGTCTGTGTGTGTGTCTGTGTGTGTGTGTGTGTGTGTGTGTGTGTGCGTGTGTTTGTGTATGTTTGTGTGAGTGTATGTTTGAGAGAGATAACAAGCAAGAGAGAGAATGATTGAGAGAGCTTTATATAATATCAGGGATGGGGCGGGGTGAAAAAAATCCTGTGACAATGAAAGACATACGTCAGTCTTGTCATGCACTTCATTCACATTCATTCCAAACACTTTGAAGAGTCACCTCGATATTCTCATGCCTTTGACATGAACACTAGAATCCATCAAAAAGGTTTTAATTGAGTATATCGTTTTTGTCTTTCACCGCAAAACACGAGAAAAAGGAAATACAAAACTGATTTCAATGTGAATTTTTCTTGCCTCTTGTGTATATGTGTAATTACATGTGAATTGTATTGTAAATATGATATCTTTCACTTATATTTCTTAATGCATGAAACTAAACAGGGCAGTTGGTAGTAACAGCTAGCCTCACTGCGACTGGCATGGACAGCTTTTGCAGCACCTGCATAACTTCTGCAAACGAAACCTCTGAAAAAAAGAAAAAGGAAAAAAAAGACAGAAAAACAACAACAACAGCAACAACACAAAAAGATACCGGTTTTGGTTAGCATGACTTTTTTTCCTGAAAGTTTGATTTTCATATTATTTTTTGTATTTTAAACTGGTCATATGTTCTCCCTCACATGCAAGATGAGAAAGGATTTAAATGCTGATGTGCTTTTATGTTGCACTCCTTCATGGAGGTGGCAGAGATCTCACCTGAACCCTGTAAAACTTGAAGAAAAGAGCAGAAAAAAGAGAAAGAGAGAGCAGCAGTGCAACTGACAAAATCATTAACAGCAAATAAAAATAAGGGAAATGCACATCGTCATCCTTTCTTGCTTCACAGAATAGATACACCTAGTTAGCAATTCGATCAAGGTATAGTTTTCTACCAACATCTCTTAGAAGTGATTAGGATTTAAATACTCATCAGTACCACCAGAACGTGAGCCATGAAAATGGTACATTTTACTTATTTCTTTTTTTTTTCTTCTTATTGCCTTTGCCGGGTGACATGCCTCTAGATTAGGGGTATTGGTATTGGTCATTTTAAGCCATTAGAGAGAAAAGTTTGGCTCAGTGACTTTTTTATTTTGCTGAGCAGTAGTTCTGTGGTTCAGGAGAATATTTCAATTAACATGACTTTTGTTCCAAAAATACAGTGCGAGTAAGAAAAAATGCCCACTTAGACAGAGAGAAAACAAAAAATCATAACTTATCAAAGGCAAACAATCCACAAGTGATTTGGAGAGGAAATCATTCTTCATTACTGTTTGTTTTCATTTATAGTTGCCTGTATTTGTTGTATTTTTTAATGAATCATTAACTCTTATCTTTGTTGTTTTCTCATAGAAAGGAAATATATTTCTACTTCTACATCCTGCCCTGAGAGTAAAACAGCGTTTCGTTTTTGTGTAGTACTGGTTCTGTTTACATTAAACATTTGGTTTTGCTTCTGTTTATATCTTACGGTGTTATGAGTCATTTGGGGGTATGATTTGTCTTCATGAGATCAACATTTGTAAAGTATAAAAGTTGTATTTTCTTTTTTTCTTTTTTTTCTTTTTTTTTCTTGTCAGTGCCAATTAATGTAATGGTGTCAGTCAGCTTTTCTAGGTGTTTGAGCAAATGTGTTTTTTACTAATACAAAATGTAACAGTATGTGGTACAAAAAAAAGGGTTACAATTAACCAACTGACTTTTTACAAATAAAGGCTTATACAGTAAAGAATGACAATGCAGAAGTCTTTTCATTTGCCATTTGTGGACTAATGGTTCCATTTGGTTTATTTCAGCTTGATGTATTTCTTTGAACTGATTAGTCCCCAAATGGTAAATCATATCTTTTACCAGAAAAAAAAACACAATGTAAAGAGAGATTTTTTTCCATTTTTAATTATATACAAAATCTGCTGCAGGTATTTACCTTGTATTTTATTTACATTTCTTTGTTCTTGTAAGGGCTGCTGGGTAGCAAGGGGGGAAAATAGGTTAACAGGTTGCAAATGCGAAAAAAAGAGCAGAAATAAGAAAAGACCATAGCAATGTCTTGTATAATCAATCTGAATTTGATTATAACCATGACACATTACTAAGGATATACCTCCCTCCCAACCCTTGGTCCTGAATAAAGAACCATCAGAATCCCTGCTGAAAGAGTGTTATCTTTGCCCCATACCAAACCCAGGCCTAGACACGGACATACTTCTCACCTCAGCGAGGCAGAGTGGAAAGAGATTTTTGGGATGGAGAAATTTGTCTGCAAAAGCTTTGGCAATAACTTTCTGTAAACAGCCCCTGGATGTATTTGGATATGAACGGTACATGGGAGACCTATTGTTGATTTCTTAAGACAGGACTGTCTTGCTTTGTCTCTTTAAAGGTGTTTTTCCAAGTACAAAGTACAGTGACAAATTAGGGCATTCCTCACTGTTCCAAGTGAGGATAAAGTCCCCAAGCACTATTACATCATTAATAGGTGCACTCAAATGCTATGCCACTTTTTTAAGAATTATTACTTAGTGATGAATTTGCTCATGTGAAATAGGCTAGGAACCATATCAGCGTTTATGCCGGTGAGTGTTTTTACTGATATTTTCATGTTCGTGAAAAATAAGCTAGTGCATGCACATGGAAAAGAGCAGTATGTCATTACATACCAGCCAATAGAATAAGCAAACTAGTGAGGTGGTCTATAATACAAATCAGGCAAAAAAATCCTGTAACCTTCCTGTGAGCCAGCATGATGCTGAAGCCATAACAGCAACAAAGCTGGTGTTGTACAGTGGGAAAGACTGCGGTCACTTAATATAGAAGTTCCAGTACATAACAGCACATTCTTAAAAAATAGTTATTGTCTTGAACACAGGAAGGTATAAGATCTTTACATTATGTGCAGGTTATATGAACTTAAAAAGGGTTCATCATACCCACCTAATTAAAAAAAACTTTCAGGATCGCTTAGGGAGGAAAATGTGGACCTTCTTTGGCCTCTCCCCAGAGGGCCCCTCTTGGCACCTTTATTTTGAGGAATGGAGCATTAGTAAATGCAAGCATAAGAGCAGATATATTTGTCTTACTTGCAAGCCAAATATGAGAAAATATCCTGTTTTGTTCAAGGGTTCTTCTGGAGAATTTGAAAGTGCTACATCTGTCTAGATGATCCTTCTGATATATGGTGGCTTTGATGTTCACCAACCTTCTCAAATTCCAGAAACTAGCACTGTCCTTTTGATAGGAGCATGGTTCATTCATCTTCTGGCAAGATAAATGACCTGTGTGCAAAAGGCATCACCCTTTTGAAAGGTGAAAGCTGACATCTGCTAGAAGATCTAAGGAGAACTTACAGAGGTCATTATCATTCCCTATATTGCTCTCTCAGCCAAGCAATTCTCACCTTGATGTGCATGTTGTCTAGTACGGTTAGATGAAACAGTTGAAGTTCAGGGAAAACAGAAAGGGATGACAAGAAAACTGTTGGGGGAAGGCACGCCTCATGGCTCCTTGCCTTGGTAAACTTTGAAAATGTTCCCAGCGGAGGAGAGGCACTTACCAGGCTCCGTTAGGAAGACGGATGCAGAAGCCATTGAACTAGATCAGCGAAATGTGCCTGCCATTTCCTTGTTCTATTGTCAGCACTCCATATAAAAACATCAAATATTGAAAGGGAACGTTAACATGGGCCAGAAATTGATGGCTGCGCTAGTGAGTTGGGGAGTCAAAAAAGGAGGAAGCAGTCTGGGTTTTTCCTCCTTCCTCTTCCTCAACACTGGCAGTGGTGGACCTTTTCTGAAAAGTTCTAAAAGCCTAACCCCTTTTCCACCATTTTTCAGCACACTAACTAAGCATGCCTTTCAGATAATTGAGTTTCAAAAATGCTGAAAGAACAGTGGGTTTTTGAGAAATTGCAGCTGGAGAAAATGGCTAATAAGTCATGGGTAGGAAGTTCATAGTTTTGATACATACATCTTGATACAAAGGTGCATTCCACTCTTTTTATTTCTTTTTTAACAAGCCATTGCCAAAAAACATTTAAAATGTCTTATAGACAGATATTTGGTTTTCTTTCAAGTTAATTAATGGGGTGGGCAGGGCTAATGACAGCACCTTGTATATAAGGCAATGAATTCTGAATAACAGCTGACCAAGTAGTGTTAATTAATTATGCCAAGGATAATCTTTTACATAATGCAGGTATCAAATTAGTGATAGACATAACATAGAACCCAAGGAATCAGTCTCAAGATTACAGAGTGCATTGATGGTGAAGCCTAAGTATTTCAGAAATCAGACTTTTTTTTATGTTTATTTCACTTTTAGTGACATGTGAACAGGCATAATTTGGACTGTGATCAGATTCTTGGTTTTCCTCTGATCTCCAGTGCAGATATGCCCTCAATACAGATATGCCCTCTGACAATTTAAAGTGAAAAAGCACGCAAATTATATGTCTGAAAAATCATTTTTCAGAAAGGGACTACTAACATTTTGTTCTGTTACAGTTAATTTCCCTGTGTCCCTTTCAACGCCCCACTCCCCCCTGCCCCTCTTCAGGGATGTAGAGAATAGAAAAGCAACGCGTCTGATAAAATATTAAGACTTGAGCATCCTTTTATCCGTACCATATGACCATTGCTGCACAAGTTAACCTACTTCACT
>JBBPCX010000023.1:603885-636019 GCA_037974365.1 Hydrocynus forskahlii | reverse complement strand
ATGTATATCTATCTATCTATCTACATATATATATATATATATATATATAGATAGATAGATAGATAGATAGATACAGAGAGAGAGAGAGAGAGAGAGAGAGAGAGCATAAAAGAATGTTTACAGTATTTACTGACCAATTACAAAACACAGAATATTCACAACTGTCTTTGTTACCTTTTTAAAATTCCTGCCAATTTTATCTTCAAATAAACAAGCATCTTTCCTACTGAAAACCTTTTTGTGCAGTTGAAATGCACTAAAACTGGCCCTAGCAAGAACGTCTGTTGGATAGACTGTGATTTGTAGCTTCAAGCCTCAAGTGTGTCACACATGCCCCGTGATGTGCTTCAGTGCTGATCTTTGCTGTGGTGGGAGAGGGGAGAGAGTGGGTGAGGCTGCAGATGTAATCATAGTAAACGTCCAGCCTACTTTCTTAGGATGTTGGGGGATGAACCATGTTGTTGACTGAGAGGCACTGTTGTCTTTGCTGTCGCTGCATGCCTCCAGCTCCTCATGGCTCTGGAAGAACAGTACTGATCGACTTTTTTTTAGGCAAGACTACCCTCTGTTGGTGCAGAGGCTCATGTCAAGGCTGTTTTCATTATATTCATGATGGTGTCATAGCTAAAATAAACAACAATAACTTAATAGCTTATATCTATCAACACATGTTTGGACATGAACCAAGCATATGTGATTTCATCTCATTTGGTAATTTACTTTCCTTACTAATTAATGGACTATATAGGAGCAGTGAAGTTTTCTTAAGGCATCTAAACATGAGGAAGGATACATTGCAGGGAAGAATGTCACAGAAATTATATGTGGTCTTGCCAAATGTGCTGTCCAGCATAATTCATAAGAGACTTTAATTATAATGCCGCCAGTATCTGCGCTAACTGGTGACTGTTCGGGTTAGGGTTAGTGTTAGGGACATTCCCCGTCTCACAGCATTTCAACCTGTTTCAACCACTTTGCAAACAAAAACGATAAGGAATCAACTCATCATTTATCTCCTACTGTCCCTCATTCACCAGTCAGTGCTGATACTGGTGATTTTACGCAGTGCGCATTAAAACACATAGGGTAGTGAAGCCTTGTTCTAGCACGAAAAAGTGAAGCATTGTCCTAGCACAAAAAAAAGCCCTAATGCATGATCGCAGCACGTATTTTGATTACATTGTATATCATATCACATTTTATGCATTGTTTGAGAAAGTGTATGTCTTTTCTCTTAGAAAATCAACAAAACCAGGGCTCACAAACAAAAGTTATATTTGCATTGAATATGAAAATATTGTCACAAAGGGCAGCAATGCTGCATGGGGATGTTTTGTTCATTTTTATAGCTCACTGTGTTGTGCAAATCCTAAACACTGACTTTAATTAATCACTTTAAAGAAGTGCTAGATGCAGTTTCAGCAGGCTGAGTAACATCTTTGTAATACATTTACAGAAAGAATTAGTATCAAAATGAAGACACTAAAAGGATTTGAGGAGACATGAGTGTGAGTGAAGGTTTTATGCATAAATGCTGAAGAAACACAAATCCACAGGTTAAACAAGCAGAGGGAAAACGAATAGGAAAACGTACAAGGTGTCAGGACTAAAGACAGAGATAATAAGAGTAGTGTCACAGCTGACCGACAATGGGAACAAAGACACGAGTGTTTAAAGAGGACAGGGATGGGGAACATCTGGGTGAGGAGGGGTTACAAATACACAGGTGAGCACACCAGTGAGGACAAGGGTGGAGCTAGGGATCAAAACAAAAAACATAAGGCACAAAGCAAAACAAAGGTATTTCATTACAGAAGGGGCAAAAAGGGGAGGGAATGTTTCAGAAACCCGACCTCTAGTGTGCATGTCCTGATATGCAAAAAGAGTCCATCCCAGGAGCTGACAATGAGGATGGGTAAAGGGCTGGACAGGAGGAATGAAGACAGGGAGAAACAGACAGAACAGGCTGAAGAAACTGGACACTGGATGGAGCAGGGGTCCTGACACCAGATGGAATGGGAGACTGGAAACAGGAATGAGACGTGACCTGAGGCACCTGAGAAGTGACAGAGACAGGGACCATGACAGGAACAGGAACAACTACAGGGACAACTACACAGACAGGGGATAGACACAGAGAGAGAGAGAGAGAGAGAGAGAGAGAGAGAGAGAGAGAGAAAGACCCCTGGACAAGGACAAAAACTTCCACAGGGAAAGAAACAGAAACATGAACAATATTAACAGAACTAAACTAAAACTAAAAAATGAAACAGAGTGTAAGATACAGGTACAGGGTGAACAGGTACTGAAGACATTTCTGTGGGTACTGGGGTTGAAGGGCAAGGGCAGGCTGGGCCAAAACAGAAAACTTCAAGAGGGGTCATGACATGACGCAGGCTAGGCCAGAGCCACCTCCTGAGCTCCTGCAATGGTGGCTACCACATCATCGACAGCCTTCCCTCCATAATTATAAGGAATTATTCTCTTATTCTCTCTTTCCCCTCCAATGACAATCAGGTCTCAACCCACATCTCAGACGGTCTGGCTGACATCTCCTCTTGGATAGCAGCCCACCACCTCAAACTAAATCCCATCAAGACTGAGCTTCTCCTCATCAAAGAGAGTCCATCACCAAGCCTTGACCTCTGCTTTTCTTTTGGGAACTCGGTTCTCGCCTTTTCAAAGAAGGTGTCATGTTAGATGAAGGACTGTCCTTCTCGCCACAGGTTGACCTCATCTCCAGGACATCTGCTTGGCAACAAAGAACCAGACAGCTTGGCTGCCAGCAATGCAGAACCAGGAGACAAGGATGCCTGCAGCATGGAACCAGGTCACAGGGATGCTGGGGATGAAGACCCCTTTGGAGCAGCAGGGACTGTTGGCAGTGGCAAGAAGCTCTCTGAAGCAGCAGGGGACACTGGTGGCTACAAGGAGCTCCCTGGAGCAGCAGGGATTATTGGCAGCAATGAGAAGCTTTCTGGAGCAACAGGGATTGTTGGCAGTTATGAGGTGCTCTCCACGGGTCCAACGTCCACAACAGTGATGCTGTTCTCGGCTCCCTCAGCCACGCTACACCGTACCCGCCCCTGAGTAGCCTTCTGGCATGAGATGTTCCAGAGAGAGAGGTCAGTTCAAAGCCCAATCAGTGGCTCCAAGCAAGCCATCTGAGCTACCCCACTGATTAGCCAGCTAAGTATCTCATGACCACTCTGTGGAGTAGCTTCTCCCCCCTGCCTGGCCAAGTCACCTCCTCCAGACACTGATAATAAATAAAACCATTGCACTCACTGCATTCAAGTTGTGGTTGTAAAGAGAAGGGTAGTGCCAGGGTTGACAATGGGAACAAAGACAAAGAAGTATTTGAAGAGGACAGGGAACATCTGAGTAAGGAGGGTTTACAAACACACTGGTGTGTGCACTGATCATAGAGGCAGGACAAGGTGGAGCTAAGGATCAAAACAAAAACCACATGGCTCAAAGCAAACAACAGCAGGGCATGACAGAAGGTGTAAAACAGGATAGGATTTTACAAACTTGTCTTGGCTCAACAACAACATCTGGGTTATATGCAACACTGTGTGTGCTGTATTCTTCAATATATTTAAGATTTACACATAAATAATAAGCCCAGAGGTTTTACCCATTAAAAGACCCTTTTAAATCTTTGAGTAAATCTGGTTGCAACATCATGTAATGGGGTTTATTGATTTAGGCAATGGCAAATTGGTGATCTTTCCTGACTTACCAGCTGTTTATGTTATTTTTATAATCTCACGCATAGTGGAAGGATCTCTATGTAAAACTAAAAAGCATATAGATGTCTTATCTATCTCCCCCTCCAGGAGGTGGCATGGCCTACTGAGATAAAAAGAGGTAAGGTAGTAGTGTTAGGTAGTTTTGAGCAGGCTGAGAGGCATATAAGCATTCCAGCTTTGTTATTTTCTGCTGGGCCAGCTGTCTATTTGTGTACTACATGTAATTTTGGAGAGATCCGTTATGACAACCACAATATATTTAATATTTTCTTTTCATTCTCCCTGACCTTTCAAATCTCCATTTTGGCAAAGCTTTAAGAGAACTTTGAGGAGTTTTGATCTCTATGGTTGTCTTTGTCTCCTAACAGTCATGAACATTTCCATGACAACCCTTATTCGAGGAAACCGTGACAAGCAGTGTCCGCTGCTCTGGACGATATGCTTAGATTCTAGAATGCGACCCTTCTGTGACATCATTTTGAAGACAGAAAAATGGCTGCTGACATGAAATCATTTAGCGCTGACATGTTTCCATCTCACTGGTCAAGCATTCTTTCCATGAAAAGGCTTCACAAGCTGTGTTTGGCATGTTCTTTTAGAAAAAAGAAAATTTAGCATCTAAAGCAAGCAGCCAACTGATGCTTGTTCTGAGTTTTATATTTAATGATAAAATAATAATAAATCTTTGGATTTTCTTTAGGTATCATTTTGCTTTACAACACCTCACATCTACCATTCCAGCACTGATGTATTTTGATGTTTTAGGACAAAGGCTAGAAACTACTAACAAAGGGATTTCACTTTATGTATTTGTATCAAAACTGAGCTTTGTACTGCAATATCTCTTCAGTTTGAAGTCAGTTTGGTTTTTGCCAGCATTCTGTAAAGTTCGTCCAATCCATGCAAAAGAACATATTTCTAGGTCTACTTCTCTTCTGGTCTAACAAATGTTTGCTCAAACACTTTCATTTATTCCCTTGGTAACTAATTATGTCCATTTGTGTGTAACATTTTTAATATTTTTAATCCTGGTGTTTCTTTCGTTAAGCCACTTGCACTAAATTCAAAAATCCTGAAGAACCCCAAAGATGATTTGTATGTGCTCTTAAGTTTAAAATATCTCTTAGTGATGTTTTTTATGGCATTAGAAAGACTGGTTGAGTTACAGTAATCAGATTTCTCTGCACAGAAGAACAGCAAGGAAAGCTTTTAAGTTTGTCACTTTCCTAAAAATTTCAGTTTGTCACTTTCCTAAAAGATTTCTTTTTTTTAAGTTTCATAAAAGAAAAAAACATAATAATTTTCACTACAAGGTAAACCACTGGACAGGCTCACACAGGTCATGCAAAATGTGCAGCAGAAACCAGAGTTAAACATTAACCTGTAGTGTGTATTTTATCAGCTCTCACTACACTAGCATCAGTGCACTTGGGTGTGTGTCCTTAGTCATACAATTAGATAAGCTTTTTTATTTGTTTTGTTAGATTTTTTTGTTTCCACAAAGCACAGCATGAGAATGAGTATTTTGCCATCTCTTTTTGTTTCTCAGAGTTCAAACCTGAAATGAAATGATATCTTTCTCTTTTTAATAGAGTTGACTGTCGCAGAATTATTTGTTGTGGCATTTTTACCCAAATTTAGGACCTATCTTCTGTTGGTCAAGCTTTGTGCGTGTGTGTATGTGTACCTGATAGATATTAATATACCATTTAAGGTTTCTTTTTTAAACATGTTTTGTACAATGTTACTGAACTTCCTTTCCTCACTTTACAGTGGATGGCATTTGAAACCTCTTTCCCACAGAACAAATAAGAATTGGCAATCATCGCCTTCCACCAAACATGTTAAGCTGTCCAATGACGTTACATCAACAACAGTCTGGAAAAACATCTTGTAGGTTTCATATGACTTGGAGGAAGTATGTGACAGCCTTCACCCTCACAATGATGGAGGTATCAATAGCAGGATTCCTAGCTAGTGGGTGGAGATGACTAAATTGAGCAGAAAACAAAATTGACTTTTGCAAAAGTACCCATAAAATGTTTTTGATTTTATTATTCAGGACCATTTTATGTGAATCAAAAATTATTTTTAACCCTGCTTTCAAGGTGTGTGTGATAGAATGTTAATGCAATTCAACCAGTTCATAATCCTCAAATCCTGTTTAATTGTTCCTCCTTGTTTTTGAAATACCAACCAGGGCAAAAGTCATTATGCAGCATGGGAACAGGCAAATCAAATTCAAACAACAAGAGCAGTTTCATGATCACGTGTTGGTTTTGTCCACTGGGGTTTCTGAGGGTGTTGGCCATTAGGGATTGGAAAGATAAGCTTGATTTAAGAAAAAAAAATCATTGCTGTGGAGTTGGAGTTGGAGTAGGGAGAAACTGTGAGTTTCCAACTAGAGTGTAGGGAGCTGTAGGCAGTGGCTGGCTATAGTGTGCTTTTCTAAATTTGCTGGTAATATCTGAAAACATGTCACCATTCAGGACCATTGGGGTGTTGCTCAGTGTCATAGGTGAGTAATATTTCACTGGAGGCATGTAAACCGAATTACATCATATGAAGTATTTTATTTCTGTCTATTTTAAACATTACTTCAAGTGGTAGAAAACTTCATCAACCATGTTTGTCAGTGATTGCGCTTAAGGTAAACAAAATTGTAATGGCTTAAATTAATCAGCTGCTTTGTAATAGTATAATTATCAAGTTATAATTAGGTGTTGTTTTATTTTATTCAGTTTCTAAATTATAAGTAAGAATGTCATAAAGGGGCAACATGTCTGAGCTTATTCTGTTTTTTAAGGAATTCCACAGAAGACCTATGTTTCTTTTTATTGTTGTGACTAAGACACAGAATAGGTCACGATTTTATTCCAAAAGATCACCTTTGCACTGAAATTTCATCCTTTGACCTATCCCTTCTCCACAGATTCACAGAAATCTAAAATAACTGTCTGAACTCTAGACATAAATCACAATGATTTCTTAAAACTGGTCTAAAAAGACATTTGTGTATGTTTTTATAGGTTGCACTCTGTCAATTTGGGTGACTGTTCCTCAAAAGACTGTTAACGTGACCGTTGGTCAAACTGTGAATCTTCAGTGTACTTTCAAGACAGATGTGCCAATGAACAACCTCTTGGTCCAGTGGACTCTCTACCCTAAGTCTTCCTTGAATCCAGAAGAGGTGGGTCCTTTAGTTTTAGTTCTATGCCGTAAATAGTAAAGGTGTTTCTAAGAGGGCCATACAAGGTTTTTAAAGAACCATTAATTGAAAACATCTTAATGAAACTAGTTGTGGATGTTCTATAGCAATTTTTTTAATTGTGCACCTTTTTTGCACGGCACATCAGTTTAATAAAGCAGTGAAAGCTTTGACTCTGTGTTTTGAATGTAATTTCAGAAGTTTCATTGCATAGTTGTTTCTGAAGCCTGCAGACAAAAAAATTAAAAGTAAAAAATGTAAAAATCTAATTGTGGTCTAATGCTTTTACTGGAATCAGTTTCTGATGCGGGGTTCTGACACATTCCTAAAAATATAAAACTGTAATTAATGTGTCACTGTGGTGTGGTGTACATACTGATTCATAATTTACATCTCACTTAACCACAGCCTTAGTTCTACTGGTAATTCTAGCCCAAGAGGAATGGAACCACCATGATTGTGGACAGCTAAAACAGGATTTGAGGGCTAAACAGCAAGAGCAAGGGTGCTTGACACCTCCAGCCTTTAGACTGAAGTTCATATGTATCTCTACTGGGACTTCCACCAAGAGCCTTAAGCTTACTCATGTAAAACCATCACACCAAAACTTCTGATCACAGTAAACATGAGCAGCAAAAAAAAGCTGACTACTGAACACATTTTTACCAGCAAAGCACAAAAGTCCTTGACAAAGAGAACTGTGGAAAGTTGGATATGACCTACTCTTTGCACACAATCCATTAAAGCAAGAGCATCCAATATTTTCCACCAGTGTGTCTGCAGGTTTTCATTCCAAACAAGCACACAAGATTCTTCATTTAATCAGTTGGTCTCAGGTTCGAGCACTTGAACATGTGCGCTCTTCTTTAGTCAGAATGAACCACATGGGTAAGATTAGACAAATGGAGTCCCTGAATTCAACCACTTTCACTTTCATATATATATTAAGTGTACAATTACAATTTTGTGTTTAAGCATATATTTAATACTGTATAAGCGTCCTGTCTCTGGACCATAGCTGCTTTTGATTAGGTAAACAGATTCCAAATCTCTTCTTGCTCATTCTTGGACCTTGTTAAAACCTAGAGCAAAAATAGCCAGGCCCCCTCGAATACAGCACTCACAAGATTTAAAATAAAAAAAACTTCTTGCATTTTAGGTTCTGTACTTCCAGTCTGGAGAGCAGCAGATTGGCCAGCAATTCCACGACAGGCTAACAGTCCTTTCCTCTATAAATGCCACGAAGAACGCTTCCATCTCCATCAGTAACATGCAGAATGCAGATGCTGGAAGCTACACATGTGATGTCCGCAACTACCCGGACATCTCAGGCCAGGCCGAGGCTAGCATTGTGGTCAACGTTCTTGGTAATACAGATTCCTTAAGATTTGCATTGGCTGGAACAGCTGGTAAAATCTGCATTTAGATGTACATAATTTTCCTTATGGGCCTGTTTTATATGTATTTATTGTTATAGGTGTCCCTTGCAATGGATGCATCATTCACAAATTCTACTATATCATGTGTCACTAGCAGGAGACCGCGTTAAGTAAATAGAAGTTTAATAAAGAAAGTTCAAGTTCAAGGTGCCGTGCCAGCTTCACCAAACTCAGCAGAGCAAACACACAGTAGAAATCCAGAGGACCTTCACTCTTGTTCAGGGTACAAGTACAATACAAAGTTCCAGAGGACCTTCACTCCGAGCAAACTCAAAACAAACACTGGAAGGGGGGCTCTGCTGCAGAGTCAATTCTCTCTTGAAGCTTTAGTAAGCTTTAGGGGCCAGTACAAATACTCCACGCTCCGTGGAGCTGTCTGAATGCAAAGACGTTCACTCTCATGCCTGTAAACACACAGGGGAAACAGACACACAGGACAGACACAAGTAAAGTACCAAAACAGCAGGTGCTAACAAAGGATCCAGCAGCGTGTTGCTTGGAATGCACAGACTCTCTTCACTGCCACTTAGAGAGTGAGCTGGAACCAACTGGAAAGTCCTTCAACTGTCTCTGCCTTCTTCCCCTTTCTAGTGAATACAAAGCATACAACCAGGAGTAACAACATTCTTCTCTCAATAACATAACGCAAACCAGAAGCCAACCCACATGTACACACAGACAGCCAATCACATGACAGAGACAATTAGCTCAATACTTGAATCAAACACAAGACATGTCTTTTAGGTACCTAGCAACCCAGCCAAGTAGCTAATGAAGCCCTACGACTACCTGGGTTGCCTAGGCACCAAACGACCACACACACAACAAACCATGACATCACCCAGGGCTGTGTACCACCTAGTACTCGGGTGATAGGATTCGCTGGGGGCGTGACTGAGACGGAGCAGACGTGGCAGTGAGAATAGGAAAATTTTACAAAACAGTGGCAAACATTTTGTTAAACATTTTGTTAAACCAAAGTTCCAGAGGGCCTTCACTCCGAGGATGGTAGTGTAGCATTAGCTGCACTAATGCTACACTACCATGCTGAACAGATCTTTGCTCATTTACATGACTACATCTGTTCGGACCAGTGTGGCCTTTTACATGCTTACATGACAACATAAATAATTTAATAATCAAATTTAAAATTAACAGCACATATATTGACAAAAAATGGACAATAAATAGCTAAATAGGATTTTTGACACTATTTTGAAAAGTTTGTCCAACTTCACACTACTTCATTCAAAAGACCGCATTTGTAGGAAGATCATAAAAAGGTCAATTGTTCAGAGCGCTCGCTGTATCAGTGGTTCCCAAACTAAGAGCCATGAGTAGATATACCCCCAAGGAATGGGGCCATGAAAAGTTTGGCTATATGTACAAATATGGCATCTGTTTATGTGATATTTGGTAAACACAACACATAGACACCCACACACACACATATATATGCTCCTTTATTATTCCCTAACCCCTATGACCCCTTCTCTCTTTTGTTTTGATGTTGCCGTGTAACACAGATCAGCAGTCGCGATTTCAGTCTATTGCAGATTTTTTCTGAGAACCAAACTAATAAACCCCCGCACTAACGCAGAAACTGCAGATATCTGCATTTTTTTTGCTTTTGTGACATCCAAGCCTTGTCCGCCACAGCCACTCATCCTCATGCTGGGTTGTTTATGTTTGGGCACATGGCAGACGGGGGTTTATTAGTTTGGTTGTCAGAAAAAATCCGCAACAACAAATATATATAACAAATATGTTGTGTACATAGCAACATCAAAACGAAAGAGAGAGGGTCGTGGGGGTTAGGGCATGATGATGGAGCAGGGGCTCTTCTGATCCACAAAACAGGGCTTTGAGAACTGCTGTACAGTACATTTAGAAGAAATTCTAATCATGCCACCCATAATTTCTATCACATTATATTAAAACGGGACATTCAGACCAACCACAGGCCCGAAAAAACAATATCTACTTTTATCCGCAGCAATCCGAAGGTATAGGGGTGCCTATATATCACCCTTCAGAACATTGTTCCACATTCAGTGACCCACTGAGTAAACAGGTCTGAATTAGCTCATGACAAAGCCAGAGTCTCACCAGATTGGCGATCAGTGAATGAAGTGTTATCTATGGCTCCCGCTCCTTAACCATGTTACCAGGACAACCTTGCTGGCCCTGGTAACTGTGCTGGTTTCCATGGGAACTACTGCCGACTAGTCTCCTCATTGTCAATGCATGTCAAGAACCGGAGAGGAGGAGAGAGAAGCGCTCGAGTGTTTCCTGACATTCCAGAGCCTGTCTTATCTACATGCACAAGTGTCCCCTTTAATTTTATATATATATACATACATACTTATATCTTTTTTTTTGTTCGTTTAACACTGCATTATTTGGCTAAGTGATGAATGACACACTGTAACTATATATATATATAGTAACAGTGTGTCATTCATGTCTTGATACATTATCTGACTCAAGATTTTATCATCACTTTTCAAATATGACGCATTCTGGACACATATGACATTTCTTTTTTATAGCTCCCTACTAATTAGGAACCTATGAGATGTGGAGTAGTAGCATTCTAAGTGAATCAATTTATACATGTACCTGCAATTTATAGGGACCCTGAGTGGCACAGCCACAGCTCTAGCATCAGGAGGTCGTGTTGGCTCTATTGACAGGTCACGAGTACGAGTCTGGACATTCATCAATTGCCGGGGTCCATGAGAGTACAACTGGCTTTGTTCTCTTATGACGCCCCCATCAACAGGTTTAACTGCCTAATGACATTTGAAATTATGGTCCTTCACTAGACTCAGAAATGCCTCAGAGCACTTACTGTCCCGAGTAGTTTTGTAAATAGTTTCATTGTAAACTATCAGGAAGTGGTCTGATAGGCTGTCCTGTTTTGTGTTATTTTGTAGAAAAACCATCATACCCAGTCTGCGCCATCCATGGAGATGTGGCGACCGGGCATTTGGTCACCCTCACTTGCCATTCATCTAAAGGCAGTCCGTCTCCAGAATACAAATGGACCAGGATTGTGCAGGGAATGAAAGGGGACGTGCAGGGTACTACAAGTGCGTGCATGTTAGTGTGTGTATTTAGATGCTATTACATTAATTACACATTCAAAAAAAGAAAAACAACTTTGTTCTTTGTTTTGCCCTAGATTTGAAAACTGGTGTCCTGTATATCAGAAACATCTCACAGTTTGAGTTCGGAACATATCAGTGCAATGCTTCTAACACTGTGGGTTTCTCTACTTGTACTGTAGAACTGAGCTCAGGTATAACCCAGTTTATAATGTGTTTCTGTGTATGTCTGTGTTTGTGTGTATGTGCACCTTAGTTAATGTTAATGTTATAATGTTAATCTTCTAAAACTACACCATTACAAACAGTTTAACCACCATTCATTGTCGCTCCATTTATAGTAAATATTTAATCTCAATCCAGTATTTTAAGTATGACCGTTTTTAAATTCTTTGAATGCTGAGGTAATGCTTTATGTTGCGGTTCCATGAGCTAATATCATTCACTGCATTAGTTATCAACTTTAGCACTGACAACCCATCAAGAATGCAAGTGAATAAACTAACCTTTGTATTAAATTATTCTCGTTTAAGTATAATTTTACAAGACAATAAGAAGGATAATGGTTTTACAAATGGTTTAAAATGTGTTTTTTAATGTTATTAATTTGATTTGCTTTTTATTTTATTAGATTTTATTATTAATCCCACAATCATCAGTACTGTTAATCCTCAGATTTTGCTGGTGACTAATGTCGCATTGTCTCCTCCATCATTAAATAGTTATGATATATAAATAAAAAAGGTAATAGTGCCATGTTTTATGGAATGAATAAATGACAAGTATAATGCAAAATTACCTCTTCATGAGACTTTACGAATGGTTTAAAATTAGTTTATGAAGTTCATGGTGTTAATGTTAACTAAAGCAAAATTTCGGTATTTACTTAGTATTTACACAGAAACCACTTTTATTAACTGATGTGCTTCAGTGTTAACATTACTTAAGTATCATGAAGTTAACATAGTTCCACTATTCTTCAGCCATTCTGCTATCATCCATGTTTTAATAAAAAAACTTGTTTATGTTATTGAGATGATAATGTGTGATTGTCTAGAGATGAACTCCGCTACAATAGCAGGCGCTGTGATCGGAGCGCTGCTGGGAGTTGCTTTCATTGTGCTGCTTGTGTGGTTCATCACTCATCACTTGAAGAAGCAGAAGTACGCACAGACCAAGGCTAATTCACCTGGCATGTAAGTCCCTCTTACTGTCAACAACAGTGACTCCTGTATAACTTCTCTTGGTGTTTCATGTATCTTTCCAAAAAAAAAGTTGCCACTTCCGTTTTTTTCCAGAGAATCTTCAAAAGAATCTAAAGAACCTTTCACCAAATAATCTATTACTGCCACATAATGTATATTAATTCTGCTTTGCTGGATTAATATTTCCAAGCCAATAACATTTTTGGAAGCTTTGTTTTTTGGGTGTGCCTATGATCTATCCTTAATTTGCTTTAAGATTAGTATACACTTCTAAAATTAAGGTGACAGAAAAATAATAGAATAACCATTTTAGGATTCCAAAAGAACTTTCAACTGATGGTTCTTAGAAAAAGGACTTTTGTAAATAGGCTACATGATAGTGGACAACTTTAAAGGATCTCCATAAAATGTGAATGTTCTTTGAAGAATCCTTACATTGGTAAAGAACCTATACAAACTTACTTACACCTTTAACAGGTTCTTCACTCCCATTTCACTGACAAACATTGTTTTTAATGGAATTAAAATGGCTCTTTAGCATTACTTTGTGGCACCTTTTTGCCTTGAACGAGTGTAGAAAGTAGGATTGGACAAATACATGAGAAGATATTTAGTTTTAGATGAGAGAAGTACTAACGTTAATCAAAGATCAGTCCATAATTACTAGAATTTACACAAAACATTTTTTTTCTTGGACAGGAGGGAGAACTATGCTGCCGTACCTTCACAAAACAGTGGCCAAGAAATGAAGGAGCTGCAGGCTTGAGAGACACAACAAAAAGCTGACATGCTAATTGTTTTAGTTAACTTTTATTCCTACTCTGTTGATTTTAAAGCTTAAAGACTCTAATGCTTCTTTGACAGTAACATAACCAAGCTTTTTTATCCTTTGTTCATATCTTGTCACAATAATGTTGACAAAAGAGGGAAATTTTGATTTGTACACAGTGAGAAATGCATTAAACATTATGATACTGCAGATCCTGTGTGAATAATCCAGATAGCTTTTCAGTGTTTTAGTGCAATGAAAATAAATCATTTTATATTGTATATACTGTCATTCCTTTGGATTAAAATAAAAAATAATTCCTTAATACAGAACTGTGTTGTGTGGGAATCATGATTTGGAGAAGTCCATATCCTGCATCTTTCTTGCATTTGTCCAAGGTCCATTTATGGTATTTGTGAGGTTTCATTCACTAAAAACATAATTTCAATAATTTTTTAAAATGACCATTTCCAATGTTTCTTTATACCTTAGAAAAAGCAGGCTGTTTTGCATGTATGCCTTTTAGAGTCATGCATGTATATGAGCGTTGTTCTGATTGACTGTACTGTTCCACATACAAAAAGCAGTCTGGACTGAAACATTCCATATACCTGCATCGTGGATGGGCAGCTAAAAGCTCAGCAAACTCAGCAAACAATGGCAACCTGACCTCTCAAGTCCTCTTAGGAGGAAATGAGAAGGAGGAGAAGAGTAATGTCTTGAGCCATGTGAGCTCACCATCATAGTCCTTTTCCTGGAAAAGATGGCAAGAGCGGGTGGCGGAAAGCTCCAACTGATGCTTGAAGCTAGGTCTAGCTTGTCTGTGCTATTTCCTCAATGATACCATACCCACCACATTCATTAAGTGGATGCTGTTTGAATTAGCCAGCACTAAAACGGACCAGCAGCAAATGCTGAAGGGATATGACGGCTAACACCATTCTGGTCATTATAGGGATATGACGCTTAGTAACACAATCATCTACTAAAAATGAGAGCCAATCGCTTTGCATTTTTTTCCAATTGAGGGCAAGATGACAAGACACTTCCATTGTGCTCAAGAGTGGCACTCTTCTGTGTGCCACTCCACAGAGTACCGACTTGTTTTAAAGTTTGATGGAAGTGCTAGATAATTTTTCTTTTAAAGGGCACATGCAAAAGCCAATTGATAACCTACTAACTCTGCCCAGTTTATTGGTTTGGTTTACTTGTTCGGTTCTATCTTAGCTCAGTCAAATCTATGAATCAAAGAATATATCACAGTATTTGCACTGGCCAGGCCGATGAAAGATAATTTACTTAGGCTAAACTGTTTGCAAGGGCCAAAATGTTTGCTTGCTGCAATCCAGGCAGTAAGATTAATTCATGTGAAGACATTCACAGCCTCAGGAGTGCATTACAGACACTGAATGCAGTAGTCTCTCTTGTTATATGTAATGCACACAATTACCAGAAGAGGACATCAAAGATTTATTCTCACCTTCTCATAATCTTGGATATAGATATATTATAGATATATTAAATCTGCATATGGTGTAATTTAATCAATAATATCAATGAAGTCTGCCAGAATTAGCCATATGAACAATGTTAGTGGATGTTGCTGAATAAACTTTAGAAGGTCTGTTTTCTGCTTTCTGTCTCAAAATCACATCAGTTAGTAACTTGAAAGTAGGTCAGGCACTTCTGTGTCACCGTGTGGGCTAGTGTTTCTCACACTGTGGTCCTGCAAACCACCAGAGGTGTCTGAGCAAGTGCAAGTGAGTCTGCTTCAAATTTAGTATTTGGTAACTGTTGGCATAATGACAACTAATCTACATTATCCCTAAATCTGAAACAGAAACTTACAAACAACTGTTTGAAGATAATGTATGGCACTATGTATGGCTGATTAGGATTTAAAAATATATGTAATTAGAAACTTTTATAATTTGTAGCTCAGCAAACAAGCAGTTAAAGGTTTTTTTCCCTTTAAGGAGTAATTTGTTTAGTCAGTTCCTGTTTTGTTGATTTGCACTGCAGCACTATAACAAAAGTGTATTCTCCACCCTTTCCCTTAGTTTCAATAAGGGTGGGGGGGGGAGGTTATATGTTTTATGCGCAAGTCAGCTGCCGACGGCTGTGCACCAAACAGCCGTTCTTGACTTTTAGTTTATGAGAGATGCCAAGGACGTGATGAATGTTTAGGCAGCTCAAAATCCCGGACAATTCCAAAACCCTGGCTGGACGCAATTTCCAGGTCTCAAAAAGAGGACATTTCGGGGGAAAGAGGACGTCTGGTCACCCTATATTATGATCATTGGTGTTGGGGCTTGCAGGATAAAGTCAAAAAAGGTCAGTATAGGCCCACAGAGTGAGCTTCTGAGGAGCTGGATATTTACTTTATACAGAACTTACTGTATGCTACATTCTACTTTTGTAATGCAATTTAAAAAAACATTAAAATTATGCATTTATTTGACAATTTAATTAGAAAAGGCAAAATTCTGAACTTCATTTATGATCCCAGATGACATCCCCAGTTTCTGTGCTAGTTGCAGGTAATGGAGGAGGAAGATATTACTGGTTCATTGGTTAAATACATTACACTGTAAGAGGAGATTTCACAACACGAAAAGTGCCCAAAAAATATGATGAATGGTCCTAAATATGATCAAGACAGAATTTGATTCTTTCTTAGACAAGCACAAAATGTTAATCCAACAACGAGCAATGCTGACAGGGCAGCGAAGGAAAATCTCTTTCCTCCTTGTAGCTTGAAGATCCTTGATTTGAAAGTGTCCTGAGTCCTGATCAGTGTCAGCTGACCACATTCAGGTGAGGAGCAACACCTTATTTTATTAAAATGATACACCCTTTCATGCAGCATCTTCTAGAGGCTAGTTCTGATGGCCCAGGGCCTCCATGCTGCTACCCAGGAGCTGCTAGGCCCATGACAACCCACACCCACAATCACCCAACACCCTTCCTGCCTGAGTCGCCCAGCACCTCCTCACAAAGTTGTCAGCCAGAGAGGACATTGACATATGCAGGGTTGCATATAAGAGGGTTGTTGCCTGGAAAAGATGAACTGGTTATAACTGGGCCAACATCTTGACAAAGAGGAAATCCTGGCCTGCTTTGGCTTCTCACCTAGCTGAGCAGCAGCAAAGTTCACTGGAGCTATGAATGGGAACAAAACCAGAATGACAACCTAAAGCATTGCTGGAGCCCGATGGGGAAACTAAACAATCCCTGACTGCCAGATTTAACCCCTTTCTGGTACACATCGATGGTTCACAAATCGGGACTTTCCTGGGTCCCATTCTCTTCCAGATTTTTAACAGAGAGGAGCATCCCGTTGTTCACATGAGTATAAAACTGATCCCCACTAAAAACCCATTACACAGTGATTGAACGCAAGCCTTGACCATTAAATGGGCAGTGGGAGAGTAGCAGTACTACCTAGCAACACTTTATTCTCACTACTAACTACGCCTCACTACAGTGGATGGCACCATGCCTTTGGCCCCACTGCAACAAACCGCAAGCACTCCTCAACAAACCGCAAGCACTCCTCAACAAACCGCAAGCACTCCTCAACAAACCGCAAGCACTCCTCAACAAACCACAAGCAAGGTGCTGAATGGACAGCTCCACACCCACATGGCAGAGAGAAAAACAAATTCACACCATGTCAGCACCATTCTTGTGTACCAGCAGCCAATGCGTGGCGGACAAATGGTACCACTTAAAGGGGCACAGCTGGAAGTGGATAATCGCAGTCCATGCTCACCATCAGTGAAAAGAAAGTTGAGTATAGCCACCAAAGCACCGCAAGAAGGAGCAATCTTTTTGCAACTATTAACAACTTTTCTCATGCCTGCAGATTCAAGCCCAGAGGACTTGTCACCTCTGCCTCACCTCACAGAAACCACAGCTCCACCACCCACAGCCCTGCTCACTGGTACCCATGCCTTTCCTTTTATTTCACCTCTTGTCTTCTCCAGATTCTTCATCCAAGGCTTGCTTTTGGAGTCATGAAGATGGACAGGATCAGGAATGATTTTATTAGTGGGACAGCTTGACTTGGACCTTTTGGATGAAAAGAGGCGAGATGTTGGTTTGGACATGTGCTGAGGAGAGACTCTGAGTGTGTTGAGAGAAGGATGCTGAGCTGCCAGGGAAGAGGAGAAGAGGAAGGTCTAGTAGGACTGTTATGGATGTGGTGAGGGAGGACATGCAGGCAGTTGGTGTGAGGGAGGAAGATGCAGAGGACAGAAGGAAATGGAGATAGTTGATCCGCTGTGACGACCCCTAATCGGGAGCAGACGATACATATATATTTATATATATTTGTTTTGTTTTGTTTTGTTTTGTTTTTGTAATTTTAAAATGCTATGTTGTTTTGGTTATAAAGCTCCATTGTGCACATACGCTGGTTTCTGTGTGCGTTCCTATTTGTGGTTTTAGGCCTCCCGAACTGTGCGCATCAGCTGTTCCCTGGGCCGTGCACCACAACTGGTAGGTATTATGGGCAGTGCCCCGTGGTGGTGTCAGTTTGTCTGGCTGGGGGCCTAGCCATATCCAGAGGCACACTGCAGTGCAAGCATGAGTGCACAATATGGCATCAATTATTGGTTAATTAGTAGAAGACAAAGTGTAGGGCAGTGGCACTAGCCAGCAGTAGCCTATCCATGATGGACTTCTGGGATATATTGTATTTGGCGTTCATCACTGAGGACGCAGCCTCGTGGAACATGGACCAGCCATGGCTCCACCCAAATCCCGCGCTCTGGTGAGGATGTGCATTTAGTGTCTCAATGCATGGCACTTCGCCAAGGGCTGCACTTACATAGGGTGGGTTCTTGCTGCTGCTGCATACATCTGAAAGAGCTTCTTTGGGAGTACTGGTTTCCAGTGCTTAAGCGGCCCACACCCCTGTCTTCCATTATGGACGGCCCCACCACACTCTCACCACCATCTCCTCTCAGGGTGAGTCTGGACAACCAGATGCATGCCCCACCTTGCCTTGAGCCTGCAACTGTCCTCAAGGCCCCTCACGTCTCTTCGGGGGGGATCTTGAATGGGACAGCTCGTCGCCACAGAGGAGGACGACTTTCCGTGGCCTATCTGGCTGCTCCCGCTGGACAGCAGGATGCCAGCTGACGCTCCACCATCTGCCTTCTCACCTCACAGGGACTCCCTTGACATGAACCAGATGAACAGCATTAAGGGAGGAGCCAAGAACACAGGCTCTCCAGTACAGTTGAGGAACACAGCCAGAGACCGGACAGAAAGAGAGTGGTGTAGTGAGAGAGCCCGTGGTTTGCCTCAGCCCTAACTGGTGGTGATTTTGTTTTGTGATTTTGAACTGGTATGTCATTTTGGTTGTAATAAATCTCCGTTGCGGACTGCAGACAGAGAATTCTGAATACCAGTCATACATGACATAGCGAGTAGTGCAGCAAGCATACATATATAGCTTGACGCTCACTCACAAATGCCATCCTTCTCTGCTTATTTTTTATTTTAAGCTATGAAATTTGTCTTCCAGTGTCGGAAGACATTACATTGGACTGTGGTCCATATCTTCCACCTCTTCCTTAAGCCTCAGGGTTGAAATTTAATCATACTAGTGAAGTACTATAAAGGACTCTAAACTAGATCTGGACTGCTCTGAAATAATTAGGGAATTGGCCAGGAACTTTCATTCATTCCCACTCTCTCACTATTTGTAAGTAAGCTACTACAAGGTAATTATACACCTCAATAAGCTGGTTTGTTTTTGTTATACTGCTAATGTTCTATGTCACTCTTCATCCCCGGCTGATGGGACTGCTGCTGTAGTGCTATCGCCATCTAACGTCCTTGAGCATGGCTCAGCACTGCATGGTACTCCTGCCACGCCCTCAAGGATCACCACCACCAGCATTCCTTGCCCCTTGAACATGATCGGTGCCGGACCATCTTCAGTTTCTTTCAAAAGTCCTCCCATAAGCATCAACCTGCCCAAGACATGGCCCTCCACTTGTATACTTGGACCAGTGTTTCAGGCTTGTGGCTCTGCCCAGCTGAGTCTCAGCCCGGCTTGTGGCATAGGCTACAGTCAAGTGATGCCAGCTAGGTGCTAATGCTGTTCCACCGCGCTGAGCTTGGCAGTCTTCAGGTGCACCAAAGTCTGGTGGTCAGTGTATATATCAAAACCCTATAAAGAGTTCATAAATGTTTTAACTTCAGCCCATTTAATGGCCAACAACTCTTAAAAGCACTATAGTTTTGGTAATTCTTTTCCATGTCACCAGGGCTAGCACTGGAGCTTCTAGCAGAGCCTTCTTCAGTGCTTGGAAAGGATCCTCACACTCCTCAGTCCAATCCATCCTCTGTTGCGGGAGCCCATTCTAATGCAAGAGCCCATGAAGTCTCGTTGCCCACTTCATGTCATCCTCTCAAACCGATGGTAGTACTCCACAAACCTCAGGAATGATTGTGCTTCCCTCACATTCATCGGCCATTGCCAGTCTTTCACTGCATTCATTTTATTAGTGTCCAGGGTTACTCCACACCTGCTGAAACAACCAGTACTTCTCAGGCTAAGCCCACAGGCCTCTAATCAACCAAACACATTCACCAGGTGGGACAGGTGCAATCTAAAATCAGAGAAATACACCATTATATCATCCAAATAGATCAACAAAAAGTCATACACTTGCTTGACCAGACATCTCTGACCAGACATCTCTCAACCACTGGAAGGTGACAGGGGAGTTACAAAGCCAAAATTGCAGCTGCCTCAACTGGATACATGTCCTTATGAGACACTGCATTAAACTTTCTGTAATCAACACAAAAACACCATGAGCAATCTTTCGTAGATACAGAACAACTGGGGCACCCAACAGGCTGGAGCTCTACTGAATTACACCCTGCAGCATGGACTTCATTGACTTTAGTGAACGGCATCTGTCTTCCTACAGTCGTTCTCATCCCTTTTAAACACTACCGGCCACCACTCCCACAACCCCCTTACATGTCTCTCCTCATCCATTGCCAGCCCTTTTCCAGAGCCCTCCCAGCATGAAAAGCTGTTCCAGAACCGCACTAGCTGCTGGACTTTCATAAACTTCATACATCCCACCCACCCACTGATCTGAGAGAAAAAGAAAATACTAGGGTGATCAAACCTAAGAAAACAACTGACACTAAACGTCATCTGTATAATAGTACACCCTTATTTTGGAGCTTTCTGTCACAGGGAGGTTTATCAATCATATGTTCTGTGAAAGCAGATATCTCCTTTAAACATGACATTTTTAGGAACTTTAAAATTGGGGTCAAACATGGTGTCGTTTAAAAGTCAAACTAAATAAATACATTTTTATTTGTGATTCTAAAAACGCAGAAAAACATGTTGTGTGATGTCTGTAAATACATAAACTGTGCTTGTGTAAAACTTACTTATAAATTACTATTATTAATGTTGGGCAACAATTACAATGTTTAATCACGATTAATTGCATGATTTTCTGCAATTAATCACATTCAATAATGAATTCAAAAGTAGTGTATTGTGCACTTTTATTTTAAAAGTACTGCTAAATAAACAAAAGTGCAATAACATTTGGTCTGTAAGCACCATTATATCTTTATAACCACTATAATCCCCCTGAAAAACAGCCGAAACACAGAGTCTATTATTTGCCTATTTCTCATCATTATCGGTGTTATACACTGACTGTATAAACTGAATAAGCTTCAAGGTAGCATTTTTTTGACAAGGCAGCATGAATTGATACACTGCTTATAAGTAAATATTTCAATTAAAATATATTTTTCTCTGGTCCAGAGCCACGATCAGAACATTATAACAGGCCCCTTCTGAGCAACAGCAAGTTATCATTTATAAATCTGGTTTCTTTTTTTCTGAACAGGTACCAGCAGAAACATTTTTCTTATATCAGTGAGCAGCAGAAACTGTCAGTATGTTCAGTAGGGAGTGTCCCTGTTAAAGTGAGGTGAAGTGGTCGAGCACAGAAAAAAAAACCTTTCATAATAAGAGTAATTTTAAAAAACTGCATTAACGCGCGATAAAATAATCGTCAGTGTTAAATAAACAATGCGTTAACATGATAATAATGCGTTAACATGCCCAGCACTAATTATTGTTATTATTATTATTATTATTATTATTATTATTATTCACCATATCAGCATTATTTCAACATATCTTATTATAATACTATGTTTGTAAGCTGAAGATTGCCAAAGTGTTAATGTATGTTTGTGGATGTTTATAATAAAAAAGAGAGAAACAGATACTCTGTTTTTTTGTTTTGTGTTTTATTTTGTCTGTTGTGTGTCCAAATAGTTGGATAAAATATCAAAAATATTTTTTACCATTGGCTAGGTCATGCTGAAAGAAGAATATGACATACTAGTACATTACACATTATTTAAGGCTTTAAACATTTTAGGAAAACACATATATTGGTTAAGGAGTTGCTGGACTCTCAGCAGGACTAGCTCAGATGAGACCCACTATTGACCCAATGGTTACTTCACAACATCAAAGGGGGTGAGTGCTTGAGACTTTCTATCCTGTGCCACCCCAAGAGTGCTTAAAACCAGAGTCAATGCAGAGCACTCAAGCCTCTCGGGTGTCACCTTCTGTTTCCATGTCCCATTGGTCTAGTGGTCTAATGAACTAGTGAACAAGTGAACAGCACTGCTGCTGTGCCTTTTTTGGACTGACTGCCACGTCAGTATTTTGTGGATGAGTTTTTAGCAGCTTTTCAAAACAGCTTGCTTAGGTCCCATTCAGGGCCTGCAGTTCAAACCTGGTCCCAAGCCAGCCATATATGGCTACATTGCCTCTTTGTCTGGTCTCCCAAGACAAACAGTGGGAACTGATCCTCGCTGCCCCAGTGCTGAGAGTGGAGCATATCAACTTCCACAAGCTAAGGGTAGAGTGACTGGTACCAAAACATTTGGAACTGGCATGTTATAGAGCAATAAGACAGCCTGCAGGAGCGGCTGGTATCTCTGGGAGTAGGCTTACCCCAGTTTTTCTCTCTCTAAGGGCTGTTCTTCTGCCTGGCTTGTCCAACATGAGGCTCTCTTGTGTCAGACATTGAACCTGAGCAATTGGTGGCTACACTCATAAGTGGTCAGTATGGTTTGCGAGATGTTTGGGGAAGCACAATTGTAATTCACTTTGCGGGAAACTACCCACTGCTGGCGATGGTTTTTGGAATGGTTTGCTGGGTAAGGATGCTCTAGGTCACTACTGGCACAATAAGCTGTTTTCCCTTTCCACTGGTGCTGCTTATTCCAGCCATTATAGACAGAGACTTGAGGGAGAGATACAGCGTCCTGTTGGTGGCCCTGCAATGGCTATAACAGCTGTGGTTTCCCTTCATGATATTCTACTGCAAGGACCTCTTTCCTTGATAGACCTGCTGTTCTAGCTAAAGGGGTGAAGTTTGGCACCCTTGCCCAGAGTTTCTCCAACTATGGGTGTGAGCCTTTGAATCTTGAAGTTAATTACAAGTGAGGTTATGTCCACAATCTCACACAAGCTCTGTCCTCAAGCTTTGCATGCTAGCATTTGAAGATGGTGTGTAGACAGACTGATCATACATCTTGCACTACAAAGTCGGTTCTCTCCTTTCCTCAGTCACTACTTGAGGCCTGGGGATCGCCCGCCATGATTAAGGTTTACATATCTGCTTTAGATGTGGGTTCTTCCTTGGGTTCAAACAAATTGATAGTTTCCTTCTTGAAAAGGATGAAGAGGCTGCATTCAAAACAGGTGCTTAGATCACCACCCTGGATCTTCTACTGGTCTCAGAATTTCTTTGTGATACTCTCTTCGAAGGAGTGGCTGGACTCTCAGAACCAGCAGATAATGCCACCATTAGATTACTGATCTTGAAAATTACATTCCTGCTTGTAGTGTCTACAGCGAGGCCTGCCTGCACTTTCTGCCAGCCCTCTTTGTCTCCACTGGGGCTTGAATGATTCCTCTGCTACACTGAGGACTAAGCAAGCTTTCCTGCCTAAGGTATTGTCCTTGGAGTTTATTAATCAGTCCATTTATCTTGTAGTATACACAGAGCAGTCAGATCCCAGATGAAATAGTCTCAGGTTCTGGTACTATGATGTTATGTTTTAGCCATGGAAGCGATTCATAAGACTGACCAGCTGCTTGTGTGTTTCACTGGGCGAGGCAAGGTTCTCTAGTTTCAAAGCAGTGGCTATCACACTGGCTTGTGGAGGTCATTCAACTGGTTTATGGAAGTACCAGCCACTCAATGCCTGTATCAGCTACAGCTCACTCTGTTATGGGTATAGCTACTTCCTGGGCAGCTCTGAAAGGGAGTTTTATTGTAAACATATGTGCAGCAGCTACTTCTCATTTGCCATTCAACTTTCAGTTTCAACCACATCACTGATACTATCAAGGCCAGTATTACGCCTTACATCTTAAAGCTTACGTCTTAGGGCTTATCACCATCAGTGCAAACTGCAAATCTGCAGAAAAGCAGGATGATCACAGAGGCAGTAAACAAGGATATTGATAGGCAGGAAATAAAATGGCACTTAAATTATGTAGCGGCATAAGAAGTTGTTTTGTAGCATTAAGGTATCTTGCTTTTGCGATAAACACAGCAACATTGAAATAAAAGGTGTAAAAAAATAAAATATGAATATTTACCAAGTGAATGCTCACAACATGGTTCTACCACACCTCTGCTCTGTTTTTTCTAAGCCAGCCGGAGAACATCTGTTCATAACTAAAATGTGTACACATACACCATCAACTCTAATGCACAAAATGTAGCATGAATATATGCACTACTGCAACAGAACATTGAATCACTATGCTCGTGTATATGTTCAGATTGCACATGGACAGGATTTTGGTGGCATAATCATTATTTCAAATAATTTCAAGAGAATTAGCAAGCAAACTTAACAGACTTTTAAGGTTGGATGATCCTGTGGAATATTGAGCTAAATCAGGTGTGTTGGGACAGGGGACAGTTGAAATTACAGTTCTGTGGGGGTCACTAGTAGCAGAGTTCAGTGGGTATTCCAACCTAAACTAGAATTAAATATCCATCAGCTTCATCAGAATTGTGATTTTGATCCTTTTTTCTTTTCCCCTGTCATTCTGCTCTCACTATAATAATCAACATGCATTGAGCAAAAAATTAACACAAGTGAGAATACCTGTAATAAAGATATCCTAAATGTTAGCATAGCTAATAAATATGGATGTGATATTTGTACATGACTTGACTTCCAAGCACTACCATTAGCTGTCTCACTTCCTTAGCCAGCTTGTGGAAATGAATTAAAATTTCAGACAGCTTATATTAAACCCAAACTATTTGTAGTTTTTCAAAAGATCCCCCCACCTTCAAGATACATCATCAGAGGGCAGTTTTCTTAGTCTTTAAATCAGAAGGTCACTAGCAGATGCGAGTGGATGTTTATACCAATAACCTTGAAGATTTAGATCTGAATCTGTAACTTCATGATTTTCCATATGAGGCTATCATGTAAGGCTCAGTTTTCTCCACACACCACTGCAGCTGTCCAGAAGAAGGAAGCAGGCCTGTATGGATCTATGAATCTAGCTTGAGGAACACAATGTCATAAGAATATTTACATATAAGTGAACACAATGTATTTATGAGATTACACTTTTTATTTTATGTTTTACTATTTAAATATTTTAAATAACACATTTTTTTAATAATGAGAAAAACATTACAAAATAATACTACTAACAATAAAATGAGACAAACAGATTTATCTTATTTATCTTATTTCTACATATTTTTACATTTCTATAGATGGACATACACAGGTGCAACAGTCCAAGAAATCACATGGAGTAGGTCACAGTCAGTGGGAAATTCCTAATGACTCTGAAACTTTGAACGTCAGTTTCGCAATGCTGAAATGCACAGTCAACATAAAGCATGATCATCCAATAAGCACTGAACACACTCACACCCACAAAAAATATACCACAAAAACTCCTTAAATTTGTCATACAAACACCCACCCACTGACCACAACACAACTTACCATGGCATTAAAGAAGGAAATATATGAGTTTTAAGGCAATTACAAAGGTCACATTGTTTTTCAGCAAAATTGTCAAAGGTTACTTGTTCTGTAGATGAGTAATATACTCTAAAGCTACAAAAACATTTAAATCATCTACTAACAGTTCAGTTGAAAGGAGAAGCCTACAATATGTACATAAAACTATGATATGTTCAATATTCTATATTTACAGCTTGTGCAAATTTCTCACGGTCTTAATATCTGCAGTCAAGCTCTTTTCAAAGTTACTTCCAGAGCTAGATTTCTGTTACTGAACGATTAATGCTGATACGTCTCCTGTTCAAATCATACATGCTTTTAAACTGGCCCTTGATGGCACATAAGATAGTCTTCCTGTACGTGCTGGACAAGAAGTAGTAAATAATAGGGTCCAGGCAGCTGTTGAAAGTGGACAGAAGTAAGGTAATCTCATTCCAGGAGTGCAACATCTGTTTGCTCTCCAGTTCTTTGATCACATCCATCTGAGCCAGAACATATGGCACTCGCACCAAATGGTACGGCAGGAAACAGAGTGTGAATATGCCAGGTACCAAGTATGTCTTCAGGATCAGCTGCTGCTTGCGACTTTGTGCCTTGGGGTCTCCATTCCCCATCTCCATAGTTTTGAGTTTCAGCCCAATCTTCACATAGAAGATAATGAAGACCAGAAACAAGATGCCAAAGAGGGCCACCACAGTCAAGTTGATGCTACCAGCTAATAACCCCTGGTCATGGAAGTGGAAGCAGATCTTGTCACATGAATTGCCCAGCTTGTTACCCACGAAGAAGAGGCAGTTTCCAATGAAGACTATGATCCAGATGATGCAACTGACAATCTGGCTCCACCAGACCTTCTGGATGCGGAAAACCCAGACTGGCTTGATGATCTTTAGGTAGCGGTCCAGGCTGATAAGGCTGAGGAAAGAAATGCTTGCATACATGTTGATGTAGAAGAAAACACCGACTAGTTTGCATAAGTAGAATGGACCTTCGCTGTCATGATAGTAGATCCGCAGTGGCAAACAAAGGACCAAGAGAGAGTCGGCCAGAGTCAGATGTCGCATGTACACTGCCGTGGAAGTGTCAGCATGCCTCCGAAAGAAGACAAACATGCTGATAGCGTTACTGATAAGGCCAAGACAGCAGATGATGGAGTAACTGATGGGCAGAAAAAGCCATGGGAGAGTATTATGGATCCCACAGGTACTGTTGCTGTCGTTGCCACTGCTGAAGTTGTGTCCCAGGAACATCATGTCAAGGAACCACTTTACCTTTACCACCGTTTATAGATCCTGAAATAAACCAAGAAAGAACATATATGTCAGTATGTGAACTACTAGGAGTTTTAACCATTTAAGCAATTCAAGACGGTGGAGTATATAATATGTGCATTTTTAACTTTTAGGTCATTTTAACATTTCCGCAGTACCAATTTGAAAAACATGTTTGTATGTACAAATCACTGTAAAATAACCTCAAAGATCAGCTGACCCCTTGCAGTAGATAAAAAAAGACAACCCTATTTTAAGATATTCTGAGAAGCAAAACTAAACATACACAAACATATATAAAAATATTCACCATATAGCGTACAGTTTGTTTACAAAGTACATGATTTCATCTTAAAAGATTAGTATAGGTCAAATTAATGATTACTTAAAAAGTATTTAAAAAAATAAAATAACAGTATAGATAATTCAGTATGAAGATGATGACTCGAAAAACACTCTGAATGTCATCTATGTATTAAAAATAGCAGGCTGTAATATGGAGAAACTCCTACCTCTGCGTTCCCTATCCACTTGACTAGACTGAAGAGTTGGCTCGAGTGTGTTTTCAGGTTAATCATTTGCACTCCTGCAGATGCAGTTTTTTCATTGGCCTCACTGTGGCCTGGTTTACCACATCGCTCAGCTCTCATCTTAGCTTGCAGTTCAGAGAAGCATGTTTCAACTCAGAGAAAGGGAAGTGGCTTTCATAAGACTCATAGTTCATATTACTTTCTGGTATGTGACAAATGACATGTAGCATTTCCACTGCATGTTTTTTTATGTGTTTTGTGCATCAATACTGAAGAAAATATCTGAAACACAGGCTCTAAAATTCAGTCCAATTAAAAACATATATAGGTTAATTCAATCATGCATAATGAATTAACTTCACATAGTATCACAGAATAAAATAAGGACAAACCAAGGCAGTTAATCCTGGCTGTACTCCAAATGATTTATTAATAAATGTGGAATATCCTCAGGTGTGCTGTATATTTATCATAGATACATTTCAAGACTGTATTATAGCTTTCAGTACAGAATTAATAAAGCAGACTCCACTTTCTACATTATACATGCACACTAAATGTAATTCAGTTTAATGGTCAGTTCCAAAAGCTGGTTATAACACAGCTAAACAGTGTTTCCCACCACTTAAATACACAAAAATTATTTCCAAAGAGCTCACACACTCAACAAACAGCTTGTTGAGAAGCTGTTCAACTAAGCAAAAATGGCTGTCAAATAAGGGAAAGCACTAAAATGTGCAGGGCAGTGCGCCTCCAGGATCAGATTTAGGAAATGTCCCACTAAGCACACCTATGGGTTAGTTTCACTGAGCTGATTCAGAAGGAGGCCTGCCAATTCAGTGGTATTCATGAGAGCTGGTTTGAATACAGAGTACATTTGCACAACACCCACATCATGGGGGAAAACAGCATGGGAATTTAATTTGAGTAGCCTTGCTTAGTTCTTTTATTGTCTAAAAAAGTTGCGGGAAGGGCTGCACGGCATACTAACCCTGATAGGTGACCCTGATTTAAGCTTTTTTGAATTTTGAATTCCAAGATTCAAAATTCAACCCACCAAGGGCTTAAATCAGTGTTAGTGTGGTGTGCAGCCCTTAACACAACAGCTTTTAAGCATGTCTGAGAATTTCGTTTTACAGACAGCAGGTATGCCTAGTCATAAGGGAACATCAGAGATCCCAATGTTGGTCACACCTATGTGTCCAGCACATATTTGTGTCTGGTATATCAGGAAAAAGGGGAGAATTAGCCAGCCCAAGTGGTCTCTGCATTCAAATAGTCCAATACAGCTTCTTTTTCACTTCCCTTGATATTGACTGATCTGGAAGCATTTCCACAGGCTATGGATCAGATGTGGCCTGTGTAAAAGTTTTTTATTTTCTTTTTTTTCCAATTAGTCAATCTCAGCAAACAAATAGATGTTTTGCCCAAAAATGTACAGACACATGCCACATTTGTAATATGATTAAATGGTGTGTTCAGACTTGTTTCCAAACAACTGTGTGTTTTGTAACAAGACATGTAACTGCAAGTTGCTGAAGGAAGATTGTCTCAGTAATGTCACTGCAGCACAATGTTGACCAGCTGCATTTTAGAGTATAAACAAAAGGAATTGGTTTCTGTGTGATGTGGTAAAGGGAATAAAAAGACATTCGTTAAGTTCCACTTTCATTTGAGTAGTTATATTTGCTTGCCAGACATGTCTATGTTGAGCATAGCTGAAGAGTGGCCATGGGCAACAGGAATACTTCAGGAGGAGCAGGTGCTAAAAAAAATGATGGAACAAGCAACTTGTGTGAAATAATGTTAAGAGCATATGTTCTGGAGCAAATTTTTGAAGAGATCACAAATATGCAAGTGCACCTTGAATACCTGGGAGGACATCCAAATGAGGGACATGACTACTCCATAACGATCATCATAAAAAGTTTAGTTGAAGTAACCAAAGAATATGACCCTAGTCCAGTATTACAGTGGATACCGCAGATATCGTGGACACTAACAGCCCAGAAGAAGTGTATGCAACACTGGCTACAAATTTGCTGGATTCTGGCATCAACTATGCATGTGTGGTCATCCTTTTTGACTTCACATATAGACTAATTTTCAAGGCACTGACTCAAAATAATCTGGAAATCGCCAAGAGGATAATTCTTTGCACTTCGCAGTTTTAGAGAGAAAATGGTCAGTGGTTGGTCATTGTCCTACTACTGCGTACAATGAGATGGTACCCTCTTTCTCTTGCTGCTGGAATTGCTGCAGTGACAGTTTCTCTGTACTGGCTAAATACTTGTTAATATTTTTGGATTTAAGCTTATCAACTTTTTTTACTTTATTTTTCCAGGACTTTTTTTTTACTTCACCCATTTTTTCAAGAACACTAACTGACCTGTTGTTCACACTCACTAATGGACTCCAGCACTGAGTGAGATGGAGAGACAAGGGGGTCAGAGAGAGAGAGCAAGACCAGTTGTGGTTTCTTTCAATGCCAGACACAGGTGGCAATGGAATTGTTGGTGGATGGAACTTTCATTCTCCCAACAATAGGTTATTTTTACCTGGTTGTGCCATTTGGGCACCTTTTGCCAGTATCATTTAAATCCTTAGACACCTTCACCTAGATATAAGCCATTAATTAGCAATCATTGTCCCTTAACTATTTAGTTGTTTGTTTTCTGTCTCTAGTGTTGTATGGGTGTATAAGAATTCAGAATTAATTATGCTTATATTTTTGACGGTTGTGAATGTTACAATTTTACTCTTCGTATATTGCTTTCTCATTTTAAATACCGAAACTTGCTTGCTTGCTTAATATTTTTGTGAGAAAAATATCACTAAAATATACAGTTACATAAATACTCATCCAAAGTCATACGGACAATTGCCAGATATGTAGCAGAGTAATTTGGCAAAAATAAAGGGCAAACAGGACTCAATTTATACTATGTGAATAAAACCAAATTTTATAAAAGCATGTCATATAACTTCACGTAAATCCATATTTGTTGCAGAGAGATTGTCTCTGTAAAGCCATAGCAGCACAATACACTGAATGCGGACTAACTGCATTCTAGAGTATAAACAAAAGGCACCATTTACAATCCTTCTAGGGCCCTAACATCTGCTACCTCTCTAAATCTTCAAGTACCCTGAGGCAATAAGAAATCTAGTGGAGATGTAGCCTTTAGTTATAATGCTCCAATACTTTGGACTACGTTATCAGAGAAGCAGAATCGCTTCCATCTTTTAAAAATCTTTTAAAAACCCATCTTTTTCATTAGCTTTTTAGATCTATTTCCATTTCTTCTTATCTAATTCTCTTATTCTATTTTCATTATTATTACTTTTATCACATTTTATCATTTTATTTTTCTGTCATTTGTTATAAAACACTTTGAGCTGCATCACATATATAAATAAAGCTTCTTCGCTGTTGCCTATGTGATGTGGTAAAGGGGAACTCCACTGCTTTTTAAATGTCAGTATAATTCAGTTGTTGACATGTAAAGTCATTGAGAGTGGATTAATGTGGTAAGGACCATAGGTTGTGAATCTAACATGCAAATATACTAATTTTAATTACTATCCAAAGTCTCTGGCAAACATACATGTGCCTACAAAGTGTAAATGGTATTATGTGCAAAATCGTAGTACTATATCATCCTACAGCGCCCTCCATGAAGTCTGCCATATGGGTAAACATGTATGCCATATTAAAGTGTGTTCTCTGTAGAGGATTTGTACTTACTGTCAGTAAAAACAACAAAACCGTGCGTTCAGACTTTGACATATTGCTGAAAAATAGTGATGAAAAAAACTTTCTCTAATATGGATTCTCAGTGTAAAGAATGTAAGATTAGAATATGAGGAGGATAAGGAGGTTATGCTTTGAAACAATTTCTGCGTTCAACTACGTACTAAGCAACGATGTGTGAGGTAGAAAAACCTAGCCTAAATCCATGCTCAAATATATATGAAAAAAAAATACTTTCCCAAAAAACAATGTGGGTAAAAGTATAGCTTGTTTTTATTGTCTGCATTCCACTTTTGTGTCAAAATGTACTTTAAAAATGTACTATCACTTCCCGGTCATGTTTGAGATCATAGGATGCACTTAATTGTTTCCTAAAGTAAAATCAAACTGAAACATTGCAGGACCAGTTTGTAGATCTCTTGATTGGCTTTTTTATCACATAATTTGTATATGACAATTGTGGAAGCCTTAACGTACTGGCTTTGAGGGCCTTTTAAGCTAGCATTCTGTTTGACCCCAGAGGTGTGAAAGCGCTGCGTAAAAGGTGTTTTCAGATCTTTGTGTGTCTGTTGGGAGATCTAAGGGAGCTGGAGTGGATGGCATAAGTCACGTTGTTAACATTTCCTCATACATACGCAAACCACTGTAAGTGAAACACTGTATGACATGAGCTGCAGCAGCATTCTTTGATATTTGATACTTGCTTTTCACTTCCTGTGTGGGCAACAGGGGCTCCATGGGTGCACACAGAGCTCTGTGCTGTTGATCTTATATCAGCTGTGAGATTTCTTTTAAAAGGGGTTAAAGCTACTCCAAAGTGCTGATACAGACAAATATGAGCAACTATGAGAATTTGGCTCACAGAACAGATTCTTCATCACACATAACTAATAGTTTATTTCTCATAAAACACAGGCTCTGAACCCTATGATTTTCAGACAACATTACTGTTATTTAGTCTTTTAAAAGATATGAATGTTGCACTAAGATT